>JAOSBN010000178.1:23667302-23684516 GCA_027563595.1 Erythroxylum suave | reverse complement strand
AATAATAATAATAATAATAATAATAATAATAATAATAATAATAATAATAATAATAATAATAATAATAATAATCAATGACTAATAACAATAATAATAATAATAATGATGATGATGATGATGATGATGATAATGATAATAATAATATAATTTATTAAATAATTAATTATAATATTTTTATATAATTAATAATAAATAGAATTTTATTAGAATTTTATTATTTAAAATAGAAAATATATAAAAAATTATTTTTCACGATTGTGCATGACTTGTTAATTGAACATGATTTATGTTTTAAAGTCATGGCGTTAAACTTCTTGTAATAACCATTTTAATATCAGGGGTATAATAGTCATTTATTATTTATTACATTTCATTACATTCATCTTTCAAACAAGGGTTCATTATGTCCTTTCCATCCCTCCTAAACAACTTTTGACTATGTTACGTTTCATTCCATTATAAACCGTTCCCTTCCATCCATTCCGCTTCGTTCCATTCCATTAATTAACATCCAACCAAACAGGGCTTTAGGGTGTACCAACAGAAAAAAAGATCACACTGTATACCATGTACAAATAAGAAAGGATTTGCTTGACTGGGATGGGAGAGTAATGGGACGACAAACCCAACATTATGTTGGGGATAAACCATCAAAATGCATTGCAGTTTTTGAGTTATTATCAAAATTATATATCCCACGAAGAAAGAACCACTAAATTCATCCTGATTAAGCACTTGAACCTAAAGGAAGCAATGCCATATTTGAATGACTAATATTTAAAAAGTTATGAATGGACTATATCTTCAGTGAACATTTTATACCTACAATCAAGACATGCAAACAAGTGGGGCGAGTGAAGAAACAATATTCACTTTGTTCAAAAAATGTCTAGCATCTAATCAAAATAACAAATTAACCATCAACACGACATGACAAAATTAGAGTTTAAAAGAAGGTGTAATAAACAATAGAAAGCAAGAATAACCATTAAGGCTCATCTATGCGTTAGCTACTTAGAGATTATGTCATCTACTATACGAGAAGTGATATAATTTGTGACAAGAATGCATGTTGTTTTTGCTTATATTTATGAAAAAAGCTAGTGAGCCTTAATATACAAGTGGAAATACAATAAGAAGAATATGTCCAGGGAGTGATATCTATAATACAACTAATAATTTGTTTTGCAAAGATATAGTAGTTGAGATACATATATCAAATATTATTAGTCCCTTTCAAGCTCACGATGGGTTGCAATCATGAGCTTCTGACAAAGACATTGAAATGTCAAAAAAGATAAAAGCTCAGTCATAATATCATCAACTTGAAGAGCAGAAGAAATATGTCTATTGAAAAGTTCTATATTAGCCTCCAAGTTATGAGCAAAATGGATATCAATTTCAATATATTTTGTATGAGCACGAGTGATTGAATCAGAAGTAAGGAATGTAGCTCTAAGATTATCACATTAGAGAGTGGGTGTAAAATAAACTAATTTCTCCCAGAAGAGAAGTGATCCAACAAAGTTCCACCGTAGCTAGAGCAATGCTCTGATATTCAATTTCAGTACTGGATCTGGCAATAATAGGTTGTTTCTTGGTACTCCAAGCTATCAAATTGAGCCTAAGATAGATGCAATATGTAGATATAAAATGACGATCATTTGGACAACCAACTTAATTATCATAGTAGGCATGTAAGGTAAGTAAGGATGACCTGAGAAAATGTATGTCACAAGATGATGTTGAATAAAGATGACAGAGAATCCAGTTAGCTACAGTCCAATGGACATTAGTAGCGCAATGTACAAACTATGAGATTTTATTTATAGCAAATTGAATGTCAGAACAAGTAAGACGAGGATTTTGAAGAGCACAAAAAATGTTGCGATACTAAGGGGGATCAAAAAGTCATTTGCCATGATTTTTGAACAGAGAGATGGAGTAATAAGAGTGTGAACAGGTTTAAAATTATCAAGACATGTTGGAAGAAGAAGTTCTTTGGTGTATTTGGCTTGAGTAAAAAGAAGACTAGTGGATGTTAATGTGGCTTCAAGACTATGAAAGTAGTGTAGTAAACCTAAGTCGTTAAAGGAGAAAGTATTATAAAGATTTTGGGTAAGTCTTGAAATAAGGATGGTGATGAACCTATAACCTAGACATCATCCACATAAACTAAGACAAAAATTGTGTGAGAGGAGGTCTTATTAATGAATAGCGAGTGGTCATATTTGCAGGAACTAAATTGGAGGTCCCAAAGTTTTTGACTTAGATGATGAAACTAGGCTCTAGGAGCTTGTTTTAAACTAAATAGGGCTTTTATTAAGGAGACAGATATGATGAGGAAAGGAGGGGTCTTGAAAATTAAAAGGTTGGGACATAAAGACTTGTTCGTGAAGATGACCATGAAGGAAGGCATTATTAACATCAAATTAGAAACGAGCCAATTTTGTGAGAGAGCAAGAGTAAGGATGAGATGAATAGTAGTCGGGGTTTAACAACAAGACTAAAAGGCAGTGTAGTTAATATCAGAAGCTTGGTGAAAACCTTCGGCAACCAAACAAACTTTGTAATGTTAAATGATGCAATCAAGATTTCATCTGGTTCAAAACACCCATTTACAACTGACATTATTGGCATTTGGGGGAAGAGGAACAAGAGCTCAAGTGTCATTGCAATGCATAGCAGTGAATTCATCAAGCATAGCTTGATGCTAGTGGGGAAATTTATTGGCTTGGGAAAAAAAAGGGTCAGGTGAAGATGTGGTAAACATAAAGTAGGTAGTGAAGTCAGAAATTTAGCGAGGGGTACAAGTGTCATTAAGAGTTCGTGTAACCATATGAGGTGGGGGTGGAGAAGGAACAAAGGATAGTGGTAAATGAGACCGAGGAAGAGGGTTGAAAGGTAAGGGAAGGAAGCGAAGTGTTGAGGTGGAGGATGAAGATGGTATTGTGGGTGAATGAGCATAAAGAAAGTCATATTCAAGGAAGCGAATATAACGAGAAATATAAAGTTTGGAGGTTTAAGGATCAAAGCATCGATATCTTTTATACTAAGAACAATATCTAAGGAAGACATATGGAGTGGATTTGGGTGTTAATTTATCTAGGCGAGTGTAGCTGAGAAAAGAAAAACACATACATCCAAAGACTAGTAAATTACAGAGAGTTGGTAGGGTGGTGAATATGGATTCACAAGGGGATTTGTTATTAAGGATAAGAGTGGGTAATAGGTTGATAAGATAGATAATGGTGGAAAAGGCTTCAAACCAAAAGCCTTTAGGAAGAGAGGCATAAACAAGTAGGGTAAGGCCTATCTTAGTGACATGATTAATTTTACATTTAATAAGACTATTATATTGAGTAGTGTGGGGGTAGGAAATGTGATAAGTGATACCATTAATGGTAAGGTATTGAGCAAAAGTGCCTTTGATGATTTTAGGGGCTCCATCACATTGAAAGGTTTTAATGGTGGTGGAGAATGAATTTTCATTTTTGGTTTTGAATTTTTGAAAAGTATGCAAGCCTCAAATATCACAATAAATTAGTTACAGAGGTATGGTAGAATGATGAGAAGAGTTCGAAAAAGGAAGACAAACACTTTTTCTTTAAAAACAAGTACAAGGAGTTATGACATTTGAAGTAACACATAAAAAGCTAGATAACTTAAAAATTGTAGATCGACATGGTGACTAAGATGTTGATGCCAAAGATCTAGTGTAACTGGTGTGACTGGTGTGATTGTATGGGCAATAGGATTTTTAAAGTTTGGTATAATCTTCATTGGATAGGGATTATTGTGGATGGAACCCGTAAGGAGTAGTATCTTGGTTTTAAAATACTTCATAATATAACAAAGAGATTAAATTCAGTGAGACATGAGTTATTAGTAACAAATTTAACAATAAGTAAAAGGTTAGTAGTGAGATGTGGAACTACTAAAATATTACAAAGATGAAGCAGAAGAGTTTGTGTAGAGAAGGTAACAAGACCTGCAAAAGAAATTGGAAGAGTTTGACCATTACTAATAATTACTTGGTTAGCATAAAAGGTTATGTTGAGGGAAGCGAAATTAGAAGGAGGCCAGTTAAGTGATTCTTGGACTCCAAATACCTAAATCAACAATGAGCTATAATATGAACCCACTTCTAGCATATTTGACATTGGGTAGGTGGTTTAGGAAAAATAGATGTGGGCTAGGTATGATGGTGTGAGTTCCAAGGTCTAGAATTGGGCCTAGATATATTAGGCTAATGACTTAAGTTTAAATGATGTGTGTTGTTTAGGCTGAATGAGCCAGAGAATGGTCCATGCTAATGTAGATTATTTGGGTTGGATGGGCCAAAGAATGACTTAGCCAAGACTTATTGATAGGTGTGATTTGCATCATATTTTAGGGTTTAATTTGTTATGTATTAAGTGTTAATTTGATTGTTTATTATATGTTTAGGTTAGAAGTGTGTTAATTTATGTGTTTAAGTGTTTCTATGGGTTAGTACAATTCTTTGAGCTTAAATATTACGTTTTTTAGGTGTCTTGATGTGTTTGTTAGTGTTTCAGGGTCAACGTTGCAGAATGGAGAAGTTTCGAAGACTTTTGGGTTGAAAGCATATCCTGATCGTGACAAAAACATGTGAGCCCCTATGCCCCTAGCCACGATCGTGGTGCTTGAGCCACAATTATGAAAAAAAGGTTTAATACTAGCCATGATTGTGGCACTTGGACGACGCTCGTGAAAGAAAGGGTTGCATATTGGCCACGATCATGGTAGGCAAGGCCACAATTGTGGCCTGCGTCGGGCAAACACGAAAATAAGTGAAAACTTCCAGTTTCAAGGAACTTTTTGGATCGTTTTAACCCCGAAGGAACCTAGGGATGCCAAGGTATTTAAAGAACATGAAGAACAGAAGAGAGGAGCTTTTGCATCAGCCACATTCCCGAAACCCTAGATAGTTTTATGGGGTGATTGAGGAAGAAACGAAGGAAAAGACATACTGAGAAGAAGCCTAAGCGAAGTACTTCCTGGAACAGGAGGTTTCCCACCGTTAGTGCCTCCGCCATCCATTCTGAGTTTAGTTATGGTTTTATTTCATTCTTTACGATTGTATAAAAGTTGCGAAAGCCATAGATGACAGATTCATTAGATGATACCTTTGGGATATTTGTTTTGATATTAATGAAATTTGATTGTCGTGTTTTTATTGAATTATTTATGATTTAATTTCTGCATTTCATAATTTGACAACAAACTGAGAGGGTGAACCGAGTGAAAATCATTAAATTGGGCTAATGAAAGTTAGGTAATTTAATAGATCAAGAATTGAATAAAACCAGTAAATTTATATAACGAGAGATCTTGCATATGTTTTCAGTAGTTTATTGGACAGCTTAAGTTCTAATTTAGGTTTAGGATAAATTGTGAATCGAGAGGCTGCAATTTCTCATAATCTGATTAGGGTTAATGATTATAACTCGAGAGAGAATAATTAACCTTAGGACCGTCCAGGATCGGTAATTTAATAAATTCATAATCAATTAGGTTTTCATTAAAGTCAGATAAAAATCTCCTTTCTCTCAATTGGTAGTTCTTAGCTTGATTCTTGATTTGGTGTTGCAATTGCTATCTTGTTTATATTTTCAAAGTTGATTATTGAATTTGATTGAGTGATTGAATTAATTTTCTGCTTTAGTTTTGTTTATTTTGAATTATTGTGAATTGAGTTCAGCCTTAGACTTTTAGGATTAAATTAACCCTCCTCATGGGATTGCCACCTTAGATACTATGTGAACGACCTGTGCACTTGCGAAAATATCGAGGTTTATTATTACAACTTTTTCATATAAAAAACCTAGAGAGTTTTATGGAGAGATTAAGGAAGAAGCGAAGGAAGAGAGACATGAAGAAGAAGCCTATGCGAAGTACTTCCTGGAATTGGAGGTTTCCCATCTTTAGTGCCTCTGCCATCCATTTCGAGTTTATTTCTGGTTTTATTTCATTCTTCAAGATTGTATAGAAGTTGAGATAGCCATAGATGATAGATTCGTTAAATGTTGAGAATTTGTCTAAACTCACCTTTGGGATATTTGTCTTTGATATTAATGAAATTTGATTCTTATGTTTTTATTGAATTATTTATGATTTAATTTATGTACTTCATAATTCGGTAACAAATTGATAGGGTGAACCGAGTGAAAATCATTAAATTGGGCTAATGAAAGTTAGGTAATTTAATAGATCAAGAATTGAATCAAACTAGTAAATTTATATAACGAGAGATCTTGCATAGGTTTTCAATAGTTTATTGGACAATTCAAGATCTAATTTAGGTTTGGGATAAATTGTGAATCGAGAGGTTGTAATTTCTTATAATATGATTAGGGTTAATGATTATAACTCGAAAGTGAGTAATCAACCTTAGGACCATCTAGAACCGGTAATTCAATAAATTCATAATCAATTAGGTTTTCATTAAAGACGAATAAAAATCCTCTTTCTCTCAATTGGTAGTTCTTAGGTTAATTCTTGATTTGGTGTTGCAATTGCTATCTTGTTTATATTTTCAAAGTTGATTATTGAATTTGATTGAGTGATTGAATTAATTTTCTGCTTTAGTTTTGTTTATTTTGAAATAATGTGAATTAAGTTCATCCCTGGATTTTTAGGAATAGATTAACCTCCTCATAGGATTGACGCCTTAGATACTGCTTGAACGACTCATGCACGTGCGGAAATATCGCGGTTCATTATTAAAGCTTTTTCATATAAAAAACTTGCAATCAAATTTTTGGCACCATTATTGGGGAGGCGATTAGTTTAGTTCTTTAGTCTAAAGCTTTTCCACTATCTTTTGTTTTTATTTAAAAATAATTTAGAGAAGGAGTTTAGGGTGTAAAGTAGAGACACACCACGCATCTTAAAGTGAGAATGAGACATCTAAAGAGTTAAATGTTAAGAAGAGATAAAAAGAACGATCATAGAAGATGTATATTATAGGAGCAAGGGACACTTGCAAAATTCAATGAACCCCAATTTGATTAGGGAAATCATCATTCTTATATGAACCTATACACTTCGGGGTGGCAGAATCTCCCAGATTTCTATTAGTCCAATAATGCAAGTACTCACATAGGACATCAAGACTTGTTTGAATTTCAACATGATAAATATAGTTCATGGGATTTCGAGATGGGCAAAAAAATGAATAAGCTCATATATATGGAAGAGAACCAGAAGAGAATGGAAGAGAAGTTTAAGAAAGTAGCAGAAAATCATGCCTCTTCTATTCACAATCTAAAGATTTGAATAGGCCAGCTTTTTAGGTAATTTTGTAAGCGAAGAGAGGAAAACTGTCTGTGCAGCACGAAAGTAATTTCAATAGAGCCATATCAGACTATCAAACTTAGGAATGAGGGAGAGCTAGAAGAACTAGTGAAAAATCAAGCTAAACCCGATCATATAGAAGATTAAGAAGTCAAGAAAGAGGATGAAGAAAAGGATGAAAACCCCTCATATTATCCAATAGATCTTAATATATCATGTTTGAACATTGAAAAATCTTAGGTAGATGTCTATGAAAAGAATCTTATCCTTTGGATTTATAATGACCAAGTGACATTTAATATAAATGATGTATTCAAGTATCTAAAGGAGAGTAGCTCTTTTAGGATCATTGATGTGTTTGAATCTTCTAAAAAATAAAAGGACGAAGAACAGGTGACAACAGACATCGAGTTTGAAGAAGTTATGAAAGTCTTTATTCATGAGGCGGAAGAAGCAGAGGAAACGACGGTGATTAAGGAAGAAATAGAGCAACTTACCTTCGTACTGGACAAATTGTTGGATTCAATGGAAGATTCAGGGAGTTTTGTTATTCCTTGTTATGTTGACAGTTCACTAAAAAAAAAAGGACATTATTGACATTACTTGGTTTCCATAATGTTATCCGTATTGTCCTTTTGATTATTTTGCAATTTGTAGCTTGCCTACAAGCTACAAAAAATGAGGTTGAACGAAAAGGCTGAAAGTAATTTGCTCATAATTGATCCTGGTTGAGTTTCCAAGGATAGAGCGTTAAGCTACTCACGTTAAAAGAAGCGCTACATGGAAGGCAACCTATAGAATTTTATTTCATTTTATTGTTTTTGTTAGAAAGTTTGAATACTGCAGGTAAAATTATTTTGTTTCCAAATTAAATTAGAAAGAAATATGATTTTGAAATAAATTGGATGATCGATCAATTATACAAAGAGAGGTGCAACGACCACAAAAGAATTAACAAGTGATTGAGAAGAAATTGTGAAAAAACAAAAGAAGAATTGGTGGAATACATGTTTTAAAGTTTTTTTTACCATTTTTACCCTCCAACCACCTATATATTCATTTCTAACTTCACTTGTTCAATTACTTTCACTTTCAATTTATCTCTCTAGATTTAAAACTTACAAACACATCTCGCTAGAAAAATTTCAAAATACCATATTTCTTCCAAACTCTACCTTTTTATAGGCAAATATGCCGAGGATTAAGCATTCAGCTAGATGGGAGTAATCATCAAGACAAAACCAAGTAGCAAGGAATAGAGTAGCAGATTTTAGAGCACCCTTCCCTATCTACACAAAAGAGGAAGGTATTCGTTTATTATCCCTCAAATCTAGAAAAATAGTAGTTCCTAAATATTTTGATTTTGAAACAGTCGATAGGTTAGAATTGTGTGATAGAGTAGGGAATCTAGCTGAAAGAGTCCAGTGGGCTAAATTTATACATTTTCAATTTCCTATCTACAAGGAGCTCACTTTTTGAAATTCTCACTTCCCTTTCCTATGAACCTAGGAACCCTAAAGAATTGTGGTTTATGTTGCAAGGACGACCCTATAAATTGAACATAGAAATTACGTATGTTATGTATGGTTACCTTGAATCCTCCATTATCAACCAACATGATGATTTTTATCCTTCTCGCTATTGGAATGAGCTCACCATAATATAGCAATTTCATGCTAAAAATCTCCATAACAATATCATAAGGACTCATAAACACTTGTTGCTACACAAATTCATATGCTAGCTAGTTTTTGATAAATCAGAAACCAACAAATGTTCCACAAAGGAACTCTTTATGTTATGGTGCATGGATCACAGCATTCTAGTGTCCACATCCACACATGTGCTAAATGCTATTATTGCAACTCCACGCAAGAGGAACAATAATCTAGATATGGGTTACCTAGTGTCTATCATTGCTAAATATTATAGCGTGGATTGTAACGGGTTAGACCTCCAAAACCATCACCATTTATGGCAGGCTAAGATCCTTCATTCCCACAATATGGAACTGAGGTATATCAGAAAAAAGAGACAC
The DNA here is from genome assembly GCA_027563595.1 of Erythroxylum suave. Classification (NCBI taxonomy): domain Eukaryota; kingdom Viridiplantae; phylum Streptophyta; class Magnoliopsida; order Malpighiales; family Erythroxylaceae; genus Erythroxylum; species Erythroxylum suave. The sequence goes on along the minus strand of JAOSBN010000178.1, from coordinate 23,675,158 downwards.
GTTAAGATTAGGGCCAATTAGGTGAGTTCAAGTTAAACATCACCTCAGTAGGTAGAAGAGGACTCAAATAGTGAAGAGTCCAAAGAGGAAGAGGAAGAACAAGGCTATAAAACAATTTTGGATGCAATCTCCGAAACTAACAAGACACTTATTGAGAACACCAGAATGATGAAGGAGATGGCCAGGACACAACGACGCCAGCGCTGGGATATCTGTCGAATCTATAGATATTTTGAGGCTCAGGGCATTCACTTGTTGCCTCCAGCACCACCCCTGCCTCCATCTCCATGAGATTTCGTCTAACCCATTTTTTCCTTTTCAATTTAGTCTTTATCTTATCTTTATTTTTATTTTTATTTCTTTTCTGTTTACTTTAATTTATGTTTCTTCTTTTCTTATGTGTTTGTTTGTTCTCTTCTCACATTGAGGACAATGTGTTGTTCAAGTGTGGGGAGGGACGTATGTTTTGCTTTGAACGTGATTTTGCATATTGTATGATAGTGTTAGTTAGCATTTTGTGAACTGTTTGAATGTGTCAATGGCTTAGATGGATAGAAATTGATTTAGCTTTGAACATAGTCTCTTAGGTTGTAAAGAATCATTAGCTCGCAAAATTAGTGAATTAGGGTTTTTGGATAAATATATAGCTTAATTAGGATTTAGTGTAAGTTTAGCACCCTATAAATTGCCACATTCATTCATAATTTGATGCCTTTCAACTTAAGTATCTTAACTAGTATTTTTCATAGAAACAAGTAGCTAAAACAACAAGGTAGGTAAATAAAATTATTTAAAAAATGTTTGTTAAATAAATATTTTGCTGACTTTCGAGTTATGAATAGAGCTAGTATCCAGCTGAAAATGTGATATCGCTGAGTAGTCGGAGCGACACACATCACAAAAGTGTGCCTTTGCGTCAAAAAGCTACAATGACGTTTCAGCCAAACTGTTTAATAAAAATGACTTAGTCAAGTAACTAGATCGACATTCATTACTAATGTTTGCCTTCGAGTCAAAGACTAAGTCCTTGTTTAAATAAATAAATAAGTGTGTTCTTAATGAAAACTTACTGAACTTGTAATAACTTGACTTTTCATGAAAACATACTTAGGAGTAGTTAGAAAGTTTGAATGACCAAAAAATTATTAATATGTGTGTGCAATTGGAAAGGGTAAATAAATTAACACTGAAATTTTGATTAATTTGTATATTTAGTTCAAAGCCCCTAGATACAGATTTTGCATGTTAATGATTTTATATAACTTGAATGATTATGGTTAAGATTAAATTTATTTCATGAAGTTGAAGCCACTACCCCATTATTGCATTGTGTGTTGTATGTTATTATGTGTTTGTTGTTTTATTTGCTTGAGGAAAGCAAACATTTAAGTGTGGAGATATCGATAGGTGTGATTTGCATCATATTTTAGGGTTTAATTTGTTATGTATTAGGTGTTAGTTTGATTGTTTAGTATATGTTTAGGTTAGAATTGTTTTAGTTTATGTGTTTAAGTGTTTTACGAGTTAATATAAGTCTTTGAGTATTTTTGAGGTACCTTGATATGTTTGTTAGTATTTTCGGGTCAACGTCAAAGAACAGAGAAGTTCGGAGACTTTCGAGTCAAAACCACAGCCTACGATCGTGGCATAATAGGCCACGATCGTGACAAAAACATGTGAGCCACTACACCTCAGGCCACGATTGTAGCATTTAGGCCACGATCATGATATAAAGGTTTGATGCTGGCCACGATTGTGCCACTTAGGCGATGCTCGTGACGGAAATACGATCGTCGTCTACGCCAGGGAGACACAAAAATAAGTGAAAACGTTAAGTTTCGAGGGACTTTTCAGATTATTATACCTTGAGAAAGAACTTTAGGGCTGCCAAGATATTTAAAGAACATGAAGAACAGAAGAGAGAAGCCTTTGCATAAGCCATAATCCTAAAACCCTAGAGAGTTTTATGGAGAGATTGAGGAAGAAACGAAGGAAGAGAGACATAAAGAAGAAGCCTACGTGAAGTATTTCCCAAAACAGGAGGTTTCCGGCTATTGCTGCCTCTGCCATTCATTTCGAGTTTATTTATGGTTTTATTTCATTCTTTCCGATTGTATGGAATTTGAGATAGCCATAGACGATAGATTCATTGAATGTTGAGGATTTGTCTAAACTCACCTTCAAGATATTTGTCTTTGATATTAATGAAATTTAATTGCCATATTTTTATTAAATTAATTGTGATTTAATTTCTGCAATTTATAATTTGGTAACAAATTGAGAGGTTGAACCTACTGAAAATTATTAAGTTGGGTTAACGAGAGTTAGGTAATTTAATAGATCAAGAATTGAATCAAACTGGTAAATTTGTATAATGAGAGATCTTGCATAGGTTTTCAGTATTTTATTGGACAACTTAAGATCTAATTTAGGTTTGGGATAAATTGTGAATCGAGAGGTTGCAATTTCTCATAATCTGATTAAGGTTAATGATTGTAACTCGAGAGTGAGTAATCAACCTTAGGACTATCTAGAACTGGTAATTCAATAAATTCATAATCAATTAGGTTTTCATTAAAGTCGAATAAAAATCCTCTTTCTTTTAATTGGTAGTTCTTAGGTTAATTCTTGATTTGGTGTTACAATTGCTGTCTTTTTTGTATTTTCAAAGTTGATTATTGAGTTTGATTGAGTGATTGAATTAATTTTTTGCTTTAGTTTTGTTTATTTTCAATTATTGCGAATTGACTTTAGCCCTAGATTTTTAGGATTAAATTAACCCTCCTCTTACGATCAACACCTTAGATACTACGCAAACGACCTATGTGCTTATGGAAATATCAAGGTTTATTATTAAAGCTGTTTCATATTGGAAACCTGCAATAACTTATTAGAAACCCCTTTAGGGTTTCTTCCCCAATGTTGTTGTCTCCTACCGCCATAATGATTGCTTTGCTAGAAGAGGGTGTTAGCCCTAATTGATGTTTTGTAACTGACAATCTGAGGTTCTGCTAGAGTAAGACATTAGAAAAGCAACTTTATGTGAGGTGAGGAATGATATGATAGGAGGTGCAATTTATGGGTGAGGATTAGAGCACGAAGGTCTGAGAAACTAATGATAGAGTCACGATGTTCAAGGCAATAACGAATGATTTATAATTAGTGGGAAGATCGTTCAAGGTGAATAAGATGAGGTTCTCATCCAAGATATTGTATTCAATAACCACGAGTTCTTTTATTGTGGTTAAGACTATGTTTAGAAAATCGGAAATAAAGGAGGATCCTTTCTTAAGAGTGTGGAGTTTACGATAAAGTAGTGATCGTTGGAATGATGACTGCTAGAGGAAATAGTGTTCAAGCACACTCCAAAGATCATGAACTATATCACACTTGAGGGTTAGAGGGGAAATGGAGTTGAAGAGTGAACCTAAAAGGAAATAATAGAAAAGGTAGTCAAACTTATACCACTTAACATATTCTGGATATGTGTTATCAATGCTAGGATTTTCTTCTAGAAAGAGACTGGTGTCATCAACGTAACCGAGAAGATTAAAAGCTATAAGAACAAATTGGACTTGGTTTCACCAAACTAGATAATTTGTCATATCTAGAGCTGTTATGAGGAAATTATTCAATTGACTGAATTGTAAAATTGAGGTTATATGTTCTACCATTGTGAAGGTGTTGTATGTTGGTAATGGATGTTTAAAAAAGGTGTGTGAAAGTAATAATTGAAGGATTTGTTGTAGAAGGAAGATTAATTTGATGTAGGCTCTAATACGATGATAGAATTCATGAAAAGAATGTATTTTTGTGTGTGAATATTTATGAAAAAGGCTCATAAGCCTTAATATACAGATGGAAATACAATCAGAGGAAAATTTATAAGGATTGATATCTATAATATAGCTAATAATCTCGTCTGCAAAGATATAGTAGATGAGATACATAAAGCAAATGTTATCAAGAAGATAACGACAATATTTGGCTAATTTTCAAAAATTAAAAAAAACGCCAGCATTTGGTTATATCTAAATATACATTCCAATGTTAATTGTACCACTTGCATTTAACAATATAATTATCATAAAGTTATGAAAATTTTGCATCTTTACTCAAAACATGGTTGATAGTTAAAAACAAAATGATCGTTCAAGTTGAATAATCCTAGTTCATTGTATAAGCTAAGTATGCAACTTTGATCATTCACTCGTTTGTATAATTCTATATCAGAGTTGTTAATTAAGGTAGATCAAAGAAGAATATAGTGTTACGACTGAAATAAAAGATGTAATACAAAAAGAATATGAGAGATAAAAGTTATCGAAACATTTCTATAAAGAACAAATAAGAAGAATGATGTCATAGAAATTAGTGAGGAGTGAAATGTTGATAAGTGTAATAAGATTAGTGGTGAGAATGTAACATTTAGTATAAGTAGTTAAAAAAGCCAAAGGTTGTAAAGATTAACTATTAACAAACAATTTTCTCTATATTGTATCTATTTCTCTATACTCTTCACTTTCTCTTGTATGAATGTTGTCATTAGGATTGTTTGTGGTTATAATAATTTGATATCAAAACTTTCGTTCTTTGGATCAATCACAGAGGGAACATGTTCTCAAGATTTGAGGAAAATATGAGAAATCAAATGCAAGAATTAGAGCTAAAATATAAGGGGGAATGCAATAATTGAAAGAATTGATGACTCAAGTTTATCAATAGATGCATATGATACCGCAAGCTAAAAAAGAAACTGATAAAAAGCCCTGAAGTTTGGGATAAGAGGATCACAAAACAACAATTTGATCCATGTGCCAACTAGGTCTCCCAAGATTGAATTTTTGGTGTTTAAAGGAGAAGAACTCATGAATTGGAGATATAAGTGTAATCAATATTTTAATCTGAATAGAACCACATCTAATTTAAAGGTTCAAGTGGCTATTATATACTTACTGGCATCAAATATATGTGAGGAGTACTTTTACAATGGAAGAACCGAACTGGGGGAGTATATTTTAGCCTTGGAATAAAGATTTGGTGAAACAATGTGTGAGGTATTGGTGGAGGAATTGAAAAGGCTATAATAAGAAAGGCTAGTGAAAGAGTATTGTATAAGGTTGATCTTATTTCCCACAAATTGATGATACCCAAACCCTATCACATTCGTTTGTTTCTAAAAGGTATTACAGATGCAATTGAGAACCTGATGAAAATTTAGGACCCCAAAACACTACAATAAACTTATGATTTAGCATGAAAACATGAGGTATAGCTAGCAATTGTTATAAAGGTGAAAGAGAGGATTAGAAGGGATATATAATGAATTAGAAAAATCAAGGGGAATATTACCAAAATAAATAGTAGGAACCAATGGGAGAATAGGGGAAAAGAGGATAACAAAAACTTTTAGTAGTCACGACTTAAACAAGAAAAGAGTTACAAGACTATATTTTTGGTATGATGAAAAATGCATTCTTAGGCTTAAACATAAGAAGAGGCTGATGTGCATGTTTGAAGTGGAAGAAGTAGTAGAGGACAAAGAGGATGGAAGAAGTTAGAGATATAATAACACATTATTTTTCTGTAAGCAATGACATCCACCACTTTAAATTAGTTACAACAGATGAAGGTTTTGGAAAATTATAAAGGTAAAATCATTCACATATTGGTGGATAAAGGGAGTATGCATAATTTAATTGATGAAAAATAGGAATGACTTAGGCGTGGAGGATATTGAACCAATTTTAATTCTAGTTAGAGGGGGTTCGCGAATTCCATCATAAATACAATGAGGTAGAATGGACAATGAATGGTCATTTAAACTAATTCATTATTAATACATATTTAAGGGAAGTGACATGGTGTTAGGGTTGAAATGGCTTTTAAACTTGGATTATATAGTGTGCAACTACAAAGAAGAGGTGATGAAATTTGAATAGCAACGAAAAATTGTAGACTTAAAGAGTATGAGGAAGTGGTGGAGGTTAGAGGAAAGAAGCTGGAGAAATTATGGATGATTAAAGAAGCAATATGTCAATTTCTCCAAATTTAGAAAGCAAGCCAATTAAGGAAATTCAACATTCTTTCCATTGAGTTAAAAGATATGGAATTAAATGTTGGAGTTACTTTCTTGCTGAATAATGGAAGAAGTTACAAAAAATATTAAAAAACTACTAGGATATATTATAAGAGCCTAAAGGCCTTCCTCCTTCTAGATTTCAAAACCAATGAATTAGATTAAAAGCTAAAGTTGAAGTCGTCAATAAAAGGCTGATAAATATGTAGCGGTCCATAAACAATAGTCCAACAACTAGTGGGTGACATGTTGAATAAGGGATTATTAAAGAGAGTGTTAGTTCATTTGCTTCACCAGTTTTTTTGGTTAAAAAGAAGGATGGATCATGAAGGTTTTTATAAATTATCGAGCATTAAATCATAATACCATAAAGGATAAATTTCCTATTTGACTTATTGATCAGCTTTTGGATAAATTGTATAGAGCGAAGTATTTTTCCAAACTTGATAGAAGGTTTAGATATCATCAAATACAAATGAATGAGGGGGATATATGCAAGACAATATTTAGAACTCACAAAGACTATTATATGTTCTTACTCATTCCTTTTGAATTAAAAAATGTACTGGCCACTTTTCAAAGTTTAATGAACTTCATCTTTAGTGATTGTTGAGGATAAGGATGTCAATGGGCAAGGCCGAGCCATTGAGAAAAATATTCGAGCGGGCCGGGAATGGTCCAGCTCGGGTGGGCCGGGAATGATCCGGCCTGTGGCCTAGCCTGGCCCATACGGGTTGAATATGGCCCATGGCTCGTGGCGGGCTAAGACTAGTCAGCTCATGGCCCGGCCCTCCTAGCCCGCTGGGGCCACAGGTCACCCGTCGGGCTTGAGTCCGCCCAAGCATTTAATATATTTTAAAAATTTTTAAGACAATTTAAAAAAATTGTAGTTGTATTTTTAAAAATTCATAAATTATAAATTATAACATAATCATTTATAGTAAAATGTAAGATGAAATTACCCATAAATTATACAAAAATATTTATATAAAAAATAAAATACAAACCAATTTATATTTATTTAAAATATATAGCAATGATAATGTTGTCGTAATTATTCTCTTTCCTTGTAAACAAGTCAATTTAAACTTTTTATTTGATTTTCATATTTACATAATATATACATTATGCATATATGTATTTATATTAATCTTAAAATAAATTAACCACTTTGTTAATCCTAATATATTAATGATTCAATTCCAAAATAATATATAAGTAATTCAGTTATAAAAACAAATAAATACTGTATATTAAATTGAAAATAACTATTAGTACATTCATAAATCATAATTTTTCTCTTATCTAAATTCTAATGTTAGAAAATTTATTTTTACCTAAGTCAAATTAAAAGTTTATTAAGAGTAATTCCTTAGATCCTTATTGGAAACCTTGATATAAGATATAAGTATTACTTTAAATACTTCTTGTCTTCCTTAGAGAGTTATAAGCATATCATATATTCATATTTCATAACATTAATAAAAATTTCACCTTTTTTCTTTTTAATATATATATATTATGTGACAAATTTAAATTATAGTAATATATAATTAATTAATTAATTATGTTATAATAAAATTATTGAGATGTATATAATGGTATGATTAATTAGAACATTTAATTCAATTAATTAGAAATTTATATTAAAAGTTAATAAGTTAACAGTTATAGTTAAAATCATGAATTACATTAATTACAAATTTCAAATTTACTTAAGTTATTTATTAATTATTATAAGAGATAATTGACAAAACCAAAATCATGTTTCATAAAA
>JAOSBN010000178.1:23643092-23667202 GCA_027563595.1 Erythroxylum suave | reverse complement strand
ATTATAAGATAGAATTGATAATTAATTATAGCAACATATAAGTGATTAATTATGATATAATAAAGTTATTAAGATGTTTGTAATGGTATGATTAATTACGACATTTAATTCAATTAATTAGAAATTTATAAAGTTAATAAGTAAATAGTTACAGTTAAAATTATGAATTAAATTAATTACAAAATTTTAATTTACTTGAGTTAATTGTTAATTATTAAGTTAATATATAAAATTATTAAATTAATAAAGTAGTGGGCGGGCTGTGGGCCATGAGTCGGGCCCATAGTTTCATTGGCCATTGGCTGGCCCGTGGCCCGTGGCCTGGCCCACTGTTTCACGGGCCATACCCACCGGCCTGTGGCCCAATTTGACCAGATCAAACTCGTTAATCATGGGCGGAGCCGGGTCGGCCAGGGCTGAAATTGACATCCCTAATTGAGGAAATCATTTCTAGTGTTTCTTTATGATATATTAATATATAGCCATATAAAGGAGGAACAACTTCTTTACTTGGTAGAGGTGTTTCAAGTACTAAGATGTTAACATCTTTTTGTGACATTTTATAAGTGTGCTTTTGGAGTAGAATAAATAAAATACCTAAACCACATTATTAACGTTAAAGGAGTGGCCACTAGCCCCAAAATGGTGCAAGAAGTGAAGGAATGGCCAATGTCCTATTCTTTGAATCAATTAAGAAGTTTTCTTAGTTTAACTTGGTATTATTAGCAATTTATCAAGGATTATAGCCCCGTTAGTAAGCCTTTAACTTTGTTAGTAAGGAAAAATGATTTTATATAGATTGAGGAAGCATAAGATAAATTCAGTAATCTCAAATTAGCATTAATTAATTCTCTTATATCAGCTCTTCTAAACGTTAATAAAACCATGGTAAATTAAAGAAAATGTTTCAGTAAGAGGCATTGGTGCAATACTGATGTAAAAGTGTTAAACCTTGGCTTATGTAAGCAAAATGTTTACTAGTTTTATACTATACTACAAGTATACAAGTTGCAAATTGTAGACAAATGATATATTTTTTACATAGATTGAATATAGTCACCGAACAATTTGAATTACACTTCATCTAAGGTAACAAAAGATTGAATTAACTAAAAATTAAAGCAAACTAACCTTGATGACTAAATATGTAAAAGATAACAATGAAATTAAAGTTACTCAATGATGGAAACTTCAAGATTATTTTATCCTTATTTTGTTTTCCGTTCACCTTATGAATTCAACTATGCTTGATCATAGATATCCAAATCTTGTGATTACCCTCTCTTGAGATCTAATTAAGTAATCTCAATTGAAATAAATAAAAATTGAGTTGCAATATCTCGATTTCTCAAAACTATTCTTAATAACTTAATTGAATTTAAAGCAATCCTAAGGACAATTAACTCACAACTAAGATCTCTCTTCAATTTCTTATTAACCTAATATTTGTAAGTCTATTAAATTAACATTTATCATTATGCAACTTAACACAAATATCCTGATTCAATCTCTCGATTCAAATCAAGTGTGAGCATAACAAATAATATAAAGCAATAATATATTGAATTCAATCAGGTAAAGGTTATGTAAAACAATTTAAGGATAAAATATAGATTTGGCAATCCATAATCATATTCAAAACACAACTATTTAGATTTGTCATACAAGGTAATGAAATTGAACAAGAGAAGAGAATGAAATCAAAGTGAAGCCTTGATCTAGAAAGCTGGAGTTGAACTTGATGTTTCCACTTTTAATCCTTTTTTTTAATGAAGTGTTTTCTCAAGTGGTATTTTAAGCTTCTTTATATACTCTTGACTCTTTTAAGGTTTTGTCTAGATTTTTCGTCTTGTATATCTTCCAAAAATAGACTTGAAGCATCAAAAGTATGAAAAATTCATATCCTTAAAAACACCCTACACAATCCTGCATTGTTTATGGCACAATCCAAACTCTCTCTGGCATGATCATTTAAGGAGTTGGAAGTTTTTGCCCGAGGCTTTTAGGCTTTTTCTGCTTTTTGCACTATCGTGTATAGGATTGCATTATCATGCCAAACGTGATTTTCCTACTTTTTCATCTTTTCCTCACTTTTTTCTGTCTCCACTCATCACCAAACATATTAAACAATCATTGAAGAAAATAATTAAGATCAAACTCTTACCTTAAACAACAATAATCAAACAAAACAAGCACAAACACTAATAAGAACATAAATCTAAGTCCTAAGCATATGATTATCGTCTAATAAATCACTTAAAACAAATTATAATACCTAGAAAACATACTAAGTTTTATGCCTATCAACATCTCCAAACTCAAATCTTTGCTTGTGCCAAAGAAAAACTAAAACCATAAATAAACAAAACACATAAATATATAAATATAGAATCGTGCAATAATGCAAAAATGGTTTAATGGAATCAAATCATAAGAAATTAACTCAGCCAAAAACATCAATCACTTAAAAAGTTTCAACACACTAACTTATTCCATTCAAGTTCAAATGCTTTGATTTAAATGCATATATCAACTAAAATATTGACACCTATTCATACATATATGGAATTTGTAGCCATGCACTCATTGGCTATCATTTAATAACCATTTACGAAATTTATTTTTATAATCACAAGAAGATACATAAGTTTAATTTTATTGTCAACACCATATTATGAAGCTTGGTTGGAGTGTCGTTCTATCCATTTGACATGAAGACAAAATTTTTTTTATGAATGCCCTCGATTACTCAACTATTTTTTAATAGGTCAACATAATAGGAAATGTATTTAGCACATTTATACAACACATTTTGGTGTTTTTAGTGTTTTTTTTTCAAAATTTTACCTACATAAGTTCATCCTAGTCAATCACTCCCATGAAAAGGTACTAATAATGTTTATCGATTAAAATGAATTTAGTTACATGTGTATCGAAATAAGTGTCATAAATTGATATAATAAGTACAATTTTCTAATCAACATGTCTATTCATCCAAAAATGGTTAAAACATAAATTTCATAAGTTAATGTTTCTTCATAATTTAATTGAATATATTCACAAAGAATTTAATTACTTTCAATTTTATGTCATTGAATCATTCACACAATGCATACATTATGTAACAAAATTTTTATACAGTGCCAACCTAATCGAAAACTAACACAATATAAATGCAATTTCACACACAAATGATATGAAAGTGTATATATATCCCCATACTTGAACAATATATTGTCCTCAATGTAGAAAATGGCAGCCAACTAAAAACAACACACATAAAAAATATATAAAATAAAAGGAATAAAAACAAGGACAGGAATATTTATATGGATTATTGTGGTGATGGAATTGGAGAAAGAACTTGGATACACTTCATGCTATAAACATCCATCAGTTCTAACATAAAACATAAAAATAATAAATCACTTTTAAACAAAAAATTTCGGCAAACCTAACAAAAGCATAATATGCTTTAAGGTTCATTAGCTTGACAATTTTAAGTGCCATTATTGTAACTAAATCCTCTTTTAGATGTTAAGGTCTTATGCATCATCACTTTAAGACTTATGCTTCTTATGTCAAAAATTTTCCAGCTTATGGCTCTCAGTCTCTTTCTAATGATCTCCACCATATTTTTATCTTGTTCCAAATCTAGCTAGTTTGAGATGATAATGGATAGTGTTTGGCACTCACCTAGAAAGGTATACCTAAGGTGTTTAGGAAAGGGATTCAACCCTAAGTTAGGGGGTCTCTCGATAAAAGGTGGAGTGGGTGTTTCAATTCATACTAACGGTTCTTGTTTTGACATCTCAACTCTTCTTCCTCCTCAATGACTTCATCATTTTTCTTATCCATGTCATTATCAACTTCCTCTTTTTACTCCTTTACACATTCATCAACCAAATCAATTATCATGCAGGCACTCTCCTCTGCTGGATTCTTCAATGTTTTGCTTATACTAAACTCCACCTGCTTATCAGCAATCATAAGAATTGATTTCCTATTATGCAATCAATCAATGGTTTTCTGGTGTTCATAAATGGCCTTCCTAGAATTAGCAAATAATTTTGATCTTCATTAAAATCTAAAACAACAAAGTCTACTAGGATGAAAAACTTGTCCACTTTAACTAATATGTTCTCCATCACTTCAAACAAATTCTTGATCGATTGGCTTCATGTCTTCGAGCCTCAATTTCCTAAAAATGGACAAAGGCATTAAGTTAATACTAGTCCCTAAGTCACGTAAGCATTTGGAAAATTTAAGATTACTAACTACACAAGGAACAATAAAACTCTCTATATCTTTCAAATTTGAGGGCATGTAGCTAGTAATTACAGGGCTGTAACTCTCCGTCAATGATACTATTTGGCTATACTCCTAAGTACACTTTTTGGTTTAGATTTCCTTAAGGAATTTGACATAATTGGTCATGTTCTTCAAATCCCCCACAAAGGATAATTTGATATGCAACTTCTTTAACTTTTTTAAGATTTTGGCAAACTATGAACCCATTTGGGTCTTCTTCAACCTTTGTAGGAATGGGATAGGTGGCATATAAAATTTATTTTCATATTTATCCTCCTCTTTCTTTTGACTTCCTTTTTTGCAGGGGATGGTTTCCTTCTCTTTTCGTTCCTCTAACTCCTTTATACTTCTTAGTTTAATAGTCTTCAATTCCTCCCTTGGATTGGCTTCCTTGCTACTTGGGAGACTCCCAATATTCCTTGTTGACAATGCATTGGCAAGTTACCCAACTTGAACCTCTAAGTTATGAATAGAAGAGGAGTGGTTCTTCACATTTAATCAAATTTGGTTTTCATCCTCTTCTGACTTTCATTTTGGCAATTAACCTTAGAGCTTGGTATGTCCATTAACTTGTCTATCTTTGACTCTAAGGATTTAAGCCTATCCTACTGAAAACCTATTGGCTGCATTGTAATCTAAGAAAAATTTGGGTAGTTCTTCTACTTAAGATTATAAGTGTTAAAGTATGGATTATTAACTCCCCTTTCTTTGGCTCCTATAAAATTGACTTATTTCATATCTTTGCTATCCATTAAAAAAATCAATTGACATATGGCTTTCTTGCCGACAAAAGTCACATCATTGTTGTATTGCCTTCACTTAATTAGAAGAAGAGGCTAGTAATATACTTAATTCCTTAATAAAGGCTGAAGTTTGAGCTTGTAAAGCTGACACTGGATCTGTATCTTTCACTCCCTTATACTCTTTGAAATTTTGTTGCTTGCCCCTCTCTATTGTCCATAGGCAACTATTATTCTCCATTTCTTCTAATAGGTCATGTGTGGCATCAATCGTCTTTCTTATCAAATAAACACTAGTTTTTGTATCTATAGTTTCCCTAGTATGTTTATTAACTCTATTATAGAATGTTTACAACAAGAATTCCTTTAGTAAGCTTTGGTGTGGATAGCTCCTTTGTAATTCTTTAAATCGCTCTTATGTTTTATTTGAGGACTCTCCATCAATCTACTAGAAATTTATGATCTCCTTAATGATTCTTAGGGTCTTTGTCAGTAGAAAATTCTTCATTAAAGAGGCTTGTACCAATTGCTCCCAAGTTGTGACAACTTCATTTGGCCAATCCATAAACTATCTATTAGTTTGTTGCATAATTAATAAGGCTCACTTTATCTCAAAGTTGTTGGCTAAGACTTGGGGTCTTGTGATGCCCTATTGATTCACATTAAAACCTGGCCTCATGAAATCCATAAGGGTCATTTCATGTCCACCATTGTTTCCTTCTTTTTTCATTGCTTTATCTATAGTTTCTTGACGCTTTTTTTTCTCTTTCCTGTTTGGTGATGTCATAAATTGATGTATCTCCTAATTTTCTTGAGTGCCTTTTGATTTTTATGTTCATGAACCTGTATTTATACAAGAAACAAATTCTCAAAATCCTTATTCAAAAGAATTCAAATTATATGAGATGTTATAATTATAATCATTAGCAATGGTACCAAAAACTTGTTCATTAGTTTTATGTTATATTGCAAGTATATGAGTCGTATATTGTAGAATAACTAATATCATTCCCAAAAGGATTGAATATAGTCACCTAAAAATTTGAATTACACTTTGTATATGGTAATAAAAGATTGAATTGACTGAAAATTAAAGTAAACTATCAAAACTTGATAAATGAACAAGTAAGGGATAAGAGTGAAATTGAAGTTACTAAATAAGATTATTATATCCTTTTTTTGTCTTCCCTTCATCTTATGAATTCAATTATTCTTGATACTAGATATCCAAAGGTTTTGATTATCCTTTTTCGAGATCTAAGTAAGTAATTCTAATTGAAATAGATAAAATTTGAGTTGTAATCTCTCAATTTCTCAAAACTACTCTTAACTAATCAGTTAGATTTGAATTATCCTAAGGATAATTAACTCATACTTAAGATCTCTCTTTAATTTCTTGTTAACCTGATATTAAGTCTATTAATGTTCCAACACTCGTTGTGCAACTTAAAAATATATCTTAATTCAAATTCATAATCAAGTTTCAAACACAGTCATTCAGATTTGGATACAATGCAATGAAATTGAAGAAGCTAAGAGAATGAAATCAACGTGAAGCCTTGATTTGGAAAATACGAAAAATTGGAGTTGATCTTTATGTTTCCACTTTTGTTCGTTTTTACGATGTGCAGCCTTCAAATAGTGTTTTAAGCTTCTTTATATACTTTAAAGTCTTTTAGGGTTTTTTCACGTATATATCTTCCAAAAATGTGAAAAAAATCACATCCTAGAAAACACCCTACATGATTGCGTATAACCATGCATGATCCTGCATACTACCTAAACTCTCTGGCATGATTGTGCAAAGAGTTGCACAATAATGTTAGAAGCTTCCAATCTTCTTCTTCTTATTACACTATCATGCAAAGATTGCACTATCATGCCAAGTTAAAATATATAGTTAAGATCATAATCCTTCCTTAAATAATAATAATCAAATAAAACACATGTAAATACTAACAAGAACATAAATCTAAACCCTAAACACATGATTATCATCTAATAAAATACTAAAAACACACTCTAACACCAGGAAAACATACTAAGTTTAACACCTATCACAAAAATTTGTCCCTAAAGTATTTCATCTATTTACATATCAAAAGGAGTTAATGGCATTGATTTTGGCAATTAAGCAATGGTCCCATCATGTTATTAAAAGACACTTTATTGAAAATAGATCAGATAAGCTGAAGGTATCTTTTAGAACATAAAATAAGCACTCTTTTTCAACAAATGTGGTTGCCTAAACTATTAGGATTCAACTTTGAAAGAAAGTATAATAAAGGTGTGGGGAATCGAGCTACTGATGCTTAGTTTAGGATATCAAGTGTTGAATTATATTCCTTAATACTTTTTAGCATTCAAACTAACTATCTTCCTTAAATTCAATAAAGTTAGACTAGTGATCGTGGTATTCAAGCACTTATTTAGAAACTGAAGTAAGGCCACTCTCTTAGGTTAAAAAAAAGGTAAGGCTACTCTCTGAAGTCGGCCTATACTTAAGGCGAATGATACTTTGCAGTGAAAAGGGAAGGTTAGTAGTAGGAAATTATTGATCTTTACATAATCACATTATTTCCACTTTTCATGCATCGAAAACTAGAGGCCATTCAGGCATTTTAAGTACTTACAAATGCATTCAATTGTACTTCTTTTAGAAAAAATGTAAATCTTTATTGGAAAATTTATCCATTAGTATGATGCTTGTAAGAGGAATAAATATAAGACTGTAGCAACTCAAAGCTAGCTTTAACCATTATTGATTACGAGCCAATTTTGGACTGATGTGAGTGTAGACTTTATAAAAAGATTATCTAAATTAAAAGTTTATACGATTATCATGAGAGTGGTCAATTACCTTACTAAGCATGAACATTTTATTTCTCTTATTTATCCTTGTACAACTAGCTTAGCTTATATTAATATTATTTACAAACTTCATGGTATGCTTTTAAGAATAATGGGCGACAAAGGCTCACTTTTTACCATCACATTTTAGATCAAGTTCTTTTAAAATTTAAGAGAGCTTCTTTGAATTATTCTATAGTTTATCAATCCTTAGTAAGATGGTCAAAGTGTACTCTTAATAAAATCTTATAGGCCTATCTTTGTTATATGATAGGAGATATTCTAAGGTAGTCGAAGTTACTAGTTATCATTAGCTAAGTTGTGGTATATAACTACCAGTCATTCTATGATACAATGTTCCCATCCCAGACTTTTTATGGCTATATACCTCCTATGCATATGCCCTATATTGTAGGTGATTCAATGGTTCTATAGTTGTTCCTTTCATAATTCTTCAACGTATTGGTTATATTGCCTATAAATTGAAACTTCTATAACATTCTCATATTCATTCTACTTTCCACCTTTCTCTATTGAAACCCCATGTTTTACCATCTACACCTATTCACCTTTACTTTTCAACATCCTTTTCAATAAATTTTTGACATCCAGTTGCTAGACGTTAACTTAGATGTCTTTTAGGAGTACCTGTATAACCTTCAACAATGCTACCCATATGTCCCATATGTGAACCTTATATATAAGGTTCTAAAGAAGAGAGATAATGTTACAACTGAAATAAAAGTAGCAACATGGGAAGAAAAAGATGAGGAATAGAAGATACAACAACATTTTTGTAAAGAATGAAAAAGAAGAATGATGTCATAGAAATTAGTGAGGGAGAAAAATGTTAACAGGTGTAATAAGATTAGTGTTAAGGTTGTAATAATTAGTGTAAGTACTTAAAAGGACAACAATTATCAATGATTAACTATCAAAAATAAAACATTTTATCACTGTATTATATTTTCCTGTTTTCTCTACTCTTCTTCTTTTATTATGTGAATGTTGTCATTGGGGTTTATTATTAAAATTGTGACCTATTACGCATTAAGGGTGAGGCCTTAGAGGTGATTTTTGTACTAAAAGACATATATAATGTCATGTCATAAGGAGTAGAGACAAATAGTACTAAAATGAGTCCATGAAATTGATATTGTTGTTCAGAGAATCTAAAGAGGGACTAGTAATACACCAACTTATGGAGCCTTTTTACTCCACAGATTCTTTGGTTTATGTCATATGAACTAATGTTGTGAATACTATACTAGAGTTGATACTAGAATTGGTTTTGGTATAGTATAGTATCGATATTAGTCAATATTGAATATTATTTTAAATAATTTTTAAAAATTATAAAATAATCCCTAAATTTTCTAAAATTACATATCTTCATATAGTCTTTCATTACTAGAAATTAGGGTGAATATATCATATGTCATAAGGGTTTTAAACTTTTAACTGAAAAAATCAACATTTTAAAATGAATAATATTGTAGCTAATTAATAATTGAAATTAAGAACTTGATTTGAAAATACCTTGACAAAATTGTAAATTATGTTTTTCTTCTTTTTCATAAGGCACTTTTCAAGTTCAATTAGCATTCCCATATCCATCCCACCACAAGCCAACAAAAGCCCAAAACCAAGTAATAATAATTCTATATTGCCAAAAAATTAGAATTACAAGCCACAATATAACTTAGTTGCCTAGTTTCTCTATATTCCCCTAATTTTCAAAACAATCACCAACTTTTTTTATTACTTCTATTTCCATATTGCTCTAATTCCTATAACCATATCAAAATCGATTTATGTGTTACTTCAACTTTCAAATGTTGAAACTAGAAAGCACTTTACCTAGTTGTTTAAATAGATGTGATGATTGTGAGATGCAAAGCAAAAGAGACCAAATGAGGTGACATCTATGGTACTTAATTCTAAACTCCAGAGAAGGGACTTTGAAGTCAACAAAGTGAATTGAGACGTAAACGACATTGGAGAGGTGATTTGAGACTTTAAATTAAGTGATTAAGAATGGGCAGAGGCATTCGTTAGAAAGGAGAGGAGAGATGGAAAGGAACTAACGAAGGTAAGTAGACTTTTTTTAATTTGATCCATGAATAATTTAATTTTACAATTAAGTCCATGTCTTTCTCTTGGTACCATTTCAGGTGCCGTCAGTACCAAATGAAAGTATTCAATATTGAATGAGAATATCTAGTGCTGAACAAAAATAGTTGGTATCACCTAAAATTTAAACTCGTTATTGAAATATGGGTTTCTGTATCATTTTCTGGCCAAAACTAATCTAACTAAAACAATATAAAAATCATATCTTTGTTATGAACTATATATTCTTTTTTTAGTATTCCTAGTAATTACTCACCTTAAACTAACCATCTCTTTCATTGGATTGAATATTATCCTAATGCACTTCCACTTCCCTCTTTACACCATATAGAATTTTACATTCAATTTATTTTTAATACAATTGAGAATTATATGTGATTTAAAGAGAATCTACTTCTGAGAATGATATGGATTATAATTTAAGAGTAATTTTTTGTTGTATTACTTCTCACAAATCTGAATTTTGAATTTTATAATGAATGTATTGTATTAACCGGCCTTTAAAGGGTGGTCGAATTGGAGGAGTTGGGGGGGAGGGGAATGGGGCCAAAACGTCCTGTGTTCGAATCCCCTTACCTACACTCTCTCGATCGAGCTTATCGTACAGGGCTTACCTAGTGCGGAGTACCTGGTTGGTGTGATTTGCAGGTTATTGCATCAATTTAGAGGTTTACCTAGTGCGCATCCAATGGATAACAGCTGTGGATTCCTCCGTTTTAAAAAAAAGTATTGTATTAACCATTAACAATAAGTTCATTTCAAGTAAAAAATACTTGCATATCATATTGTGAAATTTTCAATAGTAATTAATTATTAAATATTTGCTCAAAACTTTGAGAAAATAGTTTTTACCAGAGAGTTAATTAACTTACAAATTATAACGGTAGTTACGATATTCTTATTATGTGTATAATATATATTCAAAGAAATTAATTTCCTTTATAATAGTCAATCATTAAGAAGTCACTAATTCACTTTGTCATAATTTAATTCAAGTAAACTTGTTTAAGATTTGTGTTTATGTAGGAGAAAATTTTCCTTTTATATATTAATGTTGTACTTATTAAATAAAAAGAAATAAAATAATTCAAATACTTGAATCCTTCTTTTCAAACATGATTAGTGTAATTAAATGAGAGAAAGTAGGATGATCCTATTCTATTAGTTGGTTAAAAATATATTTATTATGCACATTAAAGAATAAGCATCAAATTTAATAGTAAACACCATTACCAACAAATGTAAAGTCATAATTCATAATTCTTGAACATGGAGGTAACATACTAAACAAAGAATCCATCATAATAATATTTTTAGTTCAAGTTAAAAGCAAATAAACATGAAGGTAACATACAAAAGAAAAAAACTCACCAAAACTTTTTTGGTTCAAGTTAAAGGCAAGTAATTATTGAAAATTGTTTAAAGACTTCAATTTTCCACAAATTAGGTTTTGAGATTTTAAGATTTTTGAAACTCTTGCAACTTAGACTGAAACGAACAAATGTTGTTAATTCTTGCAAGTAACCCAAAAATAAGTTAAAATAAGAGAATAATGCATTTGAAAAAATCCTTACCAAGATTAACCTAGTTAACCTTTGGAGTGCAATCACACCTACTATAATGGAACTATCTATATACTTTTTTTTAGAATTTAAAAAATTCATTAATAAATAAAATGTTTACATTAGAATAGTGGCCTCTCATGTGGGACAAACCTGAGACACTAAGGAAATTTAATCAAAATAGTGACGCACAACAACAACACCATTTAGACCAAAATGATAATGTTTGTGACGAATTAACAAGGGCTTTTACACTTAGGGTATAACGACTTCCTTCTTTTGGTACAGTTTGAGAAGTTTCTCAAAATGGTAGGGGCAGTGATGGTGAAAAATTTGGCGGTTAAGAGACTCTGCTTGTCTTCCTCATGGATCTGCTATGTTTTATTCTGTAGTAAGTTTCTCAATCACAGGTAAACATACTCCTCTTCGTGTTTATGCAGTCTTTTGAAATAAGAGAAAAAAATTTCTATCCCTATAGACTCTGCTTTTGTAATCCTCTCTGTGTTGGGGTTCAGTGGCAATGATCTTCTTTACGGGGACCATCCTTCTATCAGATCTTCCTACATTGAAAGATCATCAAACTTGTTCTCTAATCAGTTAATGTCTACAATATAGTATATTCTCCTTCTTCTAAAATGAGTCTACACAAATAACCCTCTTTCTGTTTGATAATAGGGACTTAACGATGATCCAACAAGCTTAGATCAGCTTGTATAAAGTTTTCCGGATAAAGCCTCCTCCTTTCAACCAGGTAAGTTCAGAAACCTAGTACTACAATATTTTCCATGTATGTGTATTTATGAACTACTAGAGAATCTGGATGTTCTGCTCTGTGTTGATCTGATTTGAAACCATGTATGCATGAAGTAGTGTTCTGCTCTGTATTGACCTAAACTGAGTTGAAACCATGGGTTTATGAAAGTGTTCTGCTCTGTATTGATCTGTACTGATATAAATTGAATTGATACCATGGATGTATAAAGTAGTTTAATTGCTAGGGAATAGAAGAAATCATCAGAGATTAGACTCTCCAAGTAATAGTCATTCCTCTACTACATTATAGGTTCAGCTGATGTATTATTAGTTGTTCCTTTATACTGGCCATAGTGAGGTCAGTAAGAGAGAAAGGAGTATTAGATTTCTCTTTGAACCTTCTGTTGTTCCTCTCATTCCATATAGTTTAGGCACATGTAGCTACTGAGATAAGGATGATACCCTTGTCATGTTTGAAAGTGCTCAGATGAGATAGGTTTAGTAGTATATTCGAGAGTCTGTAATAGGGAGTCCCAGGCATACATAATGTAGAGATTCTAAAGCAAATCTCTTTTGAGAAAGTGCACTAAAAAAAGAGGTGGTTTCTAATTTCATCCTCAAGATAACAGAGGATGCACATTTTAGAGGCAGGTAGGAACTTCAGCCTATCCAAGGTGCTGAGCCTACTTAACTTAGCTAGCCAAAGAAGAAAACTGGCATTAGGTCTAAGAACATTGTTCCATATCAGGGAATATCATCCAATCCTATTAGCAAACCCATCCCTTATCTTTTATACTTCCTTTAGAGTTATATCTGAAACTAGGATCCTATTCCATAGGTAGATATCTCTCTCCTCATGGCTTCTATAATATGGAGTGGACAATTGTCTAATCTCCTCTGATGTTAGCAACCGATCTCCATCTCTAGCTATTTCTGAGAGCTTTGTTTTATTAGGGAACCTCTCCAATAGAATTCTTACCATTTGATTATGAATTAGAGCTCCATGCCCTATCCAGTTGTCATGCCATAAGGAAATACTTTCTCCAGTCCTTATTTGACAAGTGCTGTGTTGTTTGACTTCATCCCTCAATCTTAGAATCTGATTAAAGAACCAAGTGAAGTTGTCTTTGATTTTTAGAGCCCAAAAGCTCTCACAGTTTAATAAAAAGATATGGATCCATTTGATCCACATGGATTGCTTTTCATCGAGGATTCTCCAAATCCTCTTGGTCATTAATAGTTTGTTTTTCTTGCTAATTGATTCCAAACCCAAACCTCCTTCTTTTTTCAGTTCATAAATAGTCCTCCAACTAACTGTTGCTATTCCTTTCTCACCATTTCTCTTCCCCCATAAAATTTACTTCATCAACTTTCAATTGATTTAATAAGCCCCTTGGATCTAAACTAATTTGATATTGACCTAAATTGATCTGATCTAAACTAAGTTGAAACCATGGATGTATGAAAGTGTTCTACTCTATATTGATCTGGACTGATATGAATTGAATTGATACCATAGGTGCATGAAGTAGTTTAATTTCTAGGGAATAGAAGGAATCATCAAAGATTAGACTCTCCAAGTAAGAGTCATTCCTCTACTATAGTGTAGGTTCAACTGATGTATTATCAGTTGTTCCCTTATACTAGCTATAGTGAGGTTAGTAAGAGTGAAAGGAGTATTTGATTTCTCTCTAAACCTTCTGTTGTTCCTCTCATTCCATATAGTTTGGGCACATGTAGCTACTGAGATAAGGATGATATCCCTATCAGGTTTAGAAGTGCTCAGATGAGATAGGTTCAGTAGCATATCTGAGAGTCTATAATAGGGACTCCGAAGTATACATAATGTAGAGACCAAATCTCTTTTTAGAAAGCACACTCAAAAAAGAGGTGATCTCTAGTTTCATCCTCAAAATAAGAGAGGATGCACATTTTATACGAGGGTAGGAACTTCAGCCTATCTAAGGTGCTGAGCCTATTCAACTTAGCTAGCCAAAGAAGAAAACTGGCATTAGGTCTAAGAACTTTGTTCCATATCAGGGAATACCATCCAATCCTATTAGCAAACCCATCCCTTATCTTTTGTGCTTCCTTTAGAGTTATATCTGAAATTGGGATCCCATTACATAGGTAGATATATCTCTCTCCCCGTGGCTTCTAGAATATAGAATGGATTATTGTCTAATCTCATTTGATGTTAGCAACCAATCTCCATCTCTAGCTATTTCTGTGAGCTTTGTTTTCTTAGGGAACCTTTCTAATAGAATTCTTACCATTTGGTTATGAATTAGAGCTCCGTGCCCTATCTTGATGTCATACCATAAGGAAATACTTTCTCCAATCCTTATTTGACAAGTGATGTGTTGTTTGTGTTAAGTCAAGAGGACTTCACGATGATTAGTTTTGATGACAATAAAATAATAATAATATTAAAAAAAATGAACGTTTTGACAAGTGTATTAAGTGTGCAAACGAAGTCAAAACACAAACACAAAGAAAACACAGACTCAAAGAAAACACAGACGCAAGGAAAACACATATGCAAGGAAAACATAGACGTAAGGAAAACACAGACGATACAAAGAAGAAGATACGGTAGTACGTCGGATAGTTACTTAGTTGGAGTTAGTTACAGAACTCAACTAAATAACGGTTATCAAGAATCAAGAAGCGGTTATCAAGGATCAAGAAGCAGTTAGAGACTTAGGCTATAAATACTAGTCTTAGTCGAAGATTTTACAATCATATGAATCTTACAACTTTTGAGAAACCAGTAATCATTGAGCTTTTAGTGCTTACTTAGAAAAGAGAAATTTTGTAGTGCAATACTAAGAGAGCTAACCCTACTGTAACAAAAGCTCATAATATCTTTCTAGTAAGAGAAAGAAAAGGCTGAGAGCCCGGAGAGGCTATGTTAGCAGAAAGAATACTTTGTGTAAGAGACCTGAAGAGGCTCTGGAAGGGAAGAAAAAATACTTGTAATTGTTTGAAGTATAGTGAAATACTCAGACAAACTCTGAGGACTGGACGTAGCCCACGGTTTGGGGTGAACCAGTATAAAAATCGCAGCGTCTATCTTCTAACCTTTTACTTTAGTTTATTTTTTTGTTAACAAGTATATATAAGTTATTTACGATTTAACTACGTAACAATCTTTGTATAATCCTTGTGATATCTTTTTAACAAATCAGAGAAGTTCGTAGCAAAATTTTATATTAACAGAAAGGATATACCACTCAACCCCCTTCTTGTGTATCAAGTCTCTTGTACGTAAATTCTATACTAACATGTGATTTACTTCAGTTTAACCTCATCCCTCTATTCTTAGAATCTGATTGAAGAACCAAGTGAAGCTGTCTTTGATTTTTAGAGCCCAAAAGCTCACCTTTCAATAAATAGATAGAGATCTAATTAATCCATATAGATTGCTTTTCACTAGTAATTAATAATCTGTTTTTCTTGCTGATTGATTCCAAACCCAAACCTCATTTATCTTTAAGTTGAAAAATAGTCCTCCAACTAACTTTTGTGATTCCTTTCTCAACATTTCTCTTCCCTCATAAAAATTGCTTCTTCAACTTTTCAATTGATTTAATAAGCCCCTTGGAGAGAAGTAGATAGGAACACCAGTAGGTTTGCATTGACATTGTAATTGATTTCAGAAGCCAAAGTTTCCCTCCATAGGATAGAGCTCTATTAGTCCATGATCCCAAACGTTTTTAATTTTTTTCCATTAGACGGATACATTCACAAAACTGTAGTCTCCTGGATGAAATAAGGATACTAAGGTATAGAAGAGGAGGGTCTTTGCTTTCCATTCCAGTGCTAGTGACCAGGTATTAGAAAGATGAGAAGCACTTTTAGCGAGTATGAGGTAACTCTTTTGAAGATTAATATATAGACCCGATACCTTCAGTACACAGACTGAGTTGACATTAGCCTTGCTTAGAAGGATAAGATCATCTGAAAAACATAAGCTATTGAGGGAGAGTTTCTTACACTTAGAATGAAATCTAAATATAGAATCTGTAGAAGTATTATGCTTCAACATTCGAGTAAGGACCTCCATGCAAATTAGGAATAAATAAAGGGAAAGAAAATCCCCTTGCCTAAGCCCTTTCCTTCCTTTAAACATCTCAGTAGGACTCCCATTTATTAATAAACTGTAGCAAGCAGTAGTAATACATTCTTGATCCATCTTCCGAATTTTATGGGAAAATTCATAACCTCCATGTTTTGTAACAGAAAGTTCCAGTCCACATTACCAAATGCTTTTTGTAATTCCACTTTAATAGAGCAGTTTTGAGGGCTTTTCCTGTGATTATACCCTTTCAAAAGCTCCTGCATTAGAAGAATATTATCCCCAATATCCCTGCCTTTCATAAAAGCTCCTTGACTCTCACTGATGAGAAAATATAGTACCTCCTTCATTATATTTTCCAAGATATTGGCTATGATCTTATATAGGAAGTTAGTATAGGAAATAGGTCTGAACTCACTTCAAGAGGTTGGGTTGGAGTTTTTAGGGACCAAAAAAAGAAAAAACTTTTTGATCTCTTTAAGCAGTACCCCTTTTCGAAAAAAAATTTATGCACAACCTCCTTAACTAATCCCCCCACATCACTCCAGGATTTTTGATTAAAAAAACCATTCAAGCCATCAGGTCCTGGTGCCTTAAAGCCATTCATATAAAAAACAACAATCTCTATTTCCTGACCCGAGACTATTCTAATTAACAAATCTTCCTTATGAGCAGGGATTCTTGTTTAAATATATAGCCTTAAATCAGTTCCAAAACTAAGAGGTGCACTATCTGAGCCTAGGAGATTTTTGTAAAAATTCCTTGCATCTTTTGCAATACCTTCTTGTCCATAAACAACTTTAGATTCATAAGTGATAGAAGTGATTCTATTCACATTCTTTTTAGCTAACACTAAATTAAAAAAGAATTGAGTACATCTATCCCCTTCCTTTATCCAATTGATTCTGGCTCTCTGCTTAATAAGCAGCACTGATTGTCGACTAATTGCAGGTAGTTCTTTGGGGCTTCCTTTTTAGCTGTAGCTAGTGGTGCTTCTGTAGGATTTTTTGCCAACATTTTCTGTATTACTGAAAGTTTATCACTTTTAGTTTCTATCTCCTTAAAGATATTTTGACCTTTCTTTAAGTTAAGGCTCTTCAATTTCTTTTTAATGGCTTGAGCTTTCAAATGCATATGTACTGTTTTGTTCAATAAACCTCACAATCCAATCCCTTCCTTATAGCTTATTGTGACCAGAAAGTTGTTGAATCGAAAAGGATGAAGGGTTTTAGTAGTAGTGAATAAGTTTTCAATCCTGATAGGAGTATGGTCAAAAATTCCAGGGTCTAGAAATTTTTCTGAACTGCCTGAGAATGTCTTGAGCCAATCCACATTTACCATTGCTCTGTCTAATTTTTTCCTAATGTGCTAAGTAGAGCTTTGTTTGTTAGACCAAGTAAATTTGTGGCCTTCAAATTTTAGGTCCAAAAGTTCCACATCCTATATACAATCAAACATATCGGAAGAATAATTGAGCATATTACATTTTCCTTTTGCTTCTGATCTGAATAGAGTGGTGTTAAAATCACCACTAACCAGCCATGGAGCATTTGTCGAAGCCTTAATTCTTTTTAGAGAATTCCAGAGGTCAGTTCTTTAGAACACAGTATTAAAACCATAGTCAAAACTAGCAAAAGCACAATAATCTTCCATTTTGAAATAGAGCTCAATATGAAGAAACTGCTGACTAGATTCCAGTGCTTTTATCTCCTCTAAGTTCCCATCATAGGCAATAATGATCCTCCTGACTTTGGTGGTTTGTAAGAAACTGCCATTTACTACCCAAAATATTTAGTTTATTCAGATTTACTACTCTAGTTTTGGTTTCCAAAAGACAAAAAACCAAAGGCTTTTCCTTTTAACAAAATCCCTTAATGCATTAAGCTTGGAGGGGTTATTTATTCCTCAAACATTCCATACAATCAGAGTCATAAGAGGTTGCTTCTAACTTTGGAGCCTTTCCTACTGCTCCTATTACTTTTCCTAGAGACTACTTACTCAAAATGTTCCTCTTGAGAATCTCCATTCTGCAGATCTACCTTCTGTGAACTATTTTCACTCTGTATAGGTTCTAGTTTACCTCCACTAGGAATAATCCCAATAGTATCGGGAACATTCTGTACCTTACTCAAAAGTGAATTATGTTGGTTATTTGATAGTTTCTGAGGTGTTCCTTCCTGTTGAGCTGAAGATGGATTCTGCTCCTCTTGGGTGTTCTCCCTATTAACAGGAGAGACTCTCATAACCTAGATTATTCCATAGTTGTCCAAAACTTATTCCATCTCCTTACATTCTTTGTTGTCCTATGAAAAATTCTTTTCTATGCCCATCACCTGAGCCTTAAGAGACGATTTCCATTGGTAAGTAACAACTACTTTATCCTCTTTCAAGGAGTGTTCATTTGCCAATCTTAGGATATGGATGCCTTCGTTCATTTCCTTAGAGATGTCCATACTCACACATAAATGAGCAAATCCTACCATTTTCCTCATTGCATTGTTTTCATCCATACATATTGGTTTCTCCAAGTAGCTAGCTAGCATACTCAATCCCTTGATAGGCCAATATTCTAAAGGAATATTTTAATGTTCACCCATAGAGGTATATTCTTCATCTTGATTTTTTCTAATTCCAATCCCGGTTGCCAATTTTGAAGAAATAAAGGGAGTTGAGAGATGGCCAAGGGCCTTCTTCAATTACCTTTAAGCTTTCAACTTTGAGGAGAGAATATCAAGTTGTCCTCCTCAGTAAGCATTACCTCCATAAGGCCTCTTCCTTTCCAATTTCTTTGGGTCGATGCTTGTATCACTAGAAAAGTAGGTCTTTTGTCCATAAAAAATCCAACTAGGGTAGCTTCCCATGACCTAGGTTCTTCCTATAGGATGTCTAAACTAGGAGCCATAATTAGCTTCCCATCAATCTCCATTAGTGGACTGTAAATTAAAGAAGAGTCAGTGTTATCCTCTACTACTTGTTTCTAATTTTTAAGGTCCACTAGCAATGTTACCTATGGTAAGGTCTGAAGGTTTATGAGTAGTGGCAGTGGTAGATGGCGGATTAGTATAGGAGTGGGATAGGAAGAAGGATGGTCAGTAGAGAGTTTGTGAGGAGAGGAGGGATTTGGTTAGGGGGTCGAGGAAAGGGTTGGTTTAAGGTGGCTGATAATGGTGGAAAATTTGAGTCCATTTTAGGTTCAGGACATAAGGGGATTTTGCTAAGGTTAAGGGGTGAGATGGTCGAGTGGAGGAATTGGTTTCAGTTCTGACGTTTTGGTGTGAGATACTCAGATGAAGGAGTGGGGTGGTTTCAGATCTAGGGTTAGGGTTATCAGAGTGAGGGGGAAGATTATAGAGAAGCTAGAGTTTCTCTCTCTTGAAGGCCACATGTTCCAACATCTATATACTTATCTTTAACCTTATCCCACTATCTACCAATGTAAAAGTTTATTTCAATTCCCATTACTCTCAATCCTAAACACTACCATCAAGAAATTCAGACAACATTAAAAAGAACTACAAAACTCTTATAGCTTTTATAATCATCTTGAGAACTTTGGGCAATTTAGTTAGAGCAACTTCAATATGAGCCTCGCCTGTAGAAAGATTTTGAGCTATCTTTTGACTTAGATTAAATTATTATCATAATTAGAGTTTTATTCTAATTTTTGCCTAATTTATCCATCTTTATATACTTATATGGCACTTATAATAACATGTAATCGTCAGTATTGTCTTTAAGAACTATTACCTTACGTAAAGATCTATATTCTATCTTCAATTAGTGTAAGTTTAACTCATAATAACATATTAGAATAGAAGAAACATTTATTGTTTTGTCACTAATGATATTTCCACTACCCTTATCTTATGATGTGACAATTTTTACATTGCCATTACTCAAATCTTATAATGTGACAATTTTTTGTCAAGATAATTCATCATGATCTAACCATTAAGATCACTACGATGAATTGCAATTTTATTATCAGGAAGGGCAAAGCTAATTAAGAGAAAGAAAATATATGTGTACTTCACTTATGTTTGATTTCTAGTTTCATCTGCTTCATATAAAAAGACCATATATCATAATCAAAATATTTATCATTCATTTGCAACAATTTAATTTATGTAAGTTATCTTATCAAGTCTAATCCCATTTGCTATCATTTACTCAATCAAATCTACCTCCTAAGCCATCTTGGTTATTACACATACCTTCATCAATATATTATAGATGTACAAATTAGGACTCAAATCACATTCTCTTAGTTTTGTTAACACATTTGTAACATCATCAATTCATATATATATTGATCATTATATTATATGTATAGTGATTAGAAGCACAACTTGATTCCTTCATTCTCTATAAAAAACTTCTAAATTTCTTCATTTGGCTTTCTTTTTTATAAGCATCCAACATGTAATTATAAGGTTCAAGGGAAACATAAAAGTCGTCAAATTCCATGTTCTATACCTATGTTACATCTTTAAAGTCTATAACCTAATTATATGCAACTATGACATTATTATGAGAATTTTACATCAACCCAGTCATATTCCTTACCCTTGAAAAACAAATCCCTTTCCTTCTTGACAATCTTAGATTTGCTATAACATTTAGTATGATGTTAAGGGTGATTGTATTAAGGGTAAAGCCACATCGAAACACCTTTATGAAAAGCTTATAAAGTTCACCAACTAGTAGAGTATGAGCATAATAGTTTATGACATAGTTATATAGCTCCTAATCCTAAACAACTACTTTCCTTAAGACCTAATAATAGAGATCTTTGAAATTAGATGTTATATTATAGTGTTGTTAAATAAGAAGTATGTTACACAATAAGTACATGTTTAGAACTAAGCCTTACTACTCCATCACTTCTAGAATAACGTAAGCATCTCTTAATGATTTGGCTTTAACATATATCCTCATAACAATGATTAAGGCAATCACATCCAAGGCAATGCTAGAAGATTTGAAATTTAAGTAATTTTTATCTCCTTTAGTATATTAATCGATAGAAATGTAAATGTTAGGGACCTTACAATCCCTTCAGGCCTTCTCATATGCTTTTAAAAAAGTTCCTAAAATACAAAAATATTTACTTCCCATATTTAATATATAATCAAGAGTTTTGGGAGCATTTGCTTTGTCTTTATACTTAGCTTTAAAGTTTAGTAGTATAAGCATATTAAATGAGTTAGGTTTAAACCTCAGCCTATTTAAGCTCTTTGTAATATTGTTTTATCTCTTTGTAATTTCCAACTCAATCCCAGCTTTTTAACCATGGAATAATAACTATCAATTCCTTTACATAATCCCAATCTGCTCTCCTAGCCAACATAATGGAGGACTATAACCTAATCACCTATATTCCTTTCTAACTTTATATTCTTTTAGAAACAATAAATCTACAAAATATAATTAGGAATTTTAGACAATTGGGGTCCACTTCTACTATCTATATGGCTCTTTAAACATAGAAAAGTTACCACCTCAATATGACTAATAAAATTTTGATGAAAATTTGGATTTCTATTAGTGTAAAGGGTGAATCACATTGTTTATAAAATATTAAGATCTTTTTAAATATTAATAAATGTTAAGATACTTAAAATTTTAGTGCAAACTTTAGGAGTAAACACATACCTTCACCCTTTTACTTAGGCTATGTTTCGTTAGACGTAAGGTTTTTAATGGAATTGAATGATTTATAATGGAATGGAATGTAAATAGAAGTAATATTAGAAAATTGTTGTTTGAGAGGGATGGAAGGGTTCTTAATGTAATATAGTGAAATGTTATTTGGAAGACGGATGGAATGAAATGAAATGTATGCCTAATAATAATGAATGACTATTCTACCCTTGATAGAACAAAACATATGTTGTCTTCTTGCTTGTTATTAAGGTTGAGGTATAATTAGTATTATCAAACATTATTGAGGGTATATTAGGTAGTACATATTTATCATTTTACCTTCTATCCTAAGCCTCCCAAATCAGAGGTAACTCATTTTTATTGTTTAGGATGGAATAGGATGTAATGTGAAACCCTACCCTTCTATCATATTCTATTCCATTCAATTATAAACCCTCCTCTGAAATGATGGAATAAGATTACATGCTATTTCATTCCACTACTAAAGAGTAATGAGATCCCTAGGATGAGAACTAGTATCACTTGGACTAGATGTGACGTGGTCAGTTTAGTAGGAATTGAAATGTGGCCATACTTTGAACCGAGTGGGGTATAGAATGGTAAAAGGAAAAATTGCACGATAATTGTCTATAGAAAGATTCATAAGTTGGATAATTGACTATCAAAGAGTTCGTATGTTAATCTACTTACTTTTTGGTAAATTGGTGCCATAAAATTGTTCATAAATTACTCGGATTAAAGATAATTCAAGTGGCCAAAAATAAAGAACCTAAAGGGTCACACGCTTAGGAGATTGAGGGAATGTTTCAGGATAATATTGCAATATAATCATGTTAAGAAATGTTGAAAAGGAATGGACGAAGCAAATGTTGCATGGATGTCCAAAGTGGAGTCACAATCGTGACCAACTGAGTGGTTAATATTTTATTATTGATTTTACATGCATGCTAATGAATATGGCAAGTGTTAGTGGACACATGTAGTGCTGGCTAATTCCACTTAATTCATAAACAATTCTGTGGAATTAGTTTCTGGAATTTGTTATTGGGCACATTAGAATGTGTATAAGACTCTGGAATTTTCCCATGATTAACTAAACTTGATTCAATTAATAGATCAAGTCAAAGTCAACATTAATAAACTTTTGGAAAGTTGATGGGGCGGACTTGCTTGACATCTTATATGTATGTGTTTCGTTTATAAGACCTTGAAACATTTTTATGAGATAAGAAAATGTATTATTTTAATGTTAGTAGCATGCTAAGTGTATGTGTTTGAAATTAGGGCTTCGAAAAATTTCCATACATTGAATTGGTCTCTTTAGTGTTTAATAGGTTAACTCATTTATCTTGATAATTTTAGGCATCAAGACATTTTTGGCTTGTGCTGAAATTGTCTAACCTAGGGATGTTTTAAATGACTAATTGATGTTTGGGAATTTTGGAAACCCTACAGATTAATTTAGAATTAATATAAGTAGAGCATTGCATTTCTAGTGTGATGAGAAAAGGCATGTGTACTAGAATTAAAGAGTTTAATTTAGACATCAAAACAATTGAATTTTAGGGTTCCTAATCAAATCACATTCATAATTCGAATTAGCTGAGACTAACATTAGCACTTGATTCAGTTCAAGAGTTGAATTGAATCGTAAAATTTTGATGCATAGTCAAGTAACAACTTAAATTAAACCTCCTTTGTGTATTGTATGCATTAGATGTTTTTAAGGGTTAGTTAAAATGGCATGATAGGGTGGTTATAGACATACGCTTAATTTAATTGAGGCGTCTATAATCATGTCATATAGTTATATTAACTACCTAAATAAATGTGTGAGATATATATAAGACCACATTAGTATTGATGAAACCTAAGAACAAATTCCTCAACCTAAATATTAGGACTTATGCCTTCCATTAATATGGCAAGAACTAGATGTTAAGTCAGAATTTTGACTTCACGTATAAAGAGATTTTGATGACAAACAAAATAAGACAGAATGAAAAGCAGACG
>JAOSBN010000178.1:23632298-23642992 GCA_027563595.1 Erythroxylum suave | reverse complement strand
AGTATGCATGAACAATCCTATTTAAACCCAATCACTCTCATCCTAAGTCAAATTACCATTCTACCCTTCCTGTAGGGTTGGGATGTTACACAATGGGGAGTCTCCTTACGAATACTGGGAGCAATTTAAGAAGTTATGTGCCAGTTGCCCACATCACAACATACCAAATCAATTTCTCATCCAATATTTTTATGAAGATTACTACCAATGGAGAGGAGTTTGGTTTATGCGGTGAGTGGTGGGGCACTTTGCAAGAAGACTTCGATTGAAGCTAGGATATTACTTGAGCGGATGGCTACTAACACCTAACAATTCAACACTCGTAATGATGTTCGACAAGTAAATGAGGTAAACACTTCGTCCACTAAACATCGTTTAGATGAACTAACATCTTTTGTGAGACAGATTGCAGTTGGACAGGCAAAAGTGAAAGCGTGCAGGATATGTTCAAACACAAGTCATCCAACTGACGAGTTCCCATCTTTGCAAGAAGGGAGTATGGAGCATGTGAATGCTATAGGAGGGAACTTCCTAAACCAATACAACCCATACTTGTAAACGTATAACCTAGGTTGGAGGGATCACCACAACATTAGTTATGGAGGGAATCGACAACAAAATCACTTCCATAATTGACTACAAGGGCCACCAGGATTTCAACCAAGGCAACAAGGAGCAGAAGGAGCTTTTTTTTCAAGTTCAAGTGCATCTTTAGAAGAACTTGTTAACAAACTTGTTGCTAATAATTTGCAATTTTAGCATGATATGAAACCAAGCCAACAGAACATAGAATATCAAATGAGTCAAATGGCAGTAAGGCTCAATCGCCTAGAATCACAAGGTGGAGGAAAATTGCCATCAAAACCTGAGGTGAACCCGAAGAATGTCAATGCCATAAGCCTAAGGGGCAGAAAGGAGATTGAAGGTCCCAAAAGAACCCCAACAAGGATTGCTACTGTGGAAGAGATTGAGAAGGAATTGGAAAAGGAAGAAAATTCGTCATCTAGTACAAAGTTAAATGTCAAAAGTCCCAATATTATTAAAACTAACCCTCCACCTTTTCTGAGCAGATTGTTGAGGTCAAACAAGGAGGAAAAGGATAAGGAGATATTGGAAACTTTCCAAAAGGTAGAAGTCAACATACATCTGCTCAAAGCAATAAAGCAAGTGCCAAGGTATGCCAAATTCCTCAAAGAACTATGTACACATAAGAGGAAACTGAGGGGTGATGAGAAAGTGATGATGGGTGAGAATGTGTTGGCAGTATTCAAAAAGAAGATGCCTTCAAAATGCTAGGACCCAGGTATGTTCACTATTTTGCAAAATTGGTAATACTATGATCAGTAGAGCAATGTTGGATTTGGGTGCTTTTATTAATGTGATGCCTCATTCGATTTATGCTTCTTTGAATTTGGGCCCTTTGAAAAAAACGAATGCAGTCATCCAATTGGTTGATCACACCAATGCTTATGTTGATGGTGTGGTTGAGGATGTTTTGGTGCAGGTGAATGAGTTAGTGTTTCCTGCAGATTTTTATGTGGTAGATATGAATGATGACACTTCATGCAATCTGATACCTATCTTGTTCGGGGGACCATTCCTTAATACAGTTCAAACTATGATAGATGTTCGTAAAGGCACCCTCACAATGGAATTTGATGGGGAAGTAATTCATTTTAATATTTTTAATGCCATGAAACATCCTTCTAATGATCGTTGTGTTTTTTATGTTAATTTGATTGATCATTTGGTGTGAGAAATGTTTAAATTAAGTTACAAGGATTATTTGGAAATAGCTTTAACTAAGGATATGGAAGCAGAAGCCAACATTGATGTTGAGATGGGAGACGAGCTTGTGGAAATGACAGCTGTCTTGGACTCATTAGAGAGCTCTTCAAAAAGGTATGATTTGGCTTCTATTCAACTACCTGAAGCTTACCAAAAGTTGTTACCTTCTGTTGTGCAAGCCCCAAAATTGGAAATAAAGCCACTCCCTACACATTTGAATTATGCCTATTTGGGAGATAAACAGACTCTCCCAGTTATCATTTTGGTGGAGTCAACTTCAACTTAAGAGGACAGGTTAATTTGAATGCTGAGGGAGCATAAAAAGGCTATCAGGTGACCGTCGCAGATATCCAAGGGATAAGCCCTTCCATATGCATGCACCGCATTTTCTTGGAGGATAATGCAAAATCTACAAGGCAACCTCAGCATAGGTTGAATCCTCCAGTGATGGAAGTTATGAAGAAGGAGGCACTGAAGCTTTTCGATGCTGGGGTTATCTACCCGATTTCTGACAGTAAGTGGGTAAGTCCTGTCCAAGTGGTTCCAAAGAAGTCTGGAATCACCATTGTGAAAAAAGAGGAAGGTGAGTTGATTCCCACCCGAATGCAAATTAGGTGGCAAGTATGTATTGATTATACGAAGTTGAATGCTGCTACTCGAAAAGATCACTTTCCCCTTCCTTTTATTGATCAGATGTTTGAGAGATTGGCTGGTTATGACTATTATTGCTTTTTAGATGGATTTTTAGGTTATCTTCAGATCCCGATCGCACAGGAAGATCAGGAGAAGATCATATTTACATGCCCATTTGGTATGTTTGCCTATCGAAGGATGTCATTCGGATTGTGTAACGCACCTGCCATGTTCCATAGGTGTATGGTAAACATTTTTCTGAATATGTTGAGAAGATTATTGAGGTATTCATGGATGATTTTAGTGTGCATAGATCTTCTTTTGATGAATGTCTTGGTAATCTTGCCATTATCTTGGAACGATGTATAGAAACTAACCTTGTGTTGAACTAGGAAAAATGTCATTTTATGGTGGGCTAAGGTATAGTTCTAGGTCATGTGATATCTACTAAAGGTATTGAAGTAGACAAGTGCAAAGTTGATATCATTTCTTCTTTACCTTACCCCTCTACTGTAAGGGAAGTGCATTCTTTTCTAGGGCATGCAGGTTTTCATCAAAGATTCATCAAGGATTTTTCGAAGATAGTCACACCGCTATGAAAGCTTCTTCAACAAGATGTCTCCTTTAAGTTCGACGAGAGGTTCAAAGAAGCATTCAACAAACTTAAAGAGCTTTTGACATCCCCACCGGTGATTTAACCACCAGATTGGAACCTCCCATTTGAGATCATGTGTGATGCGAGTGATTATGCGATGGAGGCGGTTCTAGGGCAAAAAGTGGGAAGAGCTTTACATGCCATTTACTATGCTTCAAAGACTTTAAATCCAGCTCAGTTGCATTATTCCACTGCTGAAAAAGAATTGTTATTTGTGGTTTTTGCTTTAGAAAAATTTTGATCGTATTTGGTTGGTGCTAAAGTAATTGTTTATTATGACCATGCAGCTATACGCTACTTGCTTAAAAAAAAAGAAGCAAAACGGAGGCTGATCAGATGGATTCTCCTCCTGTAGGAATTTGACTTAGAGATCAGAGATAATAAGGGAGCAGAAAACGTGGTCGCAGATCATCTCCATCTTTTGATAAAGGAAGAAGATGATATCCCTTTATGAGAAAGCTTTCTGAATGAGCAATTATTTTGGGCCAATGCGACACCACCATGGTATGTAGACGTCGTCAATTTTTTAGTAACTAGCGAATTACCTGTTAGTTTGTCTAAGGTTCAGAGAGATATGCTATTAAGTGAAGTGAAGTACTATGGATGGGTTGACCCCTATCTTTGGAGGCATTGTGTAGATCAAGTTAACAGGTGGTGTGTATCAAAAGACGGATCATTATCAATTCTAGCTTTCTACCCTTCGTATGCTTACGAAGGACATTTTGGAGTAAAACAGACAGCCCACAAAGTTCTAGAGTGTGGCTTCTACTGGCCAACATTATTCAAAGATGTATACGCCTTCTACTAATCATGTTATAAATGCCAACGGTCAGGTAACTTGTTCCATAAGGATCAATTGCCATAAATCCCTTTACTTTTCTTTGAAATTTTGACGTTTGGGGCAATGATTTTATGGGACTTTTCCCTCTGTCTTTTGGTTTCATTTATATATTGCTTGCGGTTGATTATGTTTCTAAATGGGTGGAAGCAAAAGCCACTAGGACTAATGATGCTAAGGTTGCCGCAGATTTTGTTAAGGCTAACATTCTTTCTAGGTTCAGGATACCAAAGCCGTCATTAGCAGCAGAAGAACCCACTTCTGCAACAGGGTGACGGAAGCAATGTGCAGAAAATATCACATCATACACAAAGTTTCTACTGCTTACCATCCTTAAACAAATGGGAAAGCTGAAGTCTCGAACTGAGAGATCAAGTTAATCTTGGAGAAAACCGTGCAATCCAATAGGAAGGATTGGAGTGCAAGACTGGAAGATGCATTGAGGGCCTACCAGACGGCCTACAAAACCCCAATTGGAATGTCGTGGTACAGACTAGTTTTTAGAAAGCCATGTCATCTTCTAGTGGAATTACAACATAAGGCATATTGGGCTATCAAAAGATACAACATGCACTTGGATGATGTGAGAGTGCATAGGAAGTTGTAGCTTCAGGAGTTAGAAGAGATGAGGAATGAGTCATATCAAAATGTGGTGATATATAAGGAGAGGACGAAAGCTTTTCATGATAAGATGATTTTGAGGAAAAGTTTCTCAGCGGGCCAAAAAGTGTTACTATATCATTCTAAACTTGAGCTTGCTCTTTCCTGGAAAGTTGCATTCCTGTTGGGTTGGTCCATTTGTTATCACTCATGCCTTTCCTTTTGGTTCAGTGAAGATACGGAGCCTCAGAACTGACAAGACATTCTGAGTGAAAGGTCATCGCTTAAAGTCATATTATGAGGGCTTCCAAATAGAGGATTTGGAGGTGTTGATGCTGGAGGATGTGACCGGTGTCACTTAAAGCATGCAACTGGAGGTCAAGCCAACGACATTAAACAAAGACACTACTTGGGAGGTAACCCAAGGGAAGTTAATTTCTATCTTTTATATTTTGGCATTTGTTATTTTTGTTAACTGCTCTATTTCTGGCATTTGATCTTACATTGAGGACAATGTAAGTTTTAAGTGTGGGGGTGGGGTACATTCATTTTGATGCATGTTTTTAAGCTTAATTGTAGCTTTCGTGACTCCTTATGTGATTTTCAAAATTAAACGAACAAAATAAAAAATTTTCTTGTTTTCTATTGCTTTTAAGATTATTTAACCATAATTAGAGTGTGAGTTGATTAGTAAAATCCATAGCAAAATTTGGCATATACTTTTGCTTTTGTGCTTTGTTAGTGTGCATTATCTTTAGAAGAGTTGTACTAATGGTAGATAAAGCCAGTGAGATTTTGGGCCATATTTGACTGACACATCTATATTAGTCTCATTCCCTTTTGATAATGTGTGACCTTCATGACATGTACATCCTGATTTAGTGTTGAATTTCTATTCAAGACCACATTTTTATCATATGCATTAATATGGATATGATTAGGCATTCTTTGTTTTTCGTAAGCTAGATTAGCCAAATGACCTACCCTATTGACATGATTTTTCCCTTGATAAACCCCTTTGAGATTTATCCTTTCTTTTTGTATAGACTACATTTTATGCTTTCAAACTTAACCAAATGTCCTACCCAAGTCATAAAGCTAGTGGAACATTTGTGATTGTTGAGTTTGTGGATGTACAAAATTTTAAGTGTGGGGGTGTATATATGTGTGGGTTGGTTGTAATGTTGGGATGTTATTTTATGTTTTATCACTAAAATTCCCATGTTGATGTAGTTTATTTCAATTTTATAAGGAAAAAAGGAAAAAAGAAAAAAGGAAAATGAAAAAAATGAAAAAATGAAAACAAGAGAAAAAATGAAAAAAATGAAAAAATGAAAAAAATTTGTTTAAAATAAATGTATCAAGGAAGAATTTCATATGTGTTGAAAAGTTGTTTATGATTCATGCATCTTCCTAGAGTTATAATGGATGAGTTATTTGAGCATGTTGAATATAAGGTAGAGGTTGGTTTGGAAGGCTCACTCTTGGGATTTCATTGGTAGAAATTATATGAGTGATTCCTTTGGATTGGTATATGCTTCATATGGTTTGCGTGTGAGAGCTGAAAGGGGTTATTAAATATAAAGGTTGCATTTGTCATAGCTGATGGTACCCAGTTTTTGATGAGTGTTGCTTTGTTTCACTAGCTTTGATGACTTTCATGCTACTTAACCTAAATATATCTCACCTTTCCTTTACCCACATTACAACCTTGAAAAGTCCTTTGATTCATGATTTTGCATGTGAACATTAGTGGTGGAGAAATGAAATGACATGCAAAGTTGTAGATTATCATGGTCATGAATGGTGTTGAGTGTACCCATGAATATATTTTAATTGAATGCAATTTCCAAGTTTACCAATAGATCACTCAGTTTTTTAAGATATTGAATGTTAATAGATCATGAATAAAAGCTTTGAATGTTGAGTTTTTGCCTAGGTTTTTGAAATTCATTCACTTTTATTTATGGTTATCTATTCTTAAGAAATGTGGAAAATGAGTTAAAGCTTTGGTTTGTGACTTTGATTTTGACGATTTGCTCGAGGACGGTCAAAGACTAAGTGTGGGGGTATTTGATAGGATTGAATTTTCTTAATTTTTTATGTATTCAAATGTGATTTCAATCATATTTTCAATATAAAATGTTCAATTTGTGTTGACTGTTAGGTTGGATATGTTGATATATCTTTGAGACTAAAAAGATAGATTTTCTAAAACAAATTGAAAAGTAATTGTTTAACAAAAAAATCAAAAAAATGTTATGCTGTGTTCAGCATCGTATGCGTTTAACGCATACGTCAA
Organism: Erythroxylum suave; assembly: GCA_027563595.1. Classification (NCBI taxonomy): domain Eukaryota; kingdom Viridiplantae; phylum Streptophyta; class Magnoliopsida; order Malpighiales; family Erythroxylaceae; genus Erythroxylum; species Erythroxylum suave. Next base: position 23,636,176 of record JAOSBN010000178.1, on the reverse strand, counting down.
ATACATGCATGCTAATGCTATGTTACGCAGTGTATGCTGCATTTAAACGCAGCATACGCCGCACTGTATATTGCATTTAAACGCAACATACGCCGCGTTTAAGAGGGGCTATCGAGTATTATAAGAAAACACTGGAGGAAGGGTTTGGTTTTTTTAATTGTTTTGTTTTCTTTAGCAGGTATAGTGGTGGCAAGAACAAAATGCTTTAACGTGGGAGAGAACTAAATTGTTTAAGTAGAGACAACAGTGGCGATGTAAGGAAGAGTACGAAGAACAGCAACTATAGGTTAACATAGACATAAAGCAGAGGAGCAAGGCAGGCGTGGAAGTTAAACAGAAGGAAAAAATATGGAAGAGGTGGCACATACGTATAGCATAAAATTAAAAGGTTAGGTTCCTGACACCGGTTCAATAGAGATATCGACGCCGAGCCACGGTTAAGCTATTTTTGTCATTTCAAAGTTGTGATTTCTTTTCGGATTGTTATGTTGTTGGTATTGATTTGGATGGCTTTTGGATAAATGATCTTAATATGTTATTTTGATTGTTTATTTTGAACCTATTGCTAAAATATTAACTGTAATCCTTAATCCTTACTTTTGATGTTTGAAGTAGCATCTAACAATCGTTAATTGTTAGGAACAACATACCTTAGGTTGGATATTTTGGGGTTATTGCCTATATTGATCGTTTTCCTATTCGTAATGCGATTGCCAAATTGAATCTAAAGATCATATCCTAGGTAATTCGGTAGTTAGGTTTAATTAATGATCGTATCTTGATTAAATTTGACCTAAGGGAAAACCAAGATTTGTAGAGCACTCTACTAGTCTCAGATCAATAGTTCGAAAAGAATTGTCAAGAATTTAGAATGAAGGAATATGCTTGATTGTGATTAGGCAGAGATTGATTCTAGAACCGGACTTTACTCATAGTCAACACTTTTTTCATTTTCGATTAATTGTTTTAATTTATTTTCTGCAGTTTACTTTTACTTTAATTTTCTAAATTGTTTGAAACCCAAAAAACCCCTCATTTCCTTTCCTTGCATCAATTTATTTCATTACAAAAATTAACTGAGCATTTCCTATGGATTGGATCCTGACTTACTGTAACTACAAATTTTAGTGTGCATAGTCAGGTAAATTTTGCAATGCACTCGACATGCACTGTCAAAAACCAAGTATGGACTTTAGTTAACCCACCCAAATGGTTCAAGCCCATATGGTGCAAGTGGATTTTTAAGAAGAAAATTGACATCGAAGGTAATGTGATTATCTATAAAGCGAGGTTAGTTACTAAAGGTTACCATCAAAAACAAGGAGTTGACAATGATGAGACATTTATCCCCATAGCTATGCTTGAATTCATTAGGATAATCCAAACCATTTCTACTCATTATGATTATGAAATATAGAAAATGAATGTGAAGATGACCTTCCTAAATGGATGCCTAGTTGAGGATGTATATATGATACAACCCGAGGCTTTATATCTAAAGATGGGAAAAGGATATACAAGCTTCAAAATTTTATTTATGGATTGAAGCAGGCATCTAGGAGTTGGAAAATGCAATTTGATTAGACGATTAAAGAGTTTGATTTCTAACAAGTTCCGAATGAACCATAAACGTATAAGAAGGTTAGTGGGAGTGTTATCATATTCCTTGTGTTATGTGTGGATGACATATTACTAATAGGAAATGACATCTCTTGTTTGCAATTAGTCAAACTTTAGTTGTCCTGGAATTTTTCCATGAAAGATCTTAGAAAGAAAACTTATATATGGGGAATAAAGATATATAGAGATAGATCAAAGAAGTTGTTGGGTCTTTCACAGTCAACATAAATACACAAACTGCTAAATAGGTTTAGCATGGAGCAATCCAAGGGAGGGTTTCTTCCTATGACTCATAGGATAAAACTCTTAAAATCAAAGTGTCCAAAGATTCAAGATGAGGGGACTTGCATAAGTATGATCCCGTATGCTTCGGAAGTAGGATCAATCATATATGCTACATTATATACAAGACCCGATATATCATATGCTCTAAGTTTTACTAGAAAATATCAACTAGATCCTTGTTAGAGTCACTAGGTGGATGTCAAGAATATCCTAAAGTACTTGAGAAGGACTAAGGATGTATTCTTGGTATATGGAAATGAAGATCTTGTAGTGAGCGGGCATATAGATGCTAGTTTTCAATCTGACTTGGATGACTCCAAATCACAGTCAGGTTATTTCTTTACACTGAATGGTCGAGCAGTCAGTTGGAAGAGTTCCAAGCAGGAAAGGACTACAGTTTCAATGACTGAGTCAAAGTATATTGCGACTCTAAAGCAGCAAAGGAAGCTGTTTAGATCAAGAAGATTGTTATGGAAATTGGAGTTGTTCCTAGCATAGTAGACCCAATATTGTTGTACTATGACAATAATGGGGCTATTGCTTGCGCTAAGGAACCAAGTTCTCTTTAGAGGTCCAAGCACATACTCAGGACATATAACTTTATAGGGAGATTATTGATAAAGGTGATGTGAGGATAAAAAGAGTTCCCACAGATCAGAACATTGCTAACCCTTTGACTAAGCCGCTTCCTCAAGTAAAATTTGATTCTTGTGCACTCATCTATGGTATTAGATACAAAGGTGATTAGCTTTAAGATAAATGATAGATTGTTAGAGTAGTGCTCTAAAGGCAATCACTTTTAACACTTTTGTACTAACTTTATTTTGATTAGTACAGAGAATAACATTTTTTATTAATTTGATATTCTTCTTTTATATGAATTGATGTTGATCTTAAATTGAATTAATGAAGTCCATGATGCAAAATGTAGCATGAAGGAAATCATGATGAGATCATGATAATGAGATTCCTATCATGTGAAATTCTATTAGTATCTAAATAATCCCTATTCTTGGGCTTGATAAAGACAGAACATTATTAATCTGGATAGACTAGCATATGTTATACTTCTTGATTTGATCAAGCCATGCATCTCATAAACTATAAACATTAAAAGTTTAGAGTAAACATATAGATGCTTACTAGGGGTAGTAAATACATTAGATGATTCTTCTGATTTCCTTGAATTAAGCGACAATTCCAGTGCTTAAAATAACTAAGAACCTAAAGGTCACACCCATAAAAGATCGGATGAAAATCAAGTGTGTATGGCCTAATTGACTCATAGGGCCATGATCATGACAGAGGGCAAGAAATGGTATATATGTGAGTTCTTCTCTTATATACATGAGCTCCCTTGACTTCTTACCCACTCAAGTGACATAGAAAGGGTTCTAGAAGAGTTCTAGAGTGATAGTGAGGTGTCTTAAGTTTTGTTTTTACAATTCATGCAATTGTTGCATGAATCAAAGTGCATGAAACAAGATTCTTGACTTATCTTCCATCATCTTGAGCATTCACTAGAATTGATCTAGTTTGGTGCTCAAATAACCCTTAAACATTGTTTCTTCTTCCATATTTGGGTGTTCTTAGAGATCAAAGAAGGGTTTTGTGTTTGCAACAATCTAAACAAAGGGAAGAAGAAAAAAAGGAAGTGATACACAAGTTAAAAGTTTATATTTCATGTTCTCTTATACATATCTATGCATGCATGTCATGATCTTGTGGTTTTTAAGGTTGTCATGGTGGCAAAATCTTAATTCCTCCACTTTCGCTGCATCTACATACAGGTGATGCATATAACCATGGCTAACCCAACATAAAAATCATTATATATAGAAAATGTCAAATGAGTGCATGAATAGTCATTGTAATGTGTACATGTTGGAGTTATGCAAATATAGTGCCTTGGAAAGCAAGTGTATTTACTTATAACTTAATTTTCTTCTAGTTACAGTTTTGTAATGAAAATA
>JAOSBN010000178.1:23599642-23632198 GCA_027563595.1 Erythroxylum suave | reverse complement strand
CTTTCTCTCTTACTCTCTATCCTTATTTCAGATTTCAGAATTATCATTACTTAGTTTGTATAACTAGTAATCAATAGCTTTTGATTAATCAACAGTTCTGAAAAAGGTTACAAAAGGAAGACACAATTCAACCCCCCTTCTTGTGCATCTTAAATATTGTTTTCTAAGTGTTGTATTAACGTGTGAATTACTTCACTAGAGTTCTTTTAAAGTTAGGTTGTTGGGTAAACCCAAGTCCGCGCTACATGAATATGTTCAAATCATGGAAATTAGATTTCTGGATTAATAGATTAGTCCTAATTAGAAGCATTGATTTGTTGGGCAAATCCAAGGTCAACATGGATAGAGCCAAAGTTAGGTAGTATACATGTGATGTATGCACATCAAGAATTGATAGCCTAATGAATGTGCTAAAACAACATTTGCTGGCATGCGTCGATAGTTGCATATAGAATGCAATTGGTATGAACAATACCTACCGATTGACCTAAGGTGGCTTGTTAGGCAAACCTAAGGTCATTCTTAGTGATATTGGATATCGACCCACTAGCAAAACTATAAGTTTTCTCGGAATCGTGATGAGGGCTATAAATTTGGATAAAATAGTAGGACTCATAACGTATGTGATTAAAGTCCTTATCAATATGCATTTATGTACATTCTGACTCTCTCTCTCATTCTTATATGTTATTGAATCACAATAATGTCTTCGTTAAGTATGAACTTACGCTCTCTACTAGACTTTAACAAACTCATCGGATCAAACTTCTTAGATTGGCTACAGAATTTGAGAATCATTCTCAAATCTAAGAAACTAAGATATATCCTAGATGAGTCACTTCCCAATCTCACTACTGTTGATGCCTCTAATGAGGATCAAAAAGCTTACAAGAAGCTCCTAGATGATAGTAAGCATGGTGCTACTACTTTATGTCACCAGAAGTGCAAAAGTAGCATGAGGCTATGGATGCTCCTACCATAGTCTACCATCTAAGGGAATTGTTTGATGAGAATGGATACATTGGGAGGTTAGCCAATTTGGGTTTCATAATGGATCATGAATTAAATACATAATTGATTCTGATTGGTTTAATCAATAGTTATTCACAGTTTGTGCTTAACTATTTGATTAACCAAATATCCACTTCGATATCTAAGCTGATTAATCTACTCAAAACAATTAAGTGAATTGTTAGGAAGGATAATAAGGCTAAGATGTTGTTGGACTCTACTATTGGTTCTCACAAGAGGAACCAAAAAAAGAAGAAGAATTCCAAGAAGCTATTGGGAGGTATAACCAAGAAGAAGGAAAAGTAACTACACCAAAGGGAATATGCTTCTATTGTAATAAAGAAGGGCATTTGAAGAGGAACTGTAGAGCCTATCTAGAGTCATTGAAGCAGAGGAAGGAAATAGATGCCCCAAATTCTATTTCAGGTATGTCATTTATCATTGAGGTTAATATTATTTCTGATCATAACATTTAGGTATTAGATACTAGATGTGGCTTACACTTGATATGCAGGGTTTTAGGGATAACAAACCACTCAAGAAGGGAGAGATGGACATATGTGTGGGAAATGGAGAAAAAGTTGCTGCATTAGTCGTAGGAACCTATATTTTGTATCTTCCTAGTGGGCTAGAGTTAATGTTTGATAATTGTTATTATATACCAGTTATGACAAAGAACATTGTAGCTGTTTCATGTCTTAATAAAATGTGATTTCATTTAAATTTTTCAAGCAATGGTTGTTTAATTATATTGAATGAAATGTTGTATGATACTGTTACATTGTGAAATGGCATTTACATATTATAAATGTGCAATCCAATTTTAAATATCAATGAAAATAAAAGACAAAAAAGGGATAACTTAAAATCATCTTACTTATGGCATAGTCAACTTGGCCAGATAAATGAGAGACACATGTCTAAGCTAAGGAGTGGTAGCTTAAGGTCATTTGGTTATGAATGATATGATATCGTGCTTGCTAGGCAAGATAATTAAATTGCCTTTTAAAGGTAAAGGTGCACGAGCGAATGGCTTATTAAACCTAATAGATTATGATGTATATAGTCCGATGTTCATTCATGTCAGAGGTGGTTTTATGTACTTCATTACCTTTATCGATTATTATTCATGATATGAGTATGTGTATCTAATGAGATACAAGTATGAAGCATTTGAAATGTTCAAACAATTCAAACATGAAATAGGGAAACAACTTGGTAAAAGTGTTAAGACATTTCGATCAGATCGAGGTGGTGAATACTTGAACGAGGAGTTTCTAAGTTATCTTAAGGATAACGAGATTATATCCCAATGGACTCCACCTTACACACCACAATATAATGGTGTGGCTGAGACAATAAACTTAACCTTATTGGACATGGTAAGGTCGATGATGGGCTTAACAGATCTACTGAAATGCTTTTGGGGTTATGCACTCGAGACTGTTGTTTATATGATAAACAAAGTCCCTTCAAAAGTAGTTGATGTTACTCTATATAAGATATGGACTAACAAGAAACCTTATCTTTCTCATATGAAAGTTTGTGGTTGTCTGGCTTAAATAAAGATAATTCAATTAGACAAGCTTGAAGGGAAATATGATAAATGTCTGTTTGTAGGATATCCTAAGGTAACAATTGGATATTAGTTCTATAACACTTTAGAGAAAAAGGCGTTTGTCTCAAAGCATGATGTCCTTTTAGAGAAAAAGTTTCTTCTAAGAGAAGATAATGGAAGCAAAATTGAACTTGATGAAGTTCATGAGGCTCAAATAGACACAGATCAACTGTCTAAACCTAAGATTGTTGTTCATGGAGATAAGACAACAGTTGAACCTTCTGACACACATAATGTTCGTAGGTCAAGTAAAGATATGTAATATTCTAGAGAGATATGGATTTCTCGTTAGTGAAGATAATGCTGTATTGCTAATAGAGTATAATGAGCCTAGAACCTATGAAGAGGCTCTAAAGAGCTCAGAATCTGACAAATGACTTCAAGCCATGAAGTCTTAAATGGATTCCATATTTGAAAACCGAGTATGGACTTTGGTTGACCCACTCGAAGGGCTAAAACCCATAAGGTGCAAATAGGTTTTCAAGAAGAAAATTGACATAGATGTGAATGACATATTACTAATAGGAAATAATGTCTCAAGTTTGCAACATGTTAAAATTTGGTTGTACAGGAATTTCTCTATGAAAGACCTTGGAAGGGCAACTTTTATATTGGAAATAAAGATCTATAGAGATAGATTAAGGAAGTTGCTAGGTCTTTCATAATCTAGATACATAGATAAGGTGCTAAACAGGTTTAAGAGAGGGTTTCTTCCCATGACCCATGGGATAAAACCCTCTAAATATATGTGTATGATGACGTAAGATAAAAGGACTCATATGAGTTTGATCCCGTATGCTTCAACAATATGATAATCATATAAACTATATTATATACTAGACCCGATATATCGTATGCTCTAAGTGTTACAATTAGATATCAATAAGATCTTGGTGAGTGTCACTGAGTGGCTATCAAGAATATCCTACAGTACTTGAAAAGGAATAATGATGTATTCTTGGTATATGGAGATGGAGATCTCGTAGTGAATGAGCATATAGATACCAGTTTTCAATCTGATCAGGATGATTCCAAATCTCAATCAGGTTACGTTTTCACATTAAATGGCAGAGTAGCCAGTAAAAAGAGTTCCAAATAAGAGATGATTATAGATTCATTGACTGAATTAGAGTACGCTACAGTTGAGGAAGCGGCAAAAGAAGTTGTTTGGAACGACAAGTTCATTATGGAATTTAGAGTGGTTCTGAGCATTGTAGACCCAATACTGTTGTATTGCGACAATAATAGGGTTATTGCTTAAGCCAAGAAACCAAGGTCTCGTCAGAGTCCAACATACTCAGTAGATATCATTTGATCAGGGAGATCATTGATAGGGGTGATATAAAGATAGAGAGAGTGCCCACAGATCAAAACATCATTGATCCTTTGACTAAGCTACTTCCTCAAATGAGATTTGATTCAAGTGTACTTGCCTATGTATTAGATACAAAAGAGATTGACTTTATTATAAGTGTGAGATTGTTAAAGTAGTGCTTTAAAGGTAATCATTTTTAGCACTTTTGGTACAAGCATTATTTTGATTAATAAAGTAAAAGACAATTTTCATTAATTTTATATTCATATTTATGAATTAATGCCATTATTAAATTGAATTAATGAAGTCCATGATACAAAACATAGAATAAAGGAAATCATGATAGATCATGATAACGAGATTCCTATCATGTACAATTATGTTATTATCTAAATTATCCCTAGTCATAGGATTAATGAGACAGGACATTGTTATTCCAGATAGACTAGCACATGTTATACTTCTTGATTTGGTCAACTACTGATCTTATAAACTATAAGCATGAGATATTTAAAGTTAGCATGTGGTTGCTTACTAAGAGTAGTAAGTACATCGGATGACCTGTTATGATGTAAGACCCCGTTTCCGAAGCCCAGCGATTCCGGATGACTAAGAACCTAAACATGTGAAATTCCCTTATAGGGTTATTTCCATAAACCCTCATCAATTCACCTACATTCTTATAACGTCTCAATAGTGTTAAATCCCGGGTCCCTTTTTGCTTATACCGAAGCAACGACTTAAGACGGTTGGGTAACAAACCAGTGAAAGGAAAGTCGAAAACTTCAAATTATAAGAAAATCTTTAGCATCAGCGCGGGTGGGTTCGCTGCGGCAAACTAAATGTTTCGCCGAGGCGAAATTTGAAGATATTTTAAAGGATCTCTCGGGTAAAGTTAGCTGTAGCATACTAAATGATTTTGTCACAGCGAAACTAGGATAATGTTCTAAGGACCTCTTGGGAAAACTTTGCCACGGTCAAATTCCAAACTTCGTCGATGTGAAATTACAAGATAAAGGCAGAAGTATCTTTCGAGAAAAGTTCGCCTTGGCTGAAATTGATTCGTCACGGCGAAACCTTTAAATCTGCCATCCCTGACCCAAACATCCAATACCATTTACACTCAAAATCTTCCCATAACCACTTCCTCAACAATTCCATTGATCCCTCACATACATCCAATTCACATTTTTCACTATGGCTATGCTATAAGCATCCTGTGCAACATTAGTAACTTATAATGATCATATCTTCCAATCACAATATCCAAAAGTTTTATACTTTATATCATTGGAAAGCTAAAAAGAAAATCAACCACTCCAAGAAGACATCTCTGTCTAATTCAACATAGATCATTTCGGATTCGCCCTAGAAGTCAAAACACAAAAACTTTACCTTTATAAATGCTTAAAATAAATGAAATGTACAAGCTTTGAGGATCATGAGTAAAAACACAATCATATTTCATTACCATCAAAAGATGAGAGTTTACAAAGCTTTAATGGGCATTTCAAACCTTAATACATCATAATCCAAAAATACAAAAGTTACACCAAGTTGAGTTGCCCAAAATGCAACTAAAGCCTTATTTTACAAAAACTAACTTAAAATACAAAATAAGTAAAATCCGGAGTAATGCCTTTATGCCCGATCACTCAATTTCTTGCTCATCACTTGTAGATGGGACAGAATGGGGGGTGAGGTTAAAACTCGTGGGTAACAGTTTTATAATCGGTAACAAACAAACCATTTTAAAATGCGCAATGCATAATGAAACACATATTTCCCATTTCTCAAATCATCAAACACTTTATAAACAATTCAAATCCTGCATTCAATAAACTTGTCAACACATAAGCACATCAAAATGGTTTGGGTGGTCCATAAACAGAACGAGCTAACACATTCCCATTAACTGGTCCTGTGTAGTAGTGAACAAAACGAACTAACACAATCTCACATAATAGTTTTGCGTAGTCGTAAACATAAGGGAGTCGTTGAAGGAGTTTTGTGCCACTAGCGGGAAGGTAGGAGAAGCCTTTAGTCAAAGTGCACTTGACAACGGAATGGACCAAACCAAACCCACATAACTTGTATTTCATAATGTTGTAATTTTGTTGCCTAAAATGGTATGTTTTTCGAAAAGTTATTTCATAAACCTAACATAAGAAAATAAAATCGTTTTCACATTCTTTTCATGATTCCTTCACACAATATCCACATGGCAGACACATAAAATTTTATCAAAGCATTTAAAGAGCAATGGATGCACATTTATAAAACAATCAAAAACATTTATTTTCTTCGTTTTAAAGAAACATTAATGGCTTGTTATTCAATTATAAAAATGCAACCCACCTTGAATTCCTTGCTTATCAATAGCTCAAAGATGCATCTCCTCTTGCCTCTCCTCTTGATTTCCTTCAATATTGCCAAAATCCCAATTTCAATAGGACTTCCAATTGAGAGCTCAAAGAAATACATACATTAACATTAATCTTAGAATACTTAAACCCATGCATTTCAAATACTTAAACCCATGCATTTCTTAAGCTTCATGAATCAAAACCCCTTCCAAAATCCAAAAGTTCAAACATAAACTTACCTTGAATCTTCACCAATTAATAAATTTTTTAGCTCAAATGGAAGATTTAATCTTCCTCTTTCTTTTTCCCTTCTTGAACAACTTCAAAATCACTCTCTAAGACTAAGAAATTTGAAAACCTAACTTACTTTCTCTTCTTTTCTTCCTCTTCTATGACAAGTCTCTCTTCTCCTCTCTTCAATTTCATTTTCTCCCCCTTCAATTTGCAAGACCACTCTTCTCTTCCTATTCTACCCTTAATGAGCCCAAAAAGTCCATTTTACCCTTCCTTATAAGCTTATGTTCTTTCCACCTTAAATGATCTTCCAAAATTACCCCTTAACCTTCTACTACTTTAATACCACTAAACCATATAATAAAATCCTACTAACATTAGCACAATAATTAAACTCCAAAAATTTAATTCCTTAAAACCTCATAATTCATTTAATTCATGCTTAAATAAATAATAAAAAATCCAAGGCTAGCATATGAGATTATCATATGGATGATCTATCATATGTTAGTGATGAATGTCATCATAACAATAATGCAAATATCCTTAGACTTAAGGTACTCAAGGATGTCTTAGATACTAATTTTGTGTTTTACTATCATTCCTTGTTATTTCAAGATGAGGTCGCTCATAGGGTAGTGATTGAGTACAACTGTTGGTATGTGAAGGTAATTGAGTAGCTAATAAATGATTCACCACTCCTGATAGAAAGATATTATACCCACGACCTCTTGTTGGGATTATTACTCAGGAATCTTTGGCCAAAGTAGACATGTCATGAAGCAAGTCTTCAATGACATAAAGAGTAATGAGATCCCCAGAATGAGAACAAATATCACTTGGACTAGATGTGACGTAGTCTGTCTAGTGAGAGTTGACACGTGACCCATTCTCTGAACCAAGTTGGATAGAGAATGGTGAAATAAGGAATTGTACGGTAATTATCTATGGAAAGGTTCGTAAGTTGGATAATTAACTATCAAAGAGTTCGTATGTTAATCCACTTATTTTTTGATAAATTGGCATCATAAAACTATTCATAAATTGCTTGGATTAAAAGATAATTCAAGTAGCCAAAAGTTGGGAACCTAAAGGGTGACATGCTTAGGAGATTAAGGGAATGTTTCAAGATAATATTGTGATATGATCATGGTAAGAAATGTTGAAAAGGAATGGGCAAAACAAATGTTGCATGGATGTCCAAAGTGGAGTCACGATCGTGACCCACTAATTCTAGCAACATATATAAGTGATTTCTCATCACTTAAACATAGAGATTAATAGCTAGTGAGTCTTGAAACGTTATTGCTTAATGTTTATTGCATGTGATATAATTCTCTTTTATCCTTCCTATTGAACATCCTACTTGTCTTTCCATCTTGTTTGGTGCCCAAACCTTCCCTACACTAAATAATTCTTCATCTCTGCATGTTCTTCACTGGTTGTTGAAGGTGTTTGGTATTTGTTATAACCCAAACAAGGAGAAGATTTAAAAAAGGAGGAGCATTTGTAAGGTACATATGTTGTAATTTCATATTCTTACATTCTGTTTATACATGCACATAGATTCTAGGTTCATGCGGATATCTTAGGAGTTAGAATTTTGATTCTGACACTTTCGCTGCCTTGCCATGCACGTGATGCATGATCCCAGGCTATTCCAACAATTAATTATATTTTTCTCATTTTTAGCAATTAAATATAACTAATTAAAATATATTAAAAATTGACGTAAAATAAAAATTTAATAAACATTTATTTCTCAATATTTTTGACAAACCAATCACTATTAATAGTAATGGTAATTATTCCTTCCTTCTAGAACCATCATAATTATAATGATTATTTTTATTCTCATTCCTATTATGATTACTTCGTTTGAACGAACCAACTACCTTCTTAGTTTTAAATACAAATGCGAATAGAATAGTCTAATAACAATAGCAGGCATCAAGCGAGCAACCTAATCCAACCTAACCTGGAACAGCTAAGATAAATGCAAATGCATAGACCACGATGAGCCTCCAAACAGTTAGAAAAGAAAGAAAAAAAGACCAGGTTTGCTTTTCTTTTGTTTTTAAATTAAGTAATACATCCTTTCTGTTTGAATTTTTAGTTGTTTTGGTTTCTTCTGGTATTCATAACTTATGAAAGTCTTAAAAATTAAAATTTGTTTTTTGTTTCTATTTTTTCATAATATGATTATATTATTTAATTATTTAATACATTACTTTTCTTTTGTTTTTAAATTAAGTAATACATCCTTTCTGTTTGAATTTTTAGTTGTTTTGGTTTCTTCTGGTATTCATAACTTATGAAAGTCTTAAAAATTAAAATTTGTTTTTTGTTTCTATTTTTTCATAATATGATTATATTATTTAATTATTTAATACATTATTTAATAATTATTATGTATAATTTAATTTAATATTATATATATTATATTCTTAATATTAATTATTAATGAAAATTATGAATAATTTTTTTTGCAAAAAGTTTAATTTTATAATTAAATTAAATTAAATTCATCTAATAATTATTAATAAATATAACTAAATTTAAATATCTTAAAATACAGAAAATTTAAATAAATATTAATTTATAAATAAAAATTTAATTATAAATTTCTTATTTAGTAAAATTAATAATTTTACTGATAATATTTTAATAAATATTATATTTGACATTAAAATAAAATTAATTAAAAATAATTTATGTTTATATTTCATCTATAGTAATTAAAAATTATAAATAAATAAAATTCAAAGTTCAAAACTAAAATCTAGAATGGAAAAAAGATAAATGGAATCAAACGTTCCGAAACAAACAATTCCCAACTTTCTTCGTTTCTTCGCAACATCTCTTCCCTCTCTCCTCTCGAAGGAGAGAAGAAGAAGAAGAATAAGAAAAAAAACACAGATGAACAGAACTAAAAAATCCAAAAAAGCTGTAAATTCTCTTCCTTTCTCTCTGAAACTAGGGTTTTTGCTCTCCCCTTTTGCTTCTCTATATCTCCTTTTCTGTCGGACCTCCAAGTGAACCTGCATTGCCTCGAGCTCGACTCATTCTTGGATATATACTCGATTTTGCCGTTTTCCCGTCGATTTTTAGTGTTTCTTTTTCGTTTATTATTGCTGAATATCTGTTTCTATAGTAGATTCCAGGTGGGTTTCTTTCGATTTTTAACGGGTCTGGTTAATCCTTGACCAACTCTTTATCATGTTTTTATTTTTGAAAAATCGACTCTTGCGAGTTTTATGATTGCATGTTTGGAAAAAATTTTTTTGAATGGTTTTATGGGTTGTTTGATACAAAGTTGGTGATTAATTGAGTTGGATTGCATGTCGCTCGAAATTCTTAGTGATAATGCAATGTGGTTTTGTTGGACTTTGATTGTAATTAAGAAATTCAGTCATTTTTGGGGCAGGTGGTTTTTAATTTTAACTTTATTTCTTGGGTTTAATTCTTGTTGGTAATATTCCATTTTGCTTTTATGGTTCATGATTTTCGATGGTAGCTTCGGAAATGCAGTTGGGCATTGGTTGTGTGACGCTGTACTTTGAAGTTCTGTTAAGAGTTCTAACTGATGTAATTGCTTTTCGCAGTGTATAGATATATACAATTAGTGTTCACTATTCAGTACAGATGGTATGCTCGCTTGGAAGTGGGAAAATGGCAGTCATGGTTAGGCTTTTGGCCGAAGGGAGCTTATCACAAACTCTTGCCGGTAAAAGAAACTGATATGAAGCAATTGTCATTTCCTTAGTGGTGTCATATAGGTGTTTTAATTTTGTACTCATACAACGCCCACTTTCTGGCAGATGATGTAAGCCAGCAAAAACTAGCTATTCAATTCATCAATAGAGAGTTACGTGAGGCAGATGATCCAAATTTCCTTAATGAAGAAGGTAGTTGTTTTCCGCAGCATTTTATGAGCAAATGTAAAGGGCCTTAGTTGGATCAATAAGTTGAGTTGGAATCCAATATCATAAATTAGGAGTTCTAGGCTCCAACGGTTACAAAAGTTCTTTATATAGTTTATAAACTTCTTGGTAAATATTTTTTGAGAATATTTTGGTTCGTCAGTTTCAAATTTTCTATTGCTTGATGTACTTTGGCAGATATGCATGTTTTTGGTTTGAGGCCTATGACTGACCCTCTGGATTTGGTAAGGTTTGATATTGCTATGATTTTCTTTTAGTTTGTTCCATTTTCTTATGTATCTTCTAGTCCTACAACTGTATGTGATATGAATATTTATACGTTCCTTTGTGGGTGTAAAATTCTGTTGGTGGCAATTTTTTGCTAGAGTGTTTGCACATGCCTGTGTCTGTTATTAGATTTATACAGTTTAACACCTTGAACGACAAAATGCACCTTTGGGCACATATTTCAAATGTGTTAGAGTATTTCATATTGTTTAGAATATCTCATATTGATCAAACATGAAAATATTAAAGGTTTATAACGGGTAAGGGCTAACTATCTAAATGACTAGTTCTAGTCATTTTGATAATGATTGACTCAAGCTTAATTCTTGTTAATGGGTTCTACTCTTTACCCATATTAAAATTCTAATATGATATCAGAATAGGTATGGTCCAAATTATTAATTTCTCGGTTGTTCTTTTAAACGTTCTATCCCAATAACTTGGTTTGGTTACTGATGCGTTTATTTCAAGTAACAACTAGATGTCCCAAGTTAGTGACACTTGAGAGGGAGTTTTAGAGTAATCCATATTGACTAAACATGAAAATGTTAAAGCGTTTATAAGTGGTAAAAGCTAACTATCCAAATGACTAGTTGTAGTCATTTTAGCAATGATTGACCCAAACTTAATTCTTGTTAACGGATTTTACACTCTACTCATATTAAAAGTTCTAATATAGTATCAAAGTCAAGGAAAATCTAGGCCTACTATTTGTCCCATAAGGTGTCCATCATTTAAGCAATTGGAGAAAGATTTGAAGTTTGCATAGAGTAAGTGGGCCAGCAATATTGTTTGCCCCAGGAGGGGTTCTATTTGACTTCAATTAGAAGTCCAGGCTTGATAAGGATTGTTTATGTACCCATGCAAATTGCCCAAATAAAAAGGAAGTTACATGTGAGGGGCAGTGTTGAGAATACTCATATATGAGTGTTCCACTTCAAAGAAAGAGGAGAAAGAAGATTAACGTATAACCCTAATGGGCTACTCCATCTATTGTTAATTAGTTTTAGGATGGAATCTCACTTGGGCTTATGTGTGGTCTAATTTTTCTCCTCGTGTAAGCTCTAGGCCTATTGCAAATTTAACATAGTCATTTTGGCAATGGTTGCCTCAAGCCCAATTCTTGTTAATGGACTCTATACTTTACCTATATTAAAAATTCTAATATAGTATCAGAGCAAATTTGGTCCATATTATTGACTTCCTGATTGTTCTTTTAGATGTTCAATCCCAGCGATCTGGTTCGGTTATCGCTGTGCTTATTTCAAGTGATAACTAGATGTCCAGTTCAAGTTGTACTTGAGAAGGAGTGTTATATATTGACTAAACATGAAAATATTAAAAGTTTATCAGTAAGGGTTAACTATCCAAATAACTAGCTCTAGTCATTCTGGCAGTGGTTAATTTAAGTTCAATTCTTGTTAATGAGTTTTACACTTTACCCATATTAAAATTCTAATAAAATGATTAAGATTTATAACTTCTAAGATGTGATGACTATACTTGACTGCTCATATATTTATTTTTATGTATCTACAATGTGAATTTATTGACGTCATGCAATTGATCTGATTATGGAATGTCATTTTGAAGGTATGTTGCAATGCATGTAAGAAGCCAATGAAGGCTAGTCAATATGCCGTTCATGCAGGTTTTGAGGTTTTCTCTTTTCAGTTTCCTTTCCATTTGTTTGAAGATTTTTTTCTCAATTTCTTCTTGAAGATATACTAGTTGTTATGGACATGCTTTTTATTTCCCCTAGAATTAGTTAGACATTCCCATAAAATGGAATAGAAATCAAAACTGCAGCAGTTGCAGTTATTTAACAAAGGACACATGGTACCCATTTTTACTCGATAGAGTTGGTATCTGATGCCATTGTTCCATTATTTTGCATTTTAACATTGAATCTCACCAAGCAGCAATAAGTTCACTAGGGAGTCAGCTCTACTGTTGTACATCAAATGATGCTTGCTCAAGTTAATGGCATATTTGTGGTTTAATGGCGTGTCCAAATGATGCTGGCCAACTGTTTTGACATCTGAAAACCCTTAGTTTTGTTGCTTTAAAATCTGATGGTGCAGGTGCTGCTCTGAGTTTGTTTCTTTTTTCCATTTTTCCCTCTTATTGTTTCAGAACTTTGTAGGTCCTTAATTTCTACGGGAGAAATGTTCTTGCAGCCTTCTGGTGGTATAGGTAACAGGAAGCCTCCAAGGAAGGACAGAAAAAAGTCATTAAGCTCTTGTTCTAGTATCCTTTGATGTATTTTGTTTTAATCTAGAGTTCAGTGGTATCTTTAAAATCTTCATGTCATTTCTAGCCATATAGGAAAAAATTGCAGAGTCTTGAATGTAGTTCTCTTCATCAATTCTTTTATTTGTAATCATGCTCTTGTTGTTGAGGACTTTCGTAACTTTAAGGATGTTATGGTCATATCTTTTTCACTAAATGATAGAGCATTTGATTGCTGATTGAGAATTTTACCTTTTAGAACTTAACCATACGTAGATCAAGCTACACCAGCTGGGGAGCAAGAATGGTCTGAATCTTTAGATGCTGATGACACAGCTGCATTAGAATCTCATTTTGACAGGCGATCTGTACTGCCTTCTCCCTTCACCGTTGATACAAAAAGTGATTCCCATTTACTTCTTATTTTCTGTCTTTTAATATCTTACTTTTTCTTAAAATAATTGGTTTCTTATATTTGCGGTTAACTTTAACATTTTAATGTCTTTGGTTAGTTGGCGCGCATATTTTGTTAGGGTATAGCTTGTTACATTTCTTAGAGTTGACAGTTGATTGTCACTTGTCAAAGGTAGTCTTAATCACTCCTTATTTGTTTTTAACGATTTCTGTAGTGACACAAGAACATGTGCTTATCTGTTCTTGGCATCTGAAGCATGGATTTCAGGAATCTGTGAGCAGGCAAGTAGCCTGCATTGCAGCAGTTGGTACTTCTGTAGTGCAACTTGGGATTGTGTCACCCAAGAACTAACGCTTTGTCAATCAGTTTCAAGAAACTTATCTCTTTTCATGAGTTTCATCTTATCTTGAAGTGATATTGTCTATGTAATGTTTTTTCTTATGCATCAACAAACCTGAGTTGCTTGAACTGGTATTAAGTATTATCCAAGAAGTTGATGTCCTTTCAGCTTCATCCATGCCCTTTATCTTACAACATCACATTTGCCATTGTTGTATTGTTTCTTCTGGGCTACAAACTAGGGAGTGTGATATATGCTTTTTATACTTTGTGTACAGTTTCCTTTTGCGATGTAAATATTGTTCTGATTTCTGAGTTTAGCTCAATTGTTTGCTTTAAAATGCCTGTTAGGAAATTTCGCATGTGTTGATGTTACATCAAGCATGGACGGTAAAGGATTGAGTCCTGAGAATACAAATCCCTCGGCCTGTGTGATGAGACCTGCAACAAAGCGCTCCAAACTGTATGCTTTCTTTGTTCTTTTCCTGGTGCTATTACTTTAAATTTCATTGATCTATGTGTGCTACTTATTTGAAAAGTTGTGATCCCGGAATCTCATCTATGTTCTCACTTTTTTGATGACTGCTGTCCTTTATCTATGATTGGTGTTCTTGCTGTACAATTGTATACAGTGAGTTGCAAATTCTGTTTGAATAATTATGGTTTTGAGTGGCTGTGATGGCATCTTTTGAGTCTTGCATTCATGCATCATTAGTGTTTAAAATTGATGTTTCTATCCTTGTGCCTCCATATTAGGATTATTATGGAAATTGGGATTGCTTGATGCTTGCACAAATTTGTTATTTTGCTCTTATCAGTCTTATGATCTACAGATCTAGCTCTAATTTAAACTCTGATGACTTATACATGCTAACAATACCAATCTCTCTGTTCATCACTAAGTTTTATGTTTAAAACTGCTGAGACGCCTGTATATATTTTGATATGCCTTCTGAAACATTATTCACTGATTTTGTTTCTTCATTTAGTGCATTGAATCGGCTTCTACCTCAACCAGATTATTCAGAAATATCTTTTCGCTTGGCAAACACTGAGGGCACTCAGGGTTTTTATCCATGTAAGTACAGATATATTGTTTCATACTTATGCTGTTGTCTCATGTATCATTTTATGATTGCCTTTTTGTCATTCCCTTTGGCCGTCTATTTGCCAAAAACATTGTAGTGTGCTCCTTCAGTGTTGACCTCTATTTTTTCTTCACATACAGTTCTTTGTTGTCTACTTTCTCGGCTAGTTTAAGTTTATGCTTCATCAAGCTGAAATATTGCTTGAACAATGCTTAGAACTGTGTTTGTCATTTTGACAAATTTGCTTGCATATATTGTATGCCTTAATGATATGCGTGACGATCTTGTGGATTTTTAATATATATATCTTGAGGATTATTTTCATGTATTGACCAGGCAGGGAATTTCAAAGGCGATCCACTTCAGGAAGTGACTTGCATAGTGGTGCTATAGGTGTTACTGAAATCTGTCAACAAGCTTATGAACCTTGCCAGATGCAAAAAGGTATTTTTCCTTCTCTTATTGCTTTGTGTTCCTACTTCTGGTAGCAGACAATTATTCTCTGTAAGAGTTGTTTTTGAAGTTTGTTGAACCTTTCCTTTTCTAATTTATCGGTTTGATTGATGGATCCCATAAATTGTTTTCGACAGATTTTCCAGTTCCTATTGCTACCAAAGTATATTATTCTCAAAGGAACAATCGTCTCCAGTCAGCAATTGCTAATTTGTACCATGCAGTATCAGCTGAGGGACCAAGTGTTGGGATAGTGAGTCCAGAAGTATCACGTGGAGTAATAAAGGGAGCTAAGTGTCAGAGGGTTGCTTCAAGTGAACAATCGGAAGACTTGTTTAATGAGAAGGTTAGCCCCAACGTTTCATTCTTGTTTTTCTCTCATTAATCTTAGTGGAAGCGTATTGTTTAAGTCTCACGACTGCCATCAAGTTGCTCTTGCAAGTAACTAATGTGCCAAAACAGATATTGTACTTTTTCATCTGGAGCACAAACAAACTGTATGATTTGGAAGGCAAGTTACATGATGAAGCTTATAAATCAATTCATTAATTGTAAAATAATTTCAATAACTATTTTGCTTTTGCATGGACAATAAAGTGGACTCTGTTACTAGTTTTTCTGGATGACTTATGAGCATACTTGGATTTTGTCATGTATGGGTATTGAAGTTAATACAGTTTGACCAAATTAGAAGGAACTGTAAATTCTTCATGGTTCTTAATACAGCTCACTTTGTCATTGTTGCACTTCAACCATGGTTTAGTGGGCTACTGACTTGCCATCTCTGTTTCTGGTGAAGCAGAGACTTCCTTTTATTAGTAAACCTGATCAAGAATTGAAACAAGATTCCAATGTGGGCATGGAAAAATCAGGAGGATGCATACCATCAGCTAACTTTTCAAGTCACTTATCTATGGACAATATTCAGAGGACTCAGACTGCTCCAGTTGGATTGCTCCAAAGCAAATATCTCTCAAATCGCCCTTATTCATTAGCTGGCAACTCAGGTATTTTGATAGACGTTTCTTGTTATTAATTTGAGGAGCCAACTAGGTGGCCATCAATTTGGTGACTCATATTGTCATCATAGTTAATTTTGTATAAATTACCCTTGTACACTAACACCATGGTTTATGGTGTGTAGAAGTAATTTATTGACCATGATAACCATGAAGGTCATCAAATTGATGACCCCTCCCAGCTTTTTCATTAATTTGAGAGTTTCTCTACTTTCGATGAGCTCCCTAGTTTAAGTAAACTGAGGTAGTAGATAGTATTTTTGGACATCTTGATTACCGGCTGCTATTAACAGTTTTATATATTAATAACTGGTCCATATGCTGCTGTGTTCTCAAAAGGTTTTGATTTACCTGCAAGTGTTTCTACAACTTTTGATAGATGAAATTTTCACCATAAAGCCTTTCTATTCCTCGTATGTGAAAAATGTTGCATCACTTTGGTCAATGGAAACACTATCATGGCAATCTTTCACCATTGCCACTCATTCATGTTTTAGCTTGCCTAGCAAAATCTCTTTTCATTTCTTGATTTGATGGGTAAATCTCTCTTATTTGTAGGAAAATCACTTGGAAACATGCAGCAATCAAATGGCAGTGTTCCAGTTTTGTAGGAATTTTCCGTAGCTGGAATTTTGGCTGAGTAAATTGTATCTAGTACCACACATGTCAGAAACAAAAAACTCTAGTACCATACATGAGGTTAGAATCCATTTTTTGAATTAAGAAGCAAATCGAATGAAATTATTTTTGTAAATCTTTGTATTATGTTAACATCTGACCTGTTTATATTTGAACAATAAAGGTAAAGACAACTTGAAAATTGTAGTGCCTTGACAGTGCGATGATGATTAAATTACGCTTGTGCAGCATTAACATTTGCAGGCTCATATTTTAGTTCATTCTATAAATCTGGCAATGTCTAACAGGATTTCATGCGGACCATTTTCTTGTCTGTTTTCCATTTTCCATGGTCCTTGCGAAGTTATGTAATAATTGGCTTGACATGATATCCTGTGATATGACAAGGTGCCTCCTTATGTTTCAGCATGAATATAGCTAAATAGAAGTAGTCCATTGCACAATTGTCGTTTCTCCTCTGTTTTTTGTGCATAATATATGCAGATTTCTTATTAATTTTCTTTTATTTGTCCCTCTTTCCACTGCTACGTTGACTGATTATCAGGATGATGGGAGAACTACTGAACATGAAGCAGAAATTTGATGCTTTGAACTGCATGTTAAGGACTCCTAAAATGTTTACAGAAGTTCTTATCGATATTTATAATTTTATGTTACACCTTAACATTTTTAAAACTGTATTAATAGCACGTTAAAACTTTACAGAGTTAGGTTTATGTTTCATCAATTTAGCTTATGTAGCGTGGCGTACAACTTAACAGTCTGAAAGTTTTTAAAAACAATTTAGTTAGATATTAGTTAAATGCATGATTTGGATCTAACGTTTCATAAAAAGGTCTAGTTAAGTGATCATGGACAGTTGAAAACAGATGGAATACTAAGATTTTTAACTCATGGACTAGAATTCTAGTAAACAGCATAGGGTAAGTTGCCACCAGCAACATCCCTGTTATGCAGATGAAACTGGCCAAGGATGAAGTCATGAAAGCAGCGGATTTGGACAGCCTGGTGTGTAAGTGCTTGGTCTTGGTTGGATAGTTGAATTTCAGGTTTTGAATGTAGATATAATGTTTTCTTTGATGTGGCTTAGTTATCGTGGATGTTATTGAGTTGATTTTGTCTTTCATGGATGAATAGCGGTTGGTCTGATTATGACATGTCACTTTGAGATTGAATTTCAAGAAAGGGAATATGGCCATTTTCCAAAATGCTTATTGAGGGATTGATTGCCTAGTTCATTCTAAATAATGGTGCTGTTGCTACTTTTGACAATTTCCTTCAAATGTACATTGGCTCCAGTTATGTTGGGTCATCATGACCTGTTACTGGACAAGCCGTGCTTCCTCTTTATGAGCTAAGTATCTATTTTGTTAAAAACTTACCTTCAAGAATTATGTCTGCAAATAGTTAAAATACATGTGATGGAATGATTTTTGGCCTCTTGCCTGATGGTATTCCTTGTTCTTTCGGGAGTAAGAGTTGGATTCTTATCATAGTCGAGAGACGGAAAGTGATGAACTGGTAATAGTAATAGCATTTAGAAGCAATGAATAAGAAAATTATTTCTTCCTAATTGCGCCAGATAAAATTGGCGGACGACAAGAGGGGATTTTCTTGTGTGCAGCAGACTTGTTTTCGTACGTGTCACAATACTTCGTAAGTAAAATAACGTTTCTATTTTATAGAAAGAATCACAAGTATTTGTCCATATCTACCCTTTTGGCACTCTGTATCAAAGGACAATCAAAATTGCTATAATTTAATTAATCGAACCCTTCTTTCTACAGCTAAATATAACTTAGTTCTCCGAGCTCTTCAACATCTAATGCCTGGAGTTGTCCTCAGCAGCCCAAGCCCAGCAAGTGAAAATAGACACTAAGCAACATCCTTTTTCAGTACCAAAAGCAATGTACATATTTAATTTAAGAAAACAGAACGTTTTACAAAAGAGACAACTTTTTACAGTACATGAAAAACATAAAAAGTATATAAATCTTGATTAGAATTTCAATCTTAATAAATAAAATATTCCTACTTGCCATTAACTTTGAATACAAAATTAATTAAACCATGTAATTTTTTATTTAATTTCAAGTTAAAAAAAACAAGAGTTTTTTTATGTGAATAACTTAATTTTTTATATTATCAAATTTTGTAGTTTTTATTCCTTTAAAAATAATATTCTTTTAAACTTTTGTTAAAAATAATAGTAAAAAAATACTCGACATCAATATTACACGTTGTTCAATCAAATAATATTGGCATGATGATTCAACTCGATTTTTATATCTCACATGAATTATTAGGTATAACTTAAATCAATAATTTATTATAATTATAATAAATTATTTATTTTTTAAATCTCACATGAACTATTAGTATAACTTAAATTAATAATTTATTATAATTATATTGAATTATTTATTTAAATTGGAATTGGTTGAGTCGAGTTGGATCAGATTACATGATATATGTTATTCATTTCATGTATGTTTCACTATTATTTTTTAACAAAAATATAAAAGGAGTTTTAATAAAAATTAAAATTAAAATAACTTTTTTAAAATTAAATTTTTTAAAAGTTACTTAAACCACGAAGTTGACTTCATATCTTTTACCCTTTAATTTATTAAATTTGTACCATTTAATTTGGTCCACCCAAAATATTCAACTTAGTGAACAAAATCCATATAGTTGTGGGCCCATTTCAATGAAATTTTGGTATGTTTACCTATCTAAATATTGAATCAACGTGGGTTCATTTAAACCTTTTAAAATTTTTTTGCAATAGTAAAAAAATTAGATTTCATTTTTACTTTAATATAACTATTTATTGAAGTGAAAAGTCATTTATTTACAATTTGTAGTTGGGTTTTACAAGATAGATACCATAACGTTCTTCTAAATTATCTTCTTAAGATACTTTCAACATTAATCCTAACAATATAATTAAGTCTGGAGTAAGTTAATAAGAGTAAAACAAAACCTTTAGGTATTACTCATTATTTTCCCACCAAACCTAACCTATGCAACTATATCTAGCTTTGGCAAATAAGTTTGGATCCAATCTGAAGTCAACGGATTTATTATGAGTTGATCAAGTTTCGAGCTATATTTATGCTTTTTTTCCCCTAATTTGTGAGTTTTAAGCTAGACTTGGACTGAGGCTCCATGTTTCGAACTAAAGCTCGAGTCTTACCTACATTGAAGCCCATTATCTTATTTATTAACAAAATAACATCGTTTTCTTCCCAACTAATGCTATTGTTTGTTTCTGAAGTGGTTTGGCCAATAGTCGGCTAAGAAATCTTGAATGGTGATGTGGGCGGGGGTTGAGGTATAGTTAAAATTAATAAAAAGTGCTTTTTTTTATGTTGCCAAACAGTCTACTATATAAAGCTCTTTAAAAAAAGTTATTTTTTAATTGACAGTCAAACAGTCAACTGATTTCTTAGAAAAGCTCTTATCAGAAAAGCTCTACTGACAAAAGCTCTACTGATATAAGCTCATCTAAACAGGCGCTAACTCTACTCCCCAACCTTGTCTCATCTGCCTCCCTCGTTCTTTTTCTCACATCTCTCTAGTCTTTTGATCTCTCTCACTCTTAGGCTTCACTTGCTTTATTCTCCCCAACTTTGCAATTAATTGTATCAATTAGGTAAATTTTCTTATAGACCTATATGACCATACCTGCGTAGATAACACTTATTGCTTTATTAGTCCTATTTTAAATATTTTTAATTTAGAATTCATGAACTTTATGAATTTTATAGATTGGTTTATTATCTTTATTTTTTGATATTTTTAATTGGATTTTATTATCTTTTTTTAATTATTTGATATCTTCAGAATGAGTTTTGGTTTCATTTATGAAGCTTGAAATGATTTGTTGTTTAACAATTAGTAGTTTAAGAGAAAGGTTGCTCGTAGTCTATTATATTACTTACAAATCTTAGATTTTTTTACAGTTATGTACTGCAAGCATGACTTCTTCTCCTAAATGTTCTTCCAATTCCAATTACGTTAGATGAGTGAATTAGATTTTACAAAGGTTAAACAATATGCAGCTTATTTGCTTTAATCTAATTTCACCTTTCAATTCCATCTTTGACAATGGTGTAATGGTTCCTTCCACTTTTACTTTTACTTATTAAAGTTGTGGCTTCATATTCTGCTTATAAGTTGCAAGTTCTTTGAATGTGAACTCTGACAATTTTGTGAATAAAGATCCCTCCTGTTTTATTGAAATATTTTCTTATAGGATTTATAGTATTTGTTATGAGCTTAAAATACTTGTAATATAGTCTTCTCTCTTGAAATTTTAGTTAGCTGGAAAAGTTATGTGTTGTTTTTTTTCAGAACCTATTATAACGGTTTTTTACTTATCCAATAGTCATATGAATCCATGCTATCAAAGTGTCATTAGCTCCTTCCTTGTTGTTGGATTCATCAACTAACCATTTGTTAGAGGTAAGAGAATAGATGTCTTTTATTGATTTGATTTTCCTTATGCTTTCATCTTATCAACTTTAACTACATCAATAAGTAGCCAGGCAACCTAAACGTCAATTGAATGATCTATATCTCGAATATTAAAAATAAATTTTTTTCAAATTTTAAAAAAATTTATATCATATTAAAGGAACTAGGAACTATCCACTACATAGACTAGTTATGTATCACAACCTTTTGCATAAATAGTTTGCATAACCATAATGCATAAACTCTTTCGTAGTAAATTCATAAACTAGATGCAAACTTATATGCGCTCACATGGCATTGACAAAGGAATCCAATTTTAGTAGTCATTGAGAATCACCATTCAATTCATCTAAGTTTGCATCCCTTGTATTATAACCTAAAAAGAATTGCTCAATTAAGCTTCTAATATTAAGAATCATAAGAATGTAAACAAAAGAAGTGATGATGGTGATAAGACATATTGTCTACCTGAATGCTTATCATTAATAATGGAATGAAAACTAAGATGTGATATTACTTATAATTCTTAACCCCATCTTGCTACCTAGAAGTAGATGATATAGTTATAAGAGCAAATGTTAAGATTATAATTTCATTAATGTTTGAGGTTTAATGTTCAATAATTCATGATATTTGTACTATTTAAGTTTATTCATATTTTCAAGCATATCATTTTTTTTTGATGATTATATTTGAGTTCATTCATCTATTTAAACATATTATGTTTCTTTGATTGATTGTATTTAAGTTCATTGATATATCCAAGCATATCATATTTCTTTAGTTGATTATTTTAGATGGATCATTATAGTTCTTCCACAATACAAGGCAACATAATTCATATATTCAAGCATATCTTATTTCTTTCATCTTCTCTCACCACGCTTTTTCCTATCCTTAGCAGACTTCTAACCAAGGTTTTGCTAAAGTGCTCATAACAAAGAATATAGTTGATTATACCTATAAAAGCATGGAAATGCAAGTCTTAATTTGAGACTAACTTAGAAACAAGTTGTAAGAGATAATGATATCAATCTTAATCAAAGGTATACTCCCATAGTTAATAATTCTCAAGTGGTTACTCCTCTTATGGAGATATGACAAGAGGGAGCTAAAAGGTGGTCTCCATTACTAATTGGTTTCTTTTCAAAAAAGAGGTTGATAAATGCATATTTGGCTATAATTATGCACTTATATTTAACATGTTTTGCTTGATATTTCATAGTTTGTCATATATTTGGTACTTAATTTGCTTCAAGTGCACTTATAAGTCATAATTACCTTCATGGACCAAAAGGAGAAGATTTTGATGAAACCATGGCATGAGACGAAGATTTGAAACAACTAAGGACCTACACGCTTGTGTATAGAGACTGTGTAAGTCTCTATAAATGTATGGAGATTGAAGAAATTGATTTTTTATCTTGTGGAGTTACACACCTGTGTATTATATTTCCTGTGAAAGTCCCTGTGCTTGTGTGAAATTGTGAATTCATGTGTTTTTTATTACACACGATCTCTCAAATGTTTATATAAGTGACCTTGTATATCCCATAAACCTTAAATTTTATTATAAAAGGACTTAAGTGGAGGGAAATAAAGGAGAGTTGAGTTTTATAGTAGTTTTGAGTCGTAAGAAACTTAGAGAGGTGACAATTTTGAACAAGGGACGAGGAAAACATGAAGTTAACATCAAGAGATCTAATAGATAACAACATCAAACTCCAAACTTGCAAGAAGATTCAATATAAAAAAGAAGGAAGATTTAAAATTATGATTCCTTTGTTTTCTATTAGTTTTTCTTCACGTTTGTCTTTGATTTCATTTTTTATGATTAGTAACAAAACATTTTTAGTGTCTAGGTGTGATAAAACCTAATTTGGGAAAATAATATATTTTAATCTTTTATTCAAAGCAATTATATTGATTGAATATTACAATTTACTTATATGTTTTATTCTTGTTTTAGTATATCTAGAATATTAGTGCATGATTTGATTTCATATGATTGAGATTGAGAAACCCTCTTGTATGAATATATCTACCATAATTGGAATATATGCAAACCTAGAGATAGACCAACATAAATCCTTTGGATTAGGGTCAAACTTAACAATACAATTCATAAATCGATAAAGTAATCCTAGGGTTTTTAACTAAATAGATTTCTGTTAATCAACTGATGGATTAGTTGTTAATAGTCTCGAGAGAGTTATTAACATAAATTAGAAATTTTCATGGTCCAAAAATCAATAATATAATTTCATAATAAAAGGTTAATAATTTAATGATTCTTAAGGGGATTCATCACCTAGACACTACTATTTGATATTGAATTTTCTTCGTATTCTAATTTTCCTGAGTTCAAAATTGTTCAATCGTAATTTAGTTTATTTGTTTAGCTTTATTTTTAATTAAAAACAAAATTTTGGTTCTTAGGTTAGATAATGGAAAAAAAGCAACTACTAATATTTAACATTTTTGAGGGATTGACTTGTACTTGCCTATGCCAGCTACAACTATGATGTGCATTTGCAGTAATTTAAATATTGGTATAAAAAAATTAATCAAGTTTTTGGTGTCGTTTCCAAGGATAGTAATATAAGGAAAACCTAGATTTTATTACTCTAGTCATTTCTATTTTATTCTGTTTTATTTTTGTTTTACAATTATTTTATTTTATTTGATTAATTTGTTTAGTTTTCTTTTCTTTTGTAGATATTTAATCTTGGTCAGTTCATAAATCAGAGTAATCCTAAGAGCTTAATCGACATAAATCTAGAGATTGAAAGAATAGAGTAGAAATCTTTATAGGATGCAACTACGAGAGTTTGAGCTAGATCATCGAATAGAAGACTTGGAAGGTCGAGCGGACACTGAAGAATCACACAACATTGTTGACCAACCGAGGACCATATTTGACTAGAGTAGAGTCCAGCTTTGTGAGACTAACTGTTAGTGCCAACAACTTTGAGATAAAGCCTAGTATCATCCAGATGGTGCAACAATTAATCCAATTCGATGGATTTAGAGATGAAGACCCAAACATGCATATCTATAATTTTTTGGAGATTTGCAATACTTTTAAAATCAAAAGAGTTAATAATGATGTCACCAAATGTGGTTATTCCACTTTTCTTTAAGGGACAAGGCCAAGCAATGGTTAAATTCGATGCCACAATCATCACTGAATACATGGGAACAAGTGCCAGAGAAGTTCTTATTGAAATACTTCCCACTAGTTAAAACTACTAAATTAAGGAACAAATCTTCTCATCACCGAATACATAGGAATAAGTGCCAAAAAAGTTCTTATTGAAATACTTCCCACCAATCAAAACTGCTAAATTGAGGAACAAAATCTTCTCATACTCCTAAGCCAAAGTTGAATCATTATATGATACTTGGGAAAGGTTTAAGGAGATGCTGTGAAGATGCCCACACCATTGTCTACTACTTTGGATGCAAATCTAAACATTTTACAATGAGCTGAATCAAAATAATAGGTAGTCTATAGATGCAATAACTAAGGGTACACTTAACAATAAGACACTAAAAGTAGCCCAAGACTTGATAGAAGATAACTACTGGTGGTGCTCATCTAGAGCACAAATCAATAAGCTAGTGGGAGTTTATGAAGTGGAGGCAGTGGCATAGTTAGTAAGCCAAGTGGAAGCATTGAGTTGAAAGACTGATGGACTTACGACAGCTCCACAAAGTTAAGTGATGTAGTGTGAGATGTGCGGGCTAGATTATTAAGGTCAATATTGTCAATCAATATAATTCGAGCATGTGGACTATTTAGGGAATGTTCCTATATTCCAAAATAATCGATATAGCTTTATGTATAATCCAAGATAGAGATATCACCCTAACTTCTCTTAAGGAAATTAGGACCAGGGGAGAAATAACCTTTCACCTAGATTCCTATAGTAAGCACCTCAACCCCAAAAGTCTTTGTTAGAAAAGATGATGTTGAAATTTATCCAAGAATAAAATGTGAAACATCAGAAATAGAGGCTTCCATATACAATATGGAGATTTAGATCGACCAATTAGCTAAGATAGTGGCAAAAAGACCAAAAAGGGTCTTGCTTAATATAATATAAACGAATCCTACAAAATACGTAATGGAAATCACCCATACGAGTGGAAAAAAGCTCCGAGAAGAAAAGAAGGTGACTATTGAGAGTCACATATTAGCTGAAGATGAACAATATTTGCACAAATTCAACGAATATCATCCTGTCACCCCATATCTTGCTAAAGTGAAGAAAGACCAGATGCATGCAGAGTTTGGAAAATTTCTTGATCTTTTGAAACAACTTCAAGATAACTTACCGCTTGTTGAATCTCTTTTGCAGTTACCAAAGCATAAGGAACCTTTGAAAGAGCTATTATCAAACAAGGCAAAATTAGAGAAATTGGAAACTATCAAGCTGAGTGAAAGGCACTCAAAGGAAAAGAAAAGTAAACTACCTGAGAAGCAAATAGATTCAAGGAGTTTTTCTATTCCTTTCAAAATTGTTAGTTTAAAAATAGACAAGGCTTTAGTCAATCTAGGGGCCAGTATTAATATGATGCCATTATCGTTATTTAAAAATTAGGAATAGGAGAATTTAAACCGACTAGGATAAGTTTGCTATTAGTTGATAGATTGGTAAAATATCTTAGGGGAATTGTAAAAGATTTACGAGTTAAGGTTGATAAGTTTATATTTGCAACTAATTTTGTGATTCTTGACATAGAAGAGCATATGGAAGTACTTCTAGTCCTTAGTAACCCCTTTTTAGTGACTGCTAAGTCAATAATAAATGTTGATGAAGGCAAGATAACATTAAGGGTGGGGGATGATGAAATCATTTTTGGAATTTCTAACGTCATTAATCATTCCCTTAAATTTATGGATGTCATTGTACCTAATAAGTCTTGTCATGATATTCTCTAGGATTCTACAAAAAAAGATCAACCGGAAACTTTGCAAGTTTGAGGGAATAAACTGAAAGAGAAACCTAGCATTAGGTGATAAAAGGTAGTCTATTTACGAGTTGTAGAACCTGTGATAACGCTACAAAAGTGTAATCTATACAAGCCACCATAAGCTTAAAAGGTACATCGAACTAACGACATTAAACAAGTGCTAAATGGGAGGAAAATCGTGAATTTTTTATTTTTAATTCCATCCTATTTTATTTTCTTTAATATTACTATAGGATTTATTTAAGTTTTAGTTGTGATGTGTTTTAGGATAGAAAAATTAAGCATCTAATGAGATTGTCTTTAATTGGTATGTTAGGGCATGTGTGTTAATGTTTTATAATGCTAAAGTGCAAAATTTTTACAGTTGATCATCCATTTTTGAAGTTGATGCATTTATAAAGAGTTACACGCTAGTGTAGACTTATATAGTTGGATACACGCCCGTGTAACTATTCGTGTAAGTCTGCAAAAAGTCATCATTCAGTGACCTACAACTACATGGTCGTGTATCAAACCGTGTAAGTATATGATACACCTTAAAAATGCCCTAACCCTTTCATTTTCTCATTTTCTCTCTCCCTCTCTCACTCCCCACTGTTAGCCCTCAATTCTCATGTCCAATTTTTTGCATTTTTCTCTCAAATTAGCGACATCCAAGTAAGTTTTCTTATTGTTTTCACTTGATTATGCATGATTCATTAGATGTTTTGTATTATTTAGGAAAATTTTGATAAAAATGTTAAAATTAGGAATTTAGAATTTTGAGAATTTGCATGATTTTAAGTTTAATTGTGGTTTAATAGTTGATTATTATCATTATCCAACTGATTTTATGATTAAATTTTATTAATTGGATGTGAATTGGGAGAAAATTCAACTTGAATTGTAACATTGTGCGATTAGGTCTCACTAATTGTTTAATTTTTGCATGAAATTAGATTCATTAGTTGTTTTTTTTATGTTAATTTAAGTTAGCTTTGTGTTTAACCACAAGTTAATTTTGCTTTTTGCACAAATTTATTGTTCAATTTCATCAATTTTATGTAATTGCTAGATTAGGGCTTTTAATTTTGATGTTAGATTTATTTTGTAATTTGATAATTAGGTTTAATCTTAATTGTTAATTACAATAATTTTAATTTTAATTTTGTAAATTATTAGGTTATTAGTTAATTTTTTCCAATTAATTAATGTTCCTTTTATTTTGCTTTATTTATATCATTTATTTATTTGTTTATTTAATTAATATGGATTATTTGTTAGTAATTTTGTTTTGTGTTTCGTTTTTATTTTTTAGTTCATTTTCATGATTTACTAATTAGCGAGCATAATACATTTTAGGTGTGGGGAAAAGGATATTCTCGTAAATTAGTGACAAATTCTCACATTTATTTTAAGTTTTAGGCACAATGAAGAAACAGTGACATGGGATGTAAGTACCACGCAAGCAAAAGCGATGAGAGGGGTCGTCTAAAGACCCTAGAAGCGCTCGTGCAATGCATCCATCCAAGCGACCTCCTAAGCTACTCTTCAATGGGGCAACACATAGAGAGCATTATCAATGCTTAAAAGATAAAACATTCATCACATGATGATATATAGATTGAGAGGCACTGGAGTTATTTGGATTAGTGCAACAAGTTTAGGAGTTAATTAATGTTACTGCCTGGTCCAGATTCTTTGAGATCATAGAGCTCTGCTACTAGGAGTTGACCGTATAGGTGCTACCCACTTTCTTCGCGAAGAAGGGATGCCACAAGTGGGATAAATCAAACACCATCTTGTTCTGGCTATTCAGGGAGATGGTTTGAATGAGTTATTCAAACTCCTTAGTCACCATGAGCCTATACGATGTGAACTTTTTCGAGACGTAAGAGAACCTGGACTAAGGGATAAACTTCTCATACAAGATGTCCTTTTGACAATTCTAGGACATCTTCAATGACAACGGAGACTATAACTCGAGCATATCCAAGGCTTCGTCATTACAACACCCAATGCTTTGATACATACATAGAGTCTTGAGCTATATTTTAAATGGTCAAGGGGGTAACCAAGGTGTGGTGGTGAAAATAGATGTTTATTATTTATAGAGCATGAGCGAGAGGGTGTCGATTCACCTGGGACAGGCGCTTGCCCAATTCATTAGGCTTCAAAGCAAAGAAAGGAAGAAACTTACAGTGAAGACAATTTTGAACAAGGGATGAGGAAAACAAGAAGTTAACATCAAGAGATCCAGTAGATAACAACTTCAAACTCCAAACTTGGAAAAAGATTTAATATAAGAAAAAGGGAGATTTAAAATTATGATTTCTTTGTTTTTTTATTAGTTTTTCTTCATTTTTATCTTTGATTTCATTTTTTATGATTAGTAACAAAATGTTTTTAGTGTCTAGGTGTGATGAACCCTATTTTTGGGATAATAATATGTTTTAATCTCTTATCTAAGGCAATTATATTGATCGATTATTGTGATTCGATTATGTGTTTTATTCCTATTCTAATATATTTGAAATATTATTGCATGATTTGATTTCAAATGATTGAGATTGAGAATTGTACGAATAAATCTACCATAATTGGAAGGAGTTGAATATAATCCTAAAGATAGATTGACACAAATTCTCTAGATTATATGCAAACCTAATACTGGAATTCATACATCGATAAAGCCATCTAAGGGTTCTTATTAGAAAGATTTCTGTTAATCAACTAATATATAAGTTGTTAATAGTCTCGAGAGAGTTATTAACATAAAATCGGAATTTTCACGATCCAAATATCAATGATATAATTTCATGATAAAAGGTTAATAATTTAATGATTCTTAAGGGATTTATCACATAAAGGCAACTATTTGATATTGAATTTTCTTTGTATTCTAATTATCTTAAGTTCAAATTTGTTTAACCTAAATTTAGTTTATTTGTTTAGCTTTATTGTTAATTTAAACCAAAAATCTGTTTCTTAGGTTAGATAATAGAAAAGGATAAGTACTAATACTTATCGTCTTCATATGATTAACCCATACTTGCCCGTGCTAGCTACAACTATGTCATGCATTTGTAGTAATTTAAATATAGGTATATATCAATGGCTAACTTTCCCCGTAATGGGAATAAGTAACTTGGGAAAAAAAAAGGGAATTGAACAATTATTGATTACTAAAGAGGTGTCATATTTAGGTTTAGTTCTAAATCCTCAACAGATAAAATTCTCGAAGAGTGTCCTTAGAATGTAAATAAGAAGCCCTTCTTACTTTAAAAGTGGAGACTAAGCTTAAATAGAGTGACCTTTAAGGAAAAAAAATCATATTTGGGTGAATATACATAAAGATCCCTTAGAATATTAGTTTAGAAATATATTAAGCCATCTTTCAGGTTGATTGCTAGACCAATCTATATAGATGAGGCAACTGCAACATTGAAAATGGTAAGTTATGTAATGATTTATATTTTAGTCTCTATTAGCAAAGAGTTACTTGACAAAATCAGGCTTATAAGACTTGATAAAGAAGGAAAATTAATATTAGCTTAAATGTTTGCCACTTACTAATAGAGTTGAAGAAGGTGGAGCAAGCTAAGATTTTGGGTCCCTACTAGTAAGAAATTCAATTATAAAATGAGTGATGAGTTTCAAGCTCTTCGAGTTTCACCTTTTGATCCTTTATAGACCAAAGAAACTTATATTTTCTTTTAAGTCTATTAGGGAACAAGAGTAAGTACAGAGTTTTTATTAGAAAGAGATTTCAATTAACCAACCTAAGATTAGGTGTTAATAGTCTTAAGAAAAATATTAGCATAATTCAGGAAGTTCCACTGTCAAATGAACTTTAGATGAAATTGATGTCTGAAGTCCTAGTTACATAAGAAGTACTAAAGGTATTCAAATTCCATGTACCACTATCTTCTTTGATTGTTTCTTAGTTTAATCTTTGTTCTAATTAATCAATTGTGTTGAATTATTTTATTTTATAGTTTTAATTTTTAACTTGATTAATCATCATCACCATAATTTTTTAAATTACAAAATAGAGATATAGTTAGTCCTGCTAATTCTAGTCCTCCCAGGATCGATCTATACTTTCCATTGCTAACTACAACTGTACCATGTGCTTAAAGTAAAACTAAACATCTAAAATGCATTCATCACCATCAAGTTTTTGGCATCATTTATGGGGATTAAGATATTAGGAAAGCTTAATTTCTATTAATCTAACCATTGTTTTTTCTTTTATAATTTTCTTTTCTTTTTATATTTTATCTATTTGTTTATTCTTAGAGTTTTTTTTCTTGATCTTATGTTTGTGGCTTGTTTGTAGTATTGGGGTTTTTGTTGTTATAGCCACTAACTATAATATCAGGATCAAAGGGATAGTATTCTCTAGGGGATTATGGTATGTCATCACTTATAGCAGCCTATAATGAGAGGCATGTATTTAAGAGCACAACCAATATCCATAACATTTTCTGATATTTCTGTAGGTAACTACCTTAATCATGAATGTTAGGCATCAAATTATATATAAGGCCATTCAACTTACATAGAGAATTGGCTACAGGAAGTCCTATATGTGAATACTTATAATCAAGAGTGGAGTAGTTATTATGACTTTAGATG
This sequence comes from Erythroxylum suave, assembly GCA_027563595.1. NCBI lineage: Eukaryota > Viridiplantae > Streptophyta > Magnoliopsida > Malpighiales > Erythroxylaceae > Erythroxylum > Erythroxylum suave. The sequence goes on along the minus strand of JAOSBN010000178.1, from coordinate 23,601,176 downwards.
GAACAACTATGCTTCATCTATATTTCGACAACAATAACAGTAAGAGGAGTATCAACATCTTAAGAATTATGAATTTTTTTGCTTCAACATCTTAAGAACAACCATGCTTCATCTATATTTCAACATACGCAGCAGAAATGTTGGAATCAAGATTCCAACTCCATGACAACCTGAAAACCACATAATCATATATGCAAGGAAGGATATGTAATGAACATGAAATATAAAAACTTTTTATCTTTAGTTTCTCAACCTTTCTTATTTCTTCTTCTTGTTTGGGTTGTTGCAAACACCAAACCAAGAACATGCAAAGAAGATGAAGAAACAGTGTATAAGATTGATTTGAGCACCGAATTAGATGAGTTCTAGTAAATGCTCAAGATGATGGAAGATAGATCAAGAATCTTGTTGCATGCACTTTAATTCATACAACAATTGCATGAATTGTAAGAACAAGGTTCTTGATACCTCTTACACACTAGAACTCTTCTAGAGCCCTTATCGACTCACTTATATATGTGAGAAGTGATTAAGCCTTGTTTACATAAGTGAAGAACTTACTTATATACTTATTTATGCCCTCTTTCACAATTGTGGCCTTTTAAAAAAATATGCTCACCTTTGGCCACGATCGTAGCCTATAAGTCACAATCGTGGCCTACTTAAAATTAGCTATATACACTATATTATTCATTCGATCTTTTAGGCATTCGACCCTTAGGTTTCTGGTTATTTTAGGCACTCGAATTAACTTTTAATTCAAACAAATCATGAAGGACTTTATGATGCCAATTTTTCGGATTATAAGTGGATTAACTCATGAACTCTTCGATAGTTAATTATGCAACTTATGAACCTTTCCATAGACAATTACCGTGCAATTCGTCCTTTCACCATACTATACCCCACTGAGTTTGGAGTATGGGTTATGTGTCAACTCCCACTAAATTGACTACGTCACATCTAGTCCAAGTGATGTTAGTTCTTGTCTTGGGTTCTCATTACTCTATGTGTCATTGAGGACTCTCTTCATGACACATAACTATTCTAGCTAGAGACTCCTGAGTAATGACCCCGATAAGAGGCCGTGGGTATCATCTCCTTCTATTAGGAGTGGTGAATCCTTTATTGACTACCCAATTACCTTCAAATACCAATAGCTGTACCTAATCACCATCCTAAGAGCGACCTTGTCTTAAGGTAACAAGGAATGATGTCAAAGTACAGGATTAGTTTCCAAGATATCCTTGAGTACCTCAATTCTTAGGATATTTGCACCATTGCTATGATGAGATTAATCATTGACATTCGATAGATCATCCATATGATAATCTCATTTCGGGTCATCTAATGTACTTACTACCCTTAGTAAGCATCCATATGTTCACTATAAACATATCATGCTTACAGCTTGTGAGATCCACTGCTTGATCAAGTCAAGGAGTATAACATGTGCTAATAATAACGTCATGTCTTATTAATCCTATTTTTAGGGATTATTTAGATACTAACATAATTGCACATGAAAGGAATC
>JAOSBN010000178.1:23554973-23592967 GCA_027563595.1 Erythroxylum suave | reverse complement strand
AGACACAATTCAACCCCCCTTCTTGTGCATCTTGAATATCGTTTTCTAAGTGTTGTATTAACGTGTGAATTACTTCAATTTTATCACTACCAGACTAGATGCTTTCGTTCTAAGTGATGTGTGATGCAAGTGATTAGGCCATAAGTTGCATTTTAGGTCAACAAAAAGACAAGAAGCTACATGCAATTTACTATTCCAGTAAGACATTTGCAAGACCCTAATTGAATTACACCACTATAGAAAAGGAATTACTCGCAGTAGTGTATGCGTGTGATAAGTTTCGACAATACCTTTTGGGATTAAAGGTGATGGTATTCACTAACTAGGCAGCATTGAAATACCATTTCAACAAGAACGATGCAAAACCTAGGTTGATTAGATGAGTGTTACTTTTCCAAGGATTTGATTTAGAAGGAAGAGATAAAAAGGGAGCTGAAAATTTGGTAGTTAACCACCTATCCATACTGGAGGGAGGGAATTGCAAGCCAAGTAATGATATTAACGAGAACTCTAATGTTACTCGAGAGCTTGACTGCACAGTGGTTTGCAGATATCGCTAATTATGTTGCCAGTGGTAAACTTCCCTCAGATCTCTCTTACCAACAATGGAAGAAGTTCTTGCATGATTGTAACCATTATATATGGGAAGAACCAACCCTATATAGAGCTCGTGCAGACAAGTTAATGTGAAGTTGTGTTCCAGATGAGGAAATGTTAGACATCCTTAAGCAATGTCATTAAGGGCAGTATGCTGGGCATTATGGAGCCAACAAAATGGTAGCTTGGATATTAGATAGTGGATTTTATAGGCTACAGTTGTTTAAGGATGCACAGACATATGTGGCATAATGCGATCGATGCCAAAGGATAGGTAACATCTCCAAGAGAGATGAGATGCCTTTATCCAACATTCAAGAGGTAGAGGTCTTCGATGTCTGGGGCATTGACTTTATGGGTCCTTTTCCATCTTCAATGGGGAACATGTACATTATGGTGGGGGTAGATTATATCTCGCGATGGACCGAAGCAATAACATCTTCGACCAATGATGCGAAAGTGGTGTAAAAGTTCATGAAGCATCTATTTAATCGATTTGGAGTGCCATGTACAATAATAAGTAATGAAGGTGCAAATTTTTGTACTAGATCTTTTGATGCCCTCCTAAAATGATACGAAGGAAACCATCGAGTGGCTACACCTTACCATTTGTAAACTAGTGGCTAGGTGGAAGTTGTTAACTGAGAGCTAAAATGAATTTTGGAAAAGACAGTGATCAACTCCCGAAAGGATTGGCAGCAAAGTTGGATGATGCTTTATAGGCCTATAGGACAACTTTTAAAAGGTTAACTAGAAGAACTCCGCACCGACTTATGTATAGGAAAGCATGTCATCTACCGGTTGAACTAGAACATCGAGCGTACTGTGTGAGCAAAGCATTAAACTTTGATTGGGAGCAAGTAGGTGAAAAGAGACTTCTACAACTAGACGAGCTTGAAGAGTTTTGCTTTAATGCTTATGAGTACACCAAACTCTACAAAGAAAAGGTTAAGAAATGACATGATGCTTGTCTCAAGCAAAAGGAATTCAATATAGGGGACACGGTTCTTCTATATAATTCCCAGTTGAAGCTATTTCTAGGGAAGTTGAAGTCTAGAAGGAGTGGAATATTCATGGTAATTCAAGTTTTCGATCATAGAGCTCTCAAATTGGAAAATGCTAACAGAGAGACTTTTAAGGTCAATGGGAACCGGTGCAACCTATATTTTGGAGGAACACTTCCCACAGATAAGGAAGTGATTTCCTTGTCTCCAGTTAATTAAAAATGCCCTCCCAAATGAAAGGTCATGCTAAGGACCATAAACTAGCAAATAGTTAGATTCTATTTGAAAATGTTAGTGGTAGTTAATTTTACTTTCAATAAACTGCTCGTGATTCATGTAGACTCTCAGGGAAACACCATCGCCGCCTTCGTCTCCTTAGGATTTCGTTCTATCCCAGTTGTTTCTTTTTAATTTTCTTTCCCAACTTAGCCTTGAGTTCTAGGTTGCTTCTGTTTATTTCTGTTTAAATTTTCATTTTCAATTTTAATTGTTTCGTGTTTATTTTAATTTTATCCTTCCTTTTCATTTATGTGTTTGTGTGCTCTCCTTCTCACATTAAGGATAATTTGTTTTTCAAGTATGGGGAGGGATTCTATTTTTTTGCTTTTGTATGTGATTTTTGCATACTGTATGATATTGGTAGATTGCATTGTGCGAAGTGTGTGAATGTGTCAATGGCTTAGATTGAGTGAAATTCTTTTAATTTTGGACATAGTCTATTAGGTTGTGAATGATCATTTGCCTGCAAAATTAGTGAATTAGGAGGACTTTGGATAAAAATACAGCCTAATTAGGACTTAGGGTAAATTTAGCACCCTTTAGATTGTCACACTCATTCATAATTTGAAGTCTTTTAACTTAAGTAGCTTAACTAGTATTTTTCATGAAAATGAATAGCTAAGAGTAATAAACTAAAAAAAATGTTAGTTAAATAAATTGCTATTCTGCTGACCTTCGGGTTATGAATAGAGCTAGTAGCCAGTTGAAAACATGATAATAGCTGAGTATCTAGATCGACAAGCATCATAAATGTGTGCCTTCGCTAAAAAGGCAATAATGACGTTTCAACCAAGCTGTTTAATAAATGACTTAGTTGTGTAACTGGATCAACATTTATCATAAATGTTTGCATAAAAACCTAATGGGCTTGTGATGAGCTTGAATTTTCATGGAATATACTTAGGAACAATTACAAAGTCTGAGAGACCAAAAAATTATTAATGTGTGTGTACAATTAAAAAAGGTAAACAAGTAACACTTAGGTCTTGATTTAGTTGTATATTTAGTTCAAAGCCCCTAGACTCATATTTTGTAAGTTAATGATTTGACATAAATTGAAAGATTGTGTCCAAGACTAATTTTATTTCATGAAGATTAGAGTCGTTGCCTCATTATTGCATTGCGTGTTTTGTGTTGTTATGTGTTTTTTGTTTTGTTTCCATAAGGACAAGGAAACGTTTAAGTGTGGAGATGTTGATAGTTATGTTTTGCATTATGTTTTAGGTTGTGATTTGTTATGTAATTAGAGTGAATTTGAGTGTTGAGTGTGCATTTAGGATGTAATTATGTTAGTTTGTGTGTTTAAGTGTTTTTATAAGTTTGTTTGAATCTTTGGGGTTAATTGTTATACTTTTGAGGTACCTTGATTTTTTGTGCTAGTGTTACAGGGCAAGCAGGGAAGAACAGTGAAGATTTGAAAACTCTTAGGCCAAAGGACATCGGTCACGATCGTGCACATTAGCCACGATCGTGATAGAAAAGGAAGAGCCAGCAGCAGCCAAGCCACGATCATGCACATTGAGCCACGATCGTGACAGAAAGTGTCAAGTCATGTCATGATCATGCACAATGGACCATGATCATAACATAAAGGTTAAAACATTGACCACGATCATGACATAAGGGCCACGATCGTGCCTTATGTCAGGTTGACATGAAAACTTGATTTTTGAGTGAGTTTTTGAACCATTTCGACCCTAGTTTGGCCTAGGGCTTCTACAGAATAAATAAAACATTACATGGCAGGCACCGATAGTCTTTGGAGAGCCTAAAATGTCTTGCAAAAAGTGAGATTATGTCAATTTCAAGGGAAAAGCTAGAGAGAGATCAAGAGATCGAGGAAGGAGATAAAGGAAGAGAGACACAGAGACGAGCTAGACGCGAAGTACTTCCCAAAACAGGTGGTTTCCTGCCATCGCTGCTTCCGAGTTTCCGTTCCCGACATTATTTCCATTTATTTCATTTTTATTTATGTATAGAAATGAAATAGGTGTTGAGATTGGTTGTGTTGAATGTTAAGTCAAGTTTATGCTCACCTTTGGATATTGATTTTTGAGATTAATGAAATTCAATTGATTACGTTTTTATTGATTTAATTGTGATTTCAATTTTGTTCTTAATACTTCAGTAATAAATTGAGAGAGTGAGCGGGGTAAAAGTCATCAATTTGGGCTAACAAGAGTTAAGTGAACTGATAGGTAGAGAGTTGGATTAAACCGATAGAGTCGTGTAACGAAAGATCAAGTATAGATTCCCAGTAGGTTAATAGACAATTTTAGAACTAATTTAGGTTTTGGACCAATTGCGGATTGAGAAATCGCAATTCCCATAATTTGGCTTAGGGATTATCAATTAGGGTTAAGAGTTTTAAGAGCTATAATTTGAGAGAGAGTAATTCACTGTAGGACCGTCTAGACCCCGTTAATTAAGTGTTTGCATAATTGGTTAGGTTTCCATTAATTTTAAATTAAAATCTCCTTTCTCTCCCTTGATAATTTCCAGGTTAATTTCTGGTTGGTTGTGACTTTACTATTTTGTTTACTCTTTTAGCACTTTAATTTCTCATATACAATTTTTTATTAATTTAATTTCTGCACTAGTTGTTTGTTTATATTTTTGTACTTTAGGATGACCTTAGATTTTAGGACTAATTTTCCTTCCTCGTGGGATCGACACCTTAGGTACTACATGAACAACCTATGCACTTACGGTAATTACCAAGGTTATAAATCGTAAAACTTAGTGCGTGTAACCTTGAGCGAACAATACATGTCTTTATCTAGAGCTTGATTTAGGTTTCAGATCTTTAAATCTATAGTCTATGTTTTTTGTTTGAATCATTCTTTGTTAGCTCACCAATCATTCCTCTATGAGTTTTTTTCGTTATGTTTGGTATTAGGAATTTCTGAACTTGGTCACTTATAAAGAACTGAAGATTACGAACACACATTTTATATTTTAGGGGCTCAACCACGAGCTTTTATTATTAAGGCAGATGTTTGATAACTTGGAACACTTGTTGACAATACCATGTTTTATGATTTTGCTTGGTTTAGTACGCATTCTGATTTGAATTGTTGAATTTCCTTTTGTCCTTTGTAATTAATGAACCCAATTGTGTTCTTATTGTAATCTTCTGCAATTGCAAGTCTTAATTTAGCCATCATCATCAGCCGATACCATTTCCACTCTCCTACTCAATTCATTTTCATGTCTCTATGTTTTCCTTTTCCATGTTGTTCTTAATTGATTTTTTGACTTCCTCAGGATGAGAGACTCCAGGTTAAAAAGTTGTCGCCGCCGAATACCTTTAGAATTTCACTCACTAAAATATCATCAACTCTCAAGTCAGTAAGGAGTTTAAGGATATGCTCTTAACAACTTTGTTGGAAGCTAATTCGATGCTTTTTAAACTCTTAGTCAAAGCAATACTCCTGTTTTTACATATATAACTCGTGTTTTCATGTCCTTCCTTATTTTGACACCGATTTTTGTTTGTTTTTGTTATTTATATTTTCTCTCTTAGTTGGCTAGATTCTTTCTCTTTTTGTGAAAAACACAAGGGCATTTTAGGATAGTAACTACAGGAAAGTGTGGGGGCCGCGAGTCAAGAAGGATGGCTTTTAATCATGGGAATGGGATACGAGCTAGCTTTTCGGTGCATGTAACATCCAAGAATAAAAAAGGTGATGACAGACTAAGAATAGGTTCATGGAACATTGGGACCCTCACGGGGAATTCTTTAAAATTAGTAGAGATTCTAGACAAGTACCAGATACAAATAGCCTACATTCAAGAGACTAAGGGGTCGGGAGCTAAAGTAAAGGGGATAAAGGGATTCATGTTGGACCCCAAACTTTTTTGGAAGTTAAAATTATTAAATGAGAATTTGATGGTGCTTCATCATGAGTACAAATCAGAATTTTAAGTTAATAATTTTTGTCAGAATTTTAAGTTAATAATTTTTGGAGTTTAATTAGGTATATTATTATTTACAGATGCTTGTATGGATTAAATGGAAATGTTAGAATTAAGTTAAGGAGTTAGAAGGTATTAGATTAAATGTAGAAGGGCAAGTTTGGAAAGGATAGAGTTTGTTTTAGAATAATAAGAGAAGTGCAAGTGTATGTGCGTGAGGGAAGAGCTGGAAAAAATAAATAAATAAATAATAAAATAGGAATAAGAAAGAATTCGTGTAAGAAAGGAAGAAAAAGAGAAATCATAGAAGAACCTAGAATAAACTGGAGAAGAGAGAGTCGTGTAAGAGAGAGATATATTTGAGAGGTTAGGAAAAAGAGAGAGACATGTGTGTTAAGAAAGAAAAAGAAAGGGAGTTGTAGAAAGAAGTAGATGAAGAGAAGCATAAAAATGAACTAGAAAAGAAGAAAAAGAAAGGAGAAAGAAGAGGAAGACAAGATTCAGCTGAGTTTTTAGTAATATCTATCTTCTTTTCTTGTTTTGATAGAGGAAGAAAGTAGAGAAGCTAGGTTTTTATGAGCTGAAATAAAGAGAGAAAGAAGATGAATAAGAGATTTATGTTTTAGATTTTTATGAACTGTTAGTTAGATTTTATTTCTTCTAATTAGATAAACCAAGAGTGGATTAAATCTAAATTCATTTTTGGATAATAGAGATTTATGGAAGTTATATTCGTGTATGATGATTAAATGAAAACATGCTTATTTGAAGGGAACAAGAAAGTTGAAGGCAAGAACAAGAGGAGAGACAAACTTGATCTTGGAAATATCAAGTAAATAGGTGGGTAATATGTTTATAATTTTTGTGATGATGAACAAAAATTATTTATTTGTATGTGTACTTAAATGCTTACTTTTACTAATTGTGAATTTGGGAAAAATATGTTATATGAATTTTATATCTTGTTGATGTGAAAGATACAGTATTTTTGCATTGGTAAAAAATAGAAAAAAATTAAGAAGCATGAAAACATGAATATGCTATGAAATATGTATGCATCAGAAAATCTGCTTATGTGGGCAAGAGAGATATCATTTCGTTTATCACGTGTACGTTGACTTAAAGCCTTCTCTTGGCTAGCCACTTATGGCATATGAGCTCCGAAAGATGGACTCATTTCATTCATGGTGTAAACTTTGGTTTTGCCATTTCATTTTATGGGATTATCTCGAGCCATTGTATTCGTGCATTGCATCTTGAATTGTTGAGTATAAAGCATAGTTGAGTTTTACGATTTAATTATGACTTGCTTTTATGATCTGATTGAGGGATGGAGTATTCATGTTTATGTAGAGCTCTCAATATATATATGTGTGTGTGTGTGTGTACTTGATGTGATTGTGGTTTGTTATCACTGGCTGTAAACATATTAGCCACTGAGCTTCTCAGCTCACCCCATCAATTTCCACTCCTCAGGTTAAGAGAAAGCAGACCATTATTGAGCCCTTGAAAAGTTTGCCAACTCCAAGAATTTCAGACTTTTGTAACTAGTTAGTTTAGAATCTTTTGGTATTTAGGAGCATATTATACATAAGCATTTAAGATTGTAATTGTTGTATTAAGCTACTGAGGTGGCTTCCGATAAGAAGTGTGAAGATGTATATCAACTCTATTTTGTTGAAAATTGACAGTGAAAGTTACGGAGATTCTCTCATTCTCTCTCTCTCTCTCTATATATATATATATATATGTATCTATGTATGTATGTATATATATATATATATATATGTATGTATGTATGTATGTGCAGAATTTTCTTTTCTGTTAAGTTGTCATTATGGCTAGGAATGAGTTTATTGGATGGGTGATGATCTTTTGATGGGTTTCCTATAAGTAATTGTTTTAATGGGAGTTTTGTATGCATGGTTCATGTTTGTTGGATTCGGGTCTTCTATTTTGTAAGCAAAGTATGTTGACAGATGAGAGAAAATAAGAGAATAAATGAATAAAAAGTGTGTTTTAAAACTTCAAGGAATAAACTCTATTGATCTAAGAAAAAATTGATAAAATTGTCTTTATGAAAGTTGTATATTTTTCTCTTAACTTTCCAATGATATAAAGTTTAAAAATTTTGGGCTTTTAGATTAAAAGTTATAAAGTTTTTAATAGGGTGTGCACACCAAATTTTTAGGAAAGTCAAGCACGATCACGACGAACCTCGAATTTCTGCCACTGTTCACCATTCCTGATCGTGCTTTGTTAGTATCAGTCACGGCCATGAAAATTTTTTTCATGCTCGTGACTTTTGCTTGTATTTCTCACAATCATGAGATTTAAGAGTCACTCCCGTGACTGTTCTCTTTTTGTAGATTATTTGTTTTAATGCCTAATTCAATTTATTTTCATGTTCATTTTAATCTATGTTATTTCATTTAAATTGTTGGGTAATTATTTCTATACTATATTTATTTATTTTTTTGTTTAGTGGTTCTACTCCCACCAAGAAATTTTAATCCTAGTATTTTTGACATATGTATACAATTAATTTTATTCTAAAAATACTTAAATTTTGGCACCTTGATGCCGCGAAATGAGAAACCGAGACTCGGGGCCAACAATTCAAACTATGGTACTCGGGAGGTCCATGGAGGCAGAATTGGGTAGGTATCTTAGTGGTCAAAGAACTTATTCACCAAGTGGTGGGGATCACAAGGATCAGTGATAGAATTATAGTGGTAAAAATAATTATTAGCAATGACACTCTCAATTTATTATGTACATATGCTCTTCAAGTTGGTTTAGACGAACAACAAAAATGTCTATTCTGGGCGGCACTGGATGAAGTGATTCAACATATCTATAATACTAAGCAGGTTATCTTAGGAGGTGATTTTAATGGGCATATAGGGGTTGTTTCAGATGAATATATAGGGACTCATAGGGGCTTTGGGTACAACCCTAGAAATGTAAGTGGAACTACCTTATTGAACATAGCCGTAGGTTTGAGTTAGTAATAGCTGATACCCTTTTTAAGAAAAATGAGGCACACTTGGTGATGTTTAAAAGTAGCATGACTAAGACACAAATTGATTATTTCCTTGTCAGGAAGAGAGCCAAAGTATGATGTAAGGATTGCAAAGTGCTTCCGGCCGCATGCTTAGCAACCTAACATAAATTGTTGGTTTTGGATCTTGGAATTAAAGGATGGAGGTCACATCAATTTACTAAGCGATGTCGTAAAATTAGATGGTGGGATCTAAAAGGGGACATAGTTGACCAATTTATGAATCGAGTTTGGTATGAAGCCACATGGTCCGTAAGAGGGGATGCAAATTGGATGTGGGAGGGAGTAGTTCCCTTAGTGAGAGAAACTGCCATAAAACTCTTATGAGTCTCTAAAGGGTAGGGGTGGGCAGATGGAATCTTGGTGGTGGTCGGAAGAGGTTTAGGGGACGATGAAGGAGAAAAAGAGAGCATACAGAGACTTATTAGCTAGTACAACAGAGGTAGAGCAGGCAACTAATAGAGTAAGGTATAAATTGGCAAAGAAGAGGGGAAAAAAGTTAATTTCAGTAGCTATAGGAGAAGCATACGAGACTATGTACAAAAATTTGGATACACACAAGGGAGCAAAAAAAATTTTCAAGTTGGCACGAGATAGAGCACGTAAGATAAGGGATTTCAGCCAAGTCTGCTGTATACGAGATGAAGCAGGACAGGTACTCAGGGAAGCTCATGCCATCAAGAGTAGATGATAGAGATACTTTTTTGGCCTATATAGTGAAGGCATCTTGGACAAAATAGAGTTAGGCAAACCCTACATGTTAGAACATTTTTATAACTGGTCCTAATGTGAAAAGGTCATAAGGGGAGAAATTACAAAGGTTTTGAGGGAAATAGGGAGTGAAAGGGAAGTAGGGCCAGATGAGATCCCAATAGAGGTATGGAAGAGAATAGGAGTTGTCGGTATTGAGTAGTTATTGCAGCTTTTTAATGTGACTTTAGAGTCAGCCAAAATTCTAGATGAATGGAGATTGAGTAGGTTGATCCCATTACACAAGGCTATAGGGGACATCTAACATTTTCACAGTTATAGAGGCATCAAATTAATAAGTCACACTATGAAGCTGTGGGAGAAGGTAATTGAAAAGAGAGTTTGGAGAGCAACTTTTATATCGGCCAACCAATTTAGATTTATTCCTGGTAGGTCCATGATAGAAGTGACAAATCTTCTCAGTAGGCTAATGGAATGCTATAGGGATCGACAAAGGAATTAACATATAGTTTTTATTGATTAGGGAAAGGCATACGACAGGGTTCCTAGGGAAATCTTATGGAGGTGTTTGGAGGCAAAGGGAATCCCAATGACTTATATATGAGTAATTAGAGATATGTATGAAGGAGTAATGACTAGCGTAAGGATGATAGGAGGTGACACAGAAACATTTTCTATTGGTATTGCATATACAATAGACAATATTAATGCATCCTGTATTAGAGTATAGTGTTAATAACACATATACAATATAGTAACCCTTTCTATTAGAGTATATTGTTTGTTTTAGATATCAAAGTAAATTCATAGTAACAATTTGCTTTATGAGTTTTCACTACAGTGTGATCAGATACTTTTTCCTAAATATTAATAATGAAAATCATGTTTTGCATCCTGAGTATCCATGCTTGTGGATCAGGAGCAATTAATAAGTTTGGTCTTTGTATCTAGTGTGAGAAGAATTTTAAGTATGTTCTTATATCAATAAGATTCTTAGACAAAATTTATTCTTATATCAATAGGATTCTTCTTCCAATTTGTCCGATCATCTTGGGCCTCTTATTGTTGTTTTCTTTTCTGATTTTGTTCATCTACTTGCATCTTTTAGTATTTATGTTTAGCAAATTATTGTGTTGTAAACTGATAAGGGGAAGAGATCTTTTAGAAGTTTACTTGACTTTTCCTTTTATGAATTTGGAGCTTGTTTGTTAAATTGGTCCACAAATATGAACATTTGCCCTTATCGTAGAGTACTATTTTTGCAGTAGTGTCTCATAATTTGAAAGGGTTTTAAGAGAATGTTTGCTAGTCTCCTCTATTTTTTCCTTATGATTTTGAGCTGAAGTTGTTCTTTCTCATTATATGTAGATAGAATTGCAAGAGGGAGATGGAGTGAGCCCCACATTTGCAGACATGATAAGGTAAGTGATGTCTTTCTTAGAGGAGAAAGGATTTCTACATGATCACTAATCAACCTTGCCATACTCGAGACGTTTCATGAGAACAGAAATTTCTGCCCAAAACTTACAAACCTAGCTAGTTGTCCCAATTACGTTATATTTTTTTGTAATTTCAGTATTTATAATATGTAAACTTATCTTTGTATTTATTATTTTGTCTACAAGAATTGTTAAGGGTGTAATTAAAATTTTGCATTCGAAGTATATTCTTTTTGTTAATATAATTTATTGATATTTTATTTTTATATACAATGTTTCAAATTATCAATTATTTGTATAATTTTTTGTATAATAAATTAACAACAAAAATCTAAATATTATAAATTTAAAATGTTACAAAAATTATAATTAACATAGAATAATATTTCATTAAAAATTATATTAAAAAATTGACTACATGTTATAAAACATTGCTAAAAACATTTGGTTATGTTTTCAAAAATGTAAGTAAAATTTTTTAACTACATTTTCAGAAACATAGCCAAAAACATTTTGCTACATTTTTTGAAAATGTAGCTAAAAGCTTTTGCTACTTTTTGGAAACATAGCTAAAAAATTTTGGCTACATTTCTAAAAACATAGCTAATGATTTTTTGTTGCAAAAGATAAGTGTAACTAAAAGGTATTTGAGACGATTTCACGAACCATCATTAATATCTTTTCGCTACGAAAATAAAGCGTAGTAAAAATCTATTAGTGACGATTAATGAAAAATGTCACCTATAGTTTTCAATTATGGCGTTTCGGTGACATTTTTTACGACGAATATAAATCGTCGCTAATGACTTTTGGCAACAATGTTGAGAATTTTAGTGACGATTTTTTCATAGCCATATGTGGTTTTTGTTGTAGTGTAAGAACTCGCTCAAAGTGATGAGATATTTTATGAATGGATTTAGTAAGGACCGATAATTTTCAACCTCTATCCTTGTCTTATTAACGTGAATTCAAATTAATAATTTATTTTAATTATTTTTAATTATTAATTTAAATAGATTTTGATTGAATAAAATAAAATTTAAGAAAATTGTCATATTATTGAAATGATTAGTTTATAAAATTGTCATATTATTTTTTGATTCTGGACATCAAACATTGGACAAAGCTTGTCTGGTGTTGTTATTGTTGACCTTGGACGGTTCAGAAATTATATATAGTTCCTATTTTTGTTCTTCTATAAAACTATGGGAGTACTGTACAGGCTGCTGTGCAAGGACAAGCAAAGAATCAGTGCACATATGAAGTTTGGTGGCTGCCTAAAATCAAGACTCAGAATTTAAAGGGTGACTCAGAGAATTTTTTTCATGGATTGGAACATATGCAATTTCTATGCATGCTTTTGTAATAATCAAACCAAAGATTGAAATAGAGTTGGATGGTAGGCATTTTTGTTTCATGTCATACCCCTTTTTCTTTAAAACGGACACTTCAAACAACATCTATTCAACTTATATGCTATCCATAGACATTATTTTTAGAACTCAAAGCAACATGAACTCTACTCCTGACGAAGCTCACCTGAACCAAGTCGAGGAAGGAAAAGATGAGATCATTGGATTTGCTATGCAACTTGCACTTGGATCTGTACTATGTTAGAAATATGTTGACTAATATAAGCGCAACATTAATTCTATATGCATAACAATTAATCAAATTGCCTCATGTATGTTTTAATAACTATAATGGGATGGTTAATAATTTACTAATTGCATTTGAGGCACATGGTAGTACCATAATAACTTTATGTTGGCCCATTAAACTCTAGTTCATATCATCCTCAAATTGACACAATTAACCTATTCTACCCTTTAGGGTAGAATGCGTTATACGATATAGCACATGGTGAGATTGAGGATATACATATAGTGTGTGTGGATTTGGAAAGAATATTGGGTCTTTTATTATTAGCTCTCTATTGCACAAATTGATCTTGGTTTCTTTTGATAGGTTGTGCTAAAGGATGAAGAGACTTCAAGACTACATGCCAAGTGTTGGAGGTATGTCATTTTCTTTTATTTGTTATGCTCTAAATAAAATGAGATATTGGTTGTGTGATGTTGATGAATGTATCTTTGAATATAGCAATTAGTATTAGAGCTCCATAGTCATTTGATTTTAGGGTTTGTTTTCATTTAAAACGGTTTTTATTTCAAATCATTTTTTCATGTAAATAGCTTAAAAATGATGCATTGTTGGTTCAAAAAATATTGTTTCTTGTTGTTGTTGCCTTTTATCTTTGTTTTGTACAAAGAATCACAGTTTTGGGTGAGTTAAAAAAAACATCGTGTTTTCTTCTATGGCTGAAATTAGATTGACATTTTCGAATTTTGGAGCACTTTTGGCTGCAATGGAAATGGGAAATTCATAAAGCATGAAAATGGAAGAAAATGCTTAAAAAATTGTCGAAAATGAAGGTCGAGAGATGAAGTTCGTCGAAAATGAAGGTCGGGAGATGAAATTATAGGGAGGTCGGACCGACAGGCCTGCGGGTCCACCCACCGACCCAATTATAGGTAGGTGTTGTCCCGACTGGGTACTATTTGCAAGTTGCCCGTGCACCTGACCCTACTACATACCTGACTGTATATATATATATATACATTTATTTATTTTACTAAAACATTTTCAAAAATTCTACACAATGCCCGTGGGGACGAGTGCAAGGTCCTTTTCAAACCATTTTTTTCATTCTTATGCTCCATTTTCTTATTCTATTTTCCCACATGTTTATGCATAAGATTTATTTTGTTTGATAATTCTAATTGTTTTAATTTTATTATGACATAAACATGATTATTTGTTGACAATAGTAAAAGCTTATTTTTACCTAGCGTAGAATTGAGAATCTGAAACTATTTATGATGAGGAATTTTTAAATATTAATATATGTTTAAAATTTGTGTTCTTTCTTTAAAATAACATTAAGATCTATACATGTAATTAATTATCTTGTCGATAATTACTACTCAGTAGGATGCTTAATATGGTGAAGAAATTTTATTAAAATATTATGAACCATACAATTTTTTTGTACTTTTGTATATTAATGATTTGGTTGTAATATTTAATAAATTGTTCTTCCATGTGAGTGAGTTTTATATTTATTTAAGGAACTCTAGCATGAATGATATAATTAATTTTAAGAAAAAGAGTATGAATTACGTGATTATGTTTTAACATGCATATCATAGTTATTGCTCTTGGTTCGTATTTAGCTTTAAGCAATCCGAGGGTCTCTACTATCTTGATGCTTAATGGAATAAACCATAAGCAGTGGGTTGAATCTCTAATGATGAATTTGGCTATCATATGAATGGACTTAGCTTTGAGAATTGATCCACCACTAAAACCTATTGATGATGCTATTGAGAAGGAAAGGAAATCCTATAAGGAGTGAGAATACTCTAACTGATGTTGTTTGATGATTATGAGGTATCATATGGATGAATCCATTCGTGATAGTATTCCCAAGGTTGATAATGAAAAAGATTTTCTTGCTACCATTAAGAAGAAGTACATGAAGTCCTTAAAGAATGAGAAGAATGTGTACTTAAACATGCTTTATTACACCATTTATGATGGTGCACGTGACATTAGGGCTCACATCAATAAGCTCATGGGTTCATACTATAAGCTCAATGCTATGTTATATCACGAACTATAACAATTCTCAAAAGAGAAAGTTCACTCCTAATATCTCAAGTGACTAAAAGCTTTCCAAGAAAAAATTTATTGGTCCAAAAGGAAATGGAAAGGTGGGCATATCTTCTGTTAGAAAAAAGAATAAGTTTTTAAAAACGAAGTGCAACTTTTGTCAGAGTTTTGGGCATAAGAAAGTTCATTATTGAAAACTTAAATCTTACTTAGAGAGGAAAGCTAATTGTCTTGTGATGGTTTGTTTAGAGTTTATTGTTATTGATGTACCTTTAAATACTTGGTGGATAGATACTAGAGCAACAATTCATGTTACGAATTCCTTGCAGAAACTCATAAGTTGAAGAAGGCTGACTAGTTTTGAACAACAAGTATATATGGGAGATGATACTAAAGTCAAAGTTGAATTTTTTTGGACAGTTAAACTATAGGCAAATGCAGGACATATTTTGGTGTTACATGATGTCACTTATTTATCCTCTATTAGGAGTAATTTGATTTTTGTATCAATTTTGGATAGACAAGGTTATAGTCTTCTTTCTGCAATTGGGAAACTGACTTTGTATCATGACTCTCCTTTGGTAAGAAATGAAATTTTATGTGAAAATTTATACAAACTTGAGTTGAATGATGTTGTTACTATTGTTTCTTTCTCTTCTCTTAATAATGTTGTTGGTTTGAAATGTATGAGGTTGGATTTGAGAACTTCTATGTTATGGTACAAACATTTAGGCCATATTTCTAAAGATACAATGGAGAGGTTGGTAAAAGATGGTGTACTTTAAGATTTTGATTTTTCAGATTTCACTGCCTATGTTGATTGTATTAAAGGAAAGTTGACTACTAAGGCTAGAAAAAACAAAACAAACAGGAGCTCAGATTTGTTGAAGTTAATTCACACTGATATATGTGGACCATTTATTCCACCTGCTATGGGTGGTTATAAATACTTCATCACTTTTATTAATGGTTTTTCCAAGTATGGTCATGTGGATCTGATTCATGAAAAATATGAATGTTTGGAAGTATTTAAGATTTTCAAGACAAATGTTAAGCTTCAATAGGGGAAGAAAATCAAGGTACTTGATTCTGATAGAGGTGGAGAGTATTATAGGCATTATGATGAGAGTGGAAGGAATACGAGGCATTTTGCTAGATACTTGCAAGAATGTGATATTGAAGCAAAATATAAAATGCCAAGAAGACCTTAACAGATTGGAATCATTGAAAGAAGAAACCACACATTTATTGATATGTTACGGTGTATGTTGATTCATTCTAGTTTGCCTGAATTTTTATGGGGTGAGGCATTAAAGACAACTGCCTATATCTTGAATCAGGTACCTAGAAAAAGAGTCCCAAAGATTCCATATAAGTTACGGTTAAGTAAGAAACCAAGCTTATGCCATTTTCATGTTTGGGGATGCAAAGAAGAAGTGAGGCCCTATAATCTTCTCTAAGAAGCTTGATCTAAAAACTATTAGTGGCTACTTTATAGGCTACACCACCAGATTAGGGGTTTCAAGATTCTATTGCCTATCTCACACGAATAGAATTATAGTATCAGATAGAGTTGTCTATTTTGAAGATGAATTTGGTTCAAGTCAAAGGTCAAGAGAAATTGTATTCAACGAAGAGCTAGCAAATTCTAATCCCCGTACCCATCATTTCCACTCCTACTGATGACGTTGTGATTAAACAAATTCCAGTAGAATCTTATGATGAACCTCAGAATTAAACACAGGATGAGGTCATTCATCCTAGGGATGATGAAGTTGTTGTCAAGAGAAAACAAAGAACACGTAGACTTGCCATTTTTGATGACTATATTGTCATTTTATAGGAACATGAGTTTGATATGGTAGATAATACTGAACTAGTCACTTTTCAAGAAGCCATGAATAGTCCTCAATCTGTGTTATGGATGAATGCAATGGAAGATGAGTTGAGTTCCATGTCACAAAATGTAGTTTGGGAGTTGGTTGAACTATCTAAAAGCTGCAAACCCATTGGCTACAAGTAGGTTTACAAAATTAAACATAACTCATGTGGATAAGTAGAAAAGTATAAGGTTAGACTTGTAGCTAAAGGCTATAACTAGAGAGAAGGGATTGATTTTAAAGAAACCTTCTCACCAGTTTCTACCAAAGATTCACTGTTAATCATTATGGCTATAGTTGCTCATTTTGACTTAGAACTCAATCAAATGGATATGAGGATCACCCTCTTGAATGGAGATCTGTATGAAGATGTCTATATGACCCAACCAGTTGGTTTCAAGATAACTGGTAAAGAACACATGGTTTGCAAGCTTAAGAAATCTATTTATAGATTAAAACTAGCACAAAGGTAGTGGTATCTTAAGTTTGATATAGTCGTCACTGCACATGGCTTTGAGGAGAATGTAGTTGATCAATGTATATATATGAAGATCGGTGTGAGCAGTTTCATTTTTTTGTTACTGTGTGTTGATGAAATTTTAATTGCTTCTAATGATACTGATCTATTATTTGAGACAAAACATTTGTTATTTAGTCATTTTGATATGAAGGATCTTGGTGAGGCCTCTTATGTACTTAGAATTTAGATTCTCCGAGATAGAGCTAATGAGATTCTTCGATTGTCTCAAAAGACTTATATTGATCAGATCTTGAAAAGATTCAATATGCATTCCTGTTCTCCTAGAAAGGCACCAATAGCGAAGGGTGACCAATTCTCAAAGGCATAATGTCCACAAAACGATAAAGAGAGAGATAAAATGAAAGTCATTCTTTATGCATCACTTATAGGTAGTCTAATGTATGCTTAAGTATGCACATGCCTTGATATTGCTTTTTTTGTAGGCATGTTAGGAAGATACTTAAGTGATCCTGCTCTTAGTCATTGGAAAGCGGCTAAGAAAGTCATGAGTTATCTTTAGGGTAGCAAAGATCATATGTTAACTTAACAATGAATTGACACTCTTGATATAGTTGGGTTCAGTGACACTGATTATGTAGGATGTGTGGATGATCAAAAGTTTCACTTCGGGCTACATTTTTACGATGGCTGGACGAGCTTTATTATGAGAAAGTGTCAAATAGACACTCACAGCATCCTCTACCATAGAGGCAGAGTATATGATGTGCTAGTAGCTTGTCAAGCAATATGGTTGTGAATTTTTATTTTAGCTTTCGGTATATATACTTTATTTTGAGTACACTGAAATTGTATTGTGATAATTCCGCAGTTGTAGCTTTCTCTATAAGCACTAGAAGTACTTCTTGCTTAAAGCATATTGACGTAAAATACTATTTTGTTAAATAGAAATTTGCTGAATCCCTTATTACTGATGAGTATATGCCTATAACTAGCATGTTAGCAGATCCACTTGCCTATATGTGTGTTTGCAGAACACATCTCTCGCGTGAGATTGTTAGGAGCCTAGCTTGATAAGATTAATGGGAGTTTGCTATTTTGTATTGAACATGCTAGCACTTTGTACGAATTGCTTATGATTTTTATATATGAAACATGCATAATGATGTTTACAATCACTTTTGTTAATATTGACATATATATGTTGATGCATATATGTAGTTTGACTAAGTGACAGGTATAAAAGGAGACAAATGCAAAGTCTTGGTTATTGTACTGCATGTATGATATTTTAATGGCTATTGTGGTATTTGAACATCTTCAGGGCCAAATCACGTGTAGTATATATATCCTATTGATATAACATTGCATATGATTTATTTGACTACTTTTGCATGATGGAGATGAGTATGGTGGTTTGATTATATTGTCTAAGTGGGAGAATGTTAGAAATATATGGAATACTATAATCATAACAATAATTCCATATGCATAATCATTAATCAAATTGCCTAATGTATGTTTTGATAACCATAATAGGAAGGTTAATAATTTACTAATTGCATTTGAGGTACATAGTAGTACCCTAAAAACTATATGTTGGCCCATTAAACTATAGTTCATATCATTCTCAAAATGACACAATCAACTTATTCTACCCCTTAGGGTAGAAAATGTTATAACATATGGTAAGATTGTGAATATACATATAGTGTGTGTAGATATGGAAAGAATATTGGGTTTTCTTCTATAACCTCTCTATTGCATAAAGTGTTCTTGGTTTTTTTTGATAGGTTATGCCAAAGTGTTGGAGGTATGTCATTTTCATTGTGTTGTTATGATCTAAATAAAATGAGATCTTAGTTATGAGATGTTGATGAATGCATCTTTGAATATAGTACTTAGAATTAGAGCTCCATGGTCATTTGATTTTAGGGCTTGTTTTTTCCCAAAACAATTTTTATTTCAATTCAGTTTTTTGTGTAATAACTTCAAAATGATGCGTTGTTGGTTGTTATTGTTGCCTTTTATCTTTGTTTTTGATAAATAATCACTGTTTTAGGTGACTTTTTTTTAAAATAACTTCGTGTGTTCTTCCATGGCTGAAATGGGTTTGAAAATTTTAAATTTTGGAGCACTTTTGGCTGCAATGGATATGGTAAATCCATAGAGCATGAAAAATGAAATAAAATACCTAAAAAAATCATCTAAAACAAAGGTCGGGAGAGGAAGTTACAACCCGTGGGTCCGTAGGTCGACCTGCTGACCCTGTTACAAGTCAAGGATGATGCCTACAACATCATCCCAGCTGGGTACTATGAGTCGGTTGCCTCCAGATCAACCTGCACACCTGACTCTATATATATTTTTATTATTTTTATTTAAAACAAATTTTAACACTCAAAATCTATGTGTCCTAATACACAAGATGAGAGGACGTGCATGAATATGATCCCGTATATATTTGCAGTAGTAGTTATCATGTACGCTATGTTATGTACAAGACCTGATGTATCATATGCTCTAAGTATTGCGAGTAGATACCAATCAGATCCTGGTGAAGGTCACTGGGTAGCTGTCAAGAACATCCTCAAGTACTCGCGAAGGACTAAGGACGTTTTCTTGATATATGGTAATGGAAATCTAAAAGTGAGCAGGCATATAGATGGCAATTTTCAATCTGATAAGGATGATTCCAAATCCCTATTAGGTTATGTATTCACACTGAACGACGGAGTGGTCAGTTGGAAGAGTTCCAAACAATAGATGACTACCAATTGAACAATTGAGGCAATTTACATTATAGCTTTAAATGTAGCAAAGGAAGCAATTTGGATCAAGAAGTTCATTACTAAACTTGGTGTGGTTCCTAGTAATGATGGGTCGATACAGTTGTATTGTGACAACAATGAGGCTATTGCACAACTGAAGGAACCAAGGTCTGATCAATGGTCCAAACACGTACTCTGCAGATATCATCTTATTAGGGAGATCATTAGTTAAGGTGATGTATAGATAGAGAGAACTCCTATTAAGCAAAATATTGTTGATTCATTAACAATGCCATTATGACATAATATATTCAATTCTTATGTACTCGCCTATAGTATTAGATACCAAGGCGATTGGCTTTAGGTGAAGTGGGAGATTTGTTAGAGTAATGCCCTAAAAGTAGTCGCCTTTAGTGCTTTTTGTACAAAGTTGTGTATAGACTTTATTTTCAATAATTAAGAAAAGCAAATTTCATTAATTCGGTGTTCATTATTTATGAATTGATATTAATCTATAAGAAAATTAATGATGTCTATGATATACGTCATAACATGAAGGAAATTATGATGTGATCATACTACTGAGAGTCCTATCATGTGTAATTATGTTAGTATCCAAATTATCCCTAATTTTACAATTAATGAGACAAGACTTTATTAATCCGAATAAACTAGCACATATCAAACTCCTTGATTTGGTAAAGCAATGGATCTTAGAAATTGTTAACATGAGATGTTTAAAGTTGAGATCTGGATGCTTACTGGAGGTAGTAAGTACATTGGATAACCTACTATAAGATCATCACATGGATGTCCTATTCTAATGTCAGTGATAAACTGATCATAGAAATGGTGCAGGTATCCTTAGACTTGAGGTACTCAAGGATATCTTAGATACTGATTCTGTGCTTTGAATCCATTCCTTATTATCTTGTAAAGGTCACTCATAGGGTGATGATTAGGTACATCTTAAGGTATTCGAAGGTAATTGAGTAGTCAATAGAGGATTCACCACTTTTGTGATAGCAGAAGATCATACCCATTGCCTCTTGTCAGGGTCACTACTTAGAAATCTCTAGCCGGAGTACATGTGTCATGAAGAATGTCTTCATTGACATATATAGTAATGAGTCCCAGGATGAGAATTGATATCAATTGGGCTAGATTTGACATATTCACTCTAGTTTGACACTTTGCCTATAATCATAATCAAGTGAGGCATAGCATGGTAAAAGGATGAATTGCATAGTAAATTTCTATAAGAGGGTTTGTGAGATGATTTATGATGAGCACAGGTTCGTTCATCAAACCACCTACTTTTTAGTTAATTGGGAGCCATGATGTGTTACTAGATAGTGCTCATGACTTGCTTGGATTAAGTGTTAATCAAAGTGGCCAACATAACTAGGAACCTAATGGGTCACACGCATAACCGAGAACCTAATTAGAAGATGTCCCCAACATTGCAAAGAAGAAGGAAGAGCCAAAGGACTTTTTAACCCTTGTAGTAGCAACAGGATTATCATAGACAAGGCATTTAGGGATTTTGGTGCGAGTATAAACATGATGCCCCACACTTTCAGTCTGAAATTGGGGTTAAGAGAGTTAGTTCCCACTAAGTTTTTGGTCAAGATGGCTGATAGAACAACATATAAACCGATGAGGATTATAAAATATGATCTAGTAATAATTGATAATTTTACCTTTCCCAAGGACTTTTATATTTTGGACATCAGCGAAGATGGGGACACCCTGATAATTCTTGGATGACCGTTCTTGGCCACTGCATGCTCAATTATTGATATTGATGGGGTGAATTAACTCTGGGAACAAGGAAGGAGAAATTGACCTTTAAGATGTCCGGTAAAGAGTACGGAGCTCCTTCACCTCCAGTGGACATAAAAGAAATCGAACCTCCAGGAGAATGGAAGGACATTAAGGATCTTAGGAATGCTTTCAAGAAGAAGCACTTGTGAAGAAGAAGGTAAGGAAAGGAGAATTGTAAGGATAGTGGTAACTACATCATGGTAGTTAAAGTACAGACTTTGAGATTAATGATGACGCTATCGTCGAACAATTCATTCCAACCACCTTGAGCTTAAAAGTAGTATCGAGCTAGCAACGTTAAAAAGAAGCGTTGCATAGGAGGCAACCCATGGAAAAATTAGTTTCGTTGTTTAATTTTGTTAGAATAATTGAATTCCATAGTTAGATTTGTTTTTTTTTTGTTTGAATAAAATCGAGAAAAGAATAGGAGTTCATAATTATATGGATGATTGTGCGAGCATGAAAAGAGAGGTGAAACAGGGCCACAAAAGAAACAAGTAGTGAAGGCGAAAAAAGTGGAAAAAGAACAGAAGAAGGAATTCAAAAGTGGTGTTACGCTGCTAGGCCATGATCGTGGCTTGCAACTATGCAATAAAGAGGGAGGGCCCGAAAATTTTTAAAATAATTTTACCATTTTACCCTTTTTGCTACCTATATATTAAGTTCTAATTTCACTTCACTTTCACGTTCATTTTCACTTTATCTCTCTAAAAATTCAAGCATCCAGGCACTCTCACCACTCACTAAAAGTTTCAACTTTACAAATTCTTCCAAATTCTACCCAATTATGCTGCGCATTAAACAATCAGCCCGACGGGAGCTATATGGGTGACAACAAGTTGCGGGACATGGAAGAAGAAACCGAACAGCGAACTTTGGAGCACCTTTCCTAATCTACACCGAGGAGGAAGGTACTCATTCCCAGTCATTAAAAGCTAAATAAATTTCAGTTCCAAAATAATTTGATGTTGACACACTTGATAGGCTATAGTTTCGTGAGCAGGTAGAAAAACTAGCTGAGAGAATCTAGTGGGGCCAATTCATATGCTTCTAATTCTCTTTTTATCAAGAGCTTACACTAGAATTCTTCACTTCCCTGAGTTATGATCTTAATAACCCCCAAGGAATTGTGGTTTAGGTTAGGAGGAAGGGCATACGAATTGACTATAGAACTCATGTGTGATATGTGTGGATTCCCATAATCCAGCATCGTCGATAAACATGATGATTTTTGTCCCTCTCAACACTAGATTGAGCTTAGTGGAATTGAGCAATTTCATGCGAAGAATGCTCATAACAACATTATAAGGTCCCATGAACACTTTTTGCTGCATAAATTCATGTGTCAGCTAGTTTTTGACAAGTCAGAAACAAACAAGTATTCTACAAAGGAATTTTTTCTGTTGTGGTTTATCGATCACAGTATTCTAGTATGCACATCCACACATATGGTAAAAGCTATTATTGCGACTCCACACAAGTGGAGCAACAATCTAGGAATGGGGTACATAGTGTCTACCATTACAGAATATTTTGGGTGGATCTAATGGACTAACTGTCCACTTACCTGAATTCCTAAACCACCACCACTTATGGTGGGCTGAAATCCTCAAGTCTTACAATATGGAACTTAGAGACATCAGCCAGAAGACAAATGTCAGGATTAGGACGAGTCAGGAAAGCCCAAGCTTAGTGCCTCCTCAACAGGGGGAAGAGTCTAGTGAAGAATCTGAGGAAGAGAAAGAGGAAGGATCAGGCTGGAAGAAGGTTTTGGATGCAATCTCCTAAAGCAACAAGACACTTACAAAGATGGCGAGGACACAACAATGCCAAAGTCGGCATATGCCAAAATCTTAAGATGTTCAATTGCCACCTCCGACACCATCACCACCTCCTTCTCTATAAGATTTACTTCTAACCCAATTGTTTTAATTTTTCTTTCCCAAATTATCCTTCAGTTATGTTTTTATTTTTATGTTTATTATTTTTTGTATACTTTAATTTCTGTCTTTTCTTTTCTTTTATGTGTTTATGTTTGCTTCCTTCCCATATTGAGGACAATGTGTTATTCAAGTGTAGGGAGGGATTATGTATTTTGCTCTTTTATGTGATTTTTGCATACTTTGTGATAGTTATTAGGTTGCATTGTGTGAATTATACGAATATGTCAGTGGATTAGATGGAGTGAATTTTATTTAATTTTAAACATAGTCTATTAGGTTGTGAATAATCATTAGCTCACAAAATTAGTGAATTACAATTCTTTGGATAAACATACAGCTTAATTAGGATTTAGTGTAAGTTTAGTACCCTCCAAATTGTCACATTCATTCATGATTTGAGGCTTTCAACTTAAGTAGCTTTACTAGTATTTTTCATGAAAACAAATAGCTATAACAACAAGATAGGCAATAATTTGTAGAAAAAAATGTTGTTTTGTTTAATAAATCACTATTTCGTGGACCTTCGAGTTAAGGATAGAGCTAGTAACCAGTTGAAAACATGATGTAGCTCAGTAACCAAAATCGACATGCATCACAAATGTGTGCCTTCACGTCAAAAGGTTACGGTGATGTTTCAACCAAGCAGATTAATAAAAACATGACTCAGCTCAGTAACTGGATCGACATTCATTACCAATGTTTTCCTCTGCATAAAAAGATTAAGTCGATGTTTACAAATTAAAATTTTGTTTTTCTTAATAATCCTACCAAACTTGTAAACAGCTTGACTTGCCATGACAATATACTTAGGAACATTTACAAAGTCTGAAGGACCAATGAATTATTAATGTGTGTGTATAATTAAAAAGGGTAAATGAATTAACATTTATATCTCGAATAATTTGTATATTTAGCTCAAAGCCTTTAGACATTGATTTTGCTTGTTAATGATTAGATATAACTTCTAAGATTGTGTTCAAGATTAAATTTATTTGATGAAGTTATAGCCATTGTCTCATTTTTTCATTGTGTGTTTTGTGTTTGATGTGTTGTTTGCTTGAGGACAAGCAAACGTTTAAGTGTATGGATGTTGATAATTGTTAAATGCATCGTGTTTTGGGTTGAATTTTTTATGCATTTAGTGTTAAATTGAGTGTTGAGTGTGCATTTTTTTTTAATTGTGTTAGTTTAGGTGTTTAAGTGTTTTTATAGGTTAGTATGAGTCTTTGAGCTTTAATGATATATTTTTAAGGTACCTTGCTGTGTTTGTTAGTGTTTCAGGGTAAACAGAGAAGAACAGAGAAGTTTCGAGGAGTTTCGGGCCAAAGACATAGTTACATCATTATAAGACAGAAGCAACAACCTTTGAGAGCCTGGAGAGAATCTTTGGAGAGCTTTTCGTAGCCGCTAAGTCTGAAAACCCTAGAGAGCTATCAAAAGATTGAGGAAGGAGATAAAGGAAGAGAGATAGGGAGAAGAAACTTGACAAAATGTACTTTCTAGAACAGGTAGTTCCCCGCTGTCACTGCCTCCACAATTCCATTCCCAACGTATTTTCCAATTTTTTCAATTTTACTAATGTATAGAATTGAAAAAGTTGTTAAGAATAGGTTGTGTTGAATGTTTAGTTTTTTTTTTTATACTCACCTTTGGGAATCTTATTCTTGACATTAGTGAAGTTTGATTAATTAAGTTTTTATTGAGTTATTTGTGATTTAATAATTGTTTTTAACAATTCGGTAACAAACTTAGAGGGTCAACCGAGTGAATATAATCAAATTGGGCTAACGAGACTTAGGTAATTTAATAGATAAGAATTGAATCAGACCAGTAAATTTGTGTAGCGAGAGATCATACGTAAGTTGTTGGTAGGTTTTTAGACAATTTCAAAACTAATTGAGGTTTTGGATAAATAGTAAATCTAGAGATTACAATTCCATAATTTAAATTAGGAATTATTAATTAGGGTTAAAGATTATAACTCGAGAGAGAGTAATCCACCCTAGAATCGTCTAGACCTAATAATTCGGTAATTTCATAATCAATTAGATTTTCGTTAAGGTTTGATAAAACCCCCTTTCTCTCACTTGGTAATTTCTAGGTTGAGTTTGGATTAGGTTGTGTGATTTGCCATTTTGTTTATATTTTTGAGTTTTAATTCTTGTAATTGATTGTTTGATTGATTTGATTTCTACATTTAGATATATTGTGAATTTTAGTCAAGCCTCAGATTTTAGGATTAGATTACCCTCCTCGTGGGATCAATACCTTAGGTACTACGAGAACGATCTGTGCATTTATGGTAATATCGAGGTTAGAAAATAGTAAAACTTAGCACACATAAACTAAGGAGTCAAAGTTTAATTCTATACTTTAAGGTGTTAAACTAGTTTTAATTTTTAATTTTTAATTTTTTCATTTCTTTGATTTTATTTCATAATCATGCTCTTGTATGAATATAAGAGTCACGAGAGGTTCAAGTCGTGTAGTGAAGACATTATATTTAGACATCACGTGATTAGAACGAACTCTTAGGAAAGCTCGGTGATAAGACGATTAAGAGTTAGGAAAATCAGCAATGGCCGAGGAATTCCAATAAAATATGGACCAAGGAGCTAACCAAGGATGGAAAAAGAGGATCCTAATGGACTTTATGAGGCTAAGGTTCAACCCATCCAACTAGGGAGTGGTTAGGCTACCTATTCAAGTTGTCTTGTTCAAAATTAAACCTGCACTTCTCAACATGCTTTAGCAGAACATACAATTTTATAGAATGAAAACTTAGGACACAAATGCTCATATCATGAATTTCCTTGAGATCTTTGATACTTTTTGATATTATCAGATATCGGAGGATGCAATTAGAATAAAGTTGTTCCCTTTCATTCTTAGAGATAGAGCGAAGTCTTGGTATCATCCACCAAGCCTAGATAATACCACAATGTGGGAGCAGCTTGTGCATACCTTTCTAGATAAGTACTTCCCTCTGATGAAGACCACAAAGATTATAAAGGAAATTACCAATTTCAACCAAAGTGATGGATAGTTGATTTATGAAGCGTGGGAAAGATATAAGGATCTACAAAGGAAGTACCCACACCATAACCCACCCAAGCAGTTCCTTTCGCAGACTTTCTAAAATAGAGTGAACCCACCTACTAGAGGCACGATCAATGTAGGTCAGTAGGATCCTTGATGCAAAAGATTGTCGATGAAGTAAAGGAGTTAATTGAGAAGATGGTGAACAATAGCTGCTTATAGACAAATGAGCGAGGTAGACAACCGACTACTTTTTGAGAGTAAAAGGGAATTGTTGTGGTTGATCAGATGATAGAGATGCAAGCACAGATCGACAATTTGACTTAACATCTCAGCAACATTGCAACATCCCACTATCATAGGGTACATACCCTAACATTTAGGAATGCAACCTATGATAATGGTATGTTAAAGCAAAAACAAACCCAACTAACACATGGCATCAACTAACATCATTTAAAAGTCAACAAATTTTAAAACCATTCATTGCATTCATTCACAAAGTTTACACTGTTTCCATTAGACAAATATTTACAAAACCTCATACAAGTTCTAACAAAAACTATAAAATGAAAGCTATAACTCTCTAATGTTAGCTGACACATCTCTGAGCCATAACTTAGTCCAAAATGTTCTTCTAATCCAGAATAAACACTAAGTCTCTTGTCTCATACCTTAAAAACCACGTTGCAATTTTTATGCGTTTTACGAACTCAATGAGTGAACCATCATTGATGATTTCACTAGATTCACATAACAAATCACATATTTCGCAATTATTCATACAGAACATGTATATTCTAAATACTCACACTATCATGGCACATCATTTAATCATTACAAATAAGATCATATATAAATAAATACAGATGCATATGAGACTCCAGATTCGTTATTATTGTTGTGACTGAGTGCCTATCACATACATATATAGGTACTGGCCCTTTAGGCTCAGTCAGAACAGAATCATGGAGAATAGCTCTACGTGCAAGCGCTTTCATATGGGCTACTCTGATCATAACGCCTTTATTTGAGCATGCATTTATAAAATGCATCAAATACATAATATGCCATTACAACAGTCACATATGATGCACAGTCAAAATCTCATAGTCATTAGACCTAAGTTTGGCATTCAACTTTCGTTGAGAATACAAATATCATTCAGAATCTCGTAGCAATTAGAACACTTCCAATACATTCCCAAATATTAACTCCTCGGACTTTAAGTCTGGAATTCATAAACAAATCACAGAATACAATTATTATTCAGAATCTCAAAGCAATCAGAACACTTCCAATACATTCCCAAATAATAAATCCTTGGACTTTAAGTCCAGAATTCATAAACAAATCACAACAGTTCAATAATTGGAAGCTTAACAAATCAAATCAAATCAATCCTAGGAAATTCATCTAGGTTGACTCACAGTATGCTCCAAGAAGCTATTGCTTGGATGGTCCGGAAATGTCCGACTGGCGTCCGATGTGCTCCTCTATAACATACATAACACATTAACAATATATCACATTTTTGCACAAACATATAAGTATTCCTTTATGCAGATGTACTTATATAAAAGATGCATAATGCATGTTCAATGACAATTCCGGGTATCTTATTATGATCCTTATCAACAATTCAATAATATATCAAAGCCCTCATTAATACCATGTGTGTTTATAATTGGACCAAAACAAAACAATGTCAAAACAATTTCATAAGTTCATTGACCACTTCAGATTTTTCTTCTAATACACATACGGGTCAATTTTGTATACTAAATCTGATAAAGTAAAAGGAAAAATTAGGCAACACTTTCTTCTGTAAAATTATTCAACCATGTCCTAAATTTCTAATGACTCCAAGATCATCTAATTTTATTTAGTATTCTATGAGTTATGTTCATAATACCACAGACTATGTATATTTGAACATTTGGCTAGTGCATGATCATACCCTTGAATGGTACAACTCATATCTTTCAGATAAGATATCTAAAAATTACAAACTTTATACCAATTCAAAGTTAAGAGAATAAGCTACAACTTTGGTGGAGACACCTTAGTCTAATTCGGCCTACATCAATACAGTGTATTCAATAACCATAGGACATGATTTCTATCCCTGGTAATGCTACAGCCTAAGCTAAGATGCAATTTCATGCCAATTTTGAAACTCTTAGAGACAGAATTAAAATTCTACTTCTTCAATAAAGTTGTATACTTATGTCTCTAGTTGAATCTGAACAAATAAAAAACTTATTTGGAAATCTAGAGATCAAGTTAAAATCAGAATACCAAAGCATGTTCATGAAAATTTTGCAGTTCATAACATTCCAGCAGACTTCAACATTTTCATCCTATCAATCACTTTCAATTTAATTCAGATAGCTCTAAATTTTTATGGAGAGAAAGAAAAATGTCTTAGGAATCTATTGATCTAAGTTTCAAGTCATTTGGAGCTTGGATGAAAAAGTTATAGCTAAAAGACTTAGGGCTGTTCAATGAAAAACTCTAGTTCATAACTCATACATGTAACTACCACCTTTCTCTCTCTCTAGCACGCAAATCATCTTCTTCACGAAACCCAATGTTTTCTTCTCCTTCCTTTTCCAACTTAATCATGTCTAATTTGTCTATTATGCTTGTCTACACTCACTGTAACTTCCAAAAAATTCAGAAACAATCCTAAACTTCAAACATCACAAATTTAAAATTCCACATTTTCATTCTCTCTCTACAGTCATTTTTCAAACATTTTTTTAAACCCATTAATTCAAATGATCACTCAAAACCATTCTAACTTGTCTGTAGTTCATCAACACCCACAAGTCAAACCTCCAAGATTCACACTTAACATCTAAATTCATTTATGTTGATTCACAACAAATCAAAATATACTAACACCAAAAACAGGGTATTTTCGGGTAAACTCAAATGCCAGCACCTTTTTTTTTCTAACTTATTCATTTCCATCAAAACCTGATTTCAATCATCAATTTTACATTCACAAAAGGGTTCCCTTGTCACCACATCACTTAAGCTTGTTCCCATAAATCTAAACTCATTTTTAGACATTTTCATACATAAATAGTAATTACTAACCATGTACGTGATTTTTCAAACAACAACAGAACATACACATTTCTTCATCACCTTGCATGAATTGCTATACTGCCCAATCCAGAATCTATTGAACACAATGAGCAACAATTCCCAATTCTGACGTCAGTCATTTAAGTTATTCAACACCGAAACCAAGCATTTATGCATGTACAGTAGAATGACAGAATATAAGTCATCATTTTTTCCAGCATTTTGTACTCTTCTTAAGCTCAACTTAATTGATTCTTTTAGCTCTAACTCATCTTGACAATATCTTTCAACTTCTGATTCCGAAAACATGCAAACACAATATATATCCATATTCAATTTTCTCATTCAAACAGGACAGAACATATTTATGCCTCAATTTCCAAATCCATGCAAGCACGTATATATTTACACCAGAAACTAAACATCAGCAGTTACTAATTACTAGATTTAGTTATAAAGTCTAGAGAGTAACTCAACAACTGGTACTGCTGTCTCTTGCAGCCAAATTCAAAAGAAATTACTTTCGTTAAAACAATTTAATGTAGTAGCGGTAAGCAGATATTGTTCCCACGAGGAACCTTTGCGGTAATGAAATTATGAATTCAAATGGCACAAATAACGAAAATAAAAAAGGGGGTTTTGGTAACGGCAATATTAGGAAATTATAAGAAAAATCACAAATCAGAAGCAGCAATGAAATCTGAAAAATCAATGAGAAAATACCTCACTTTCAGGTCACCGATGTTATCCTGTTAACATGGATCCTCGATATAAAATTGCAATCATTAATAAACATTCATTGGGGAAATTCCTTTTAAGTGTAATGACTAGGAACATGTATCCTAGCATTCTTATTAAACAACAACCTAGATACGATCATACGTATAATCGAATAATAGCGTTAAGAATCAAGAACCAATGAGCAAGTGAAATACATGTACAACATGCAATCAATCAAGCGAGTATCTTCTTAGAATTTCCGACTCTAACGTGGGGAAGTTAATCCTAATTGCTACTTGTGATTATCAAAACTGAACGTCATATTTTGTTAATCTAGCAATTGAACCAATTAATCTCTAGTTGTGCACCTAGAAACCAACGAATTCAATTAGAAAGAATAAATCCGAAGTTATCCAATGTTTATTAACAATATAAAAATATTATTCGAAACATCTAACTATAACAACAGATAACATGGATCTCCTCGACCAAGACAAAAGACTTAGCTACTCATAATTGAATTGAAAACAAAAGTAATGACAAGGTAATAAGTCTCCATCCCTAGTTCTTTAATGAAGAATACGAAAACACCAATTGAAAGTATGCAGAAATCGTAAAGATAGAAGGGAAATGGAAGCAACCCAACAAAAGACCCTCTTCACCTATTCTAAAACCTAATATATGTATATGTGTCAATCACCAACCCTCCTTCTTGATGCTTATCTCTTCATTATCTTCTCTTGATTCTCTCCAGATAATGCACTCTTCTATTTTCGGTAGGTAACTCCCTTAAAAGATGGCCAGATAATTTTTAAAGATTGTGTTTAGTT
Source organism: Erythroxylum suave (assembly GCA_027563595.1). Lineage (NCBI taxonomy): Eukaryota > Viridiplantae > Streptophyta > Magnoliopsida > Malpighiales > Erythroxylaceae > Erythroxylum > Erythroxylum suave. Next base: position 23,561,693 of record JAOSBN010000178.1, on the reverse strand, counting down.
TGAATTTGACTTCTGAAATTTCATCTGCAGATTTATTCCCTCTTTAGGCGTTCCCACGCTTAGTCACTGAATTGCTGTCAGAGTGAGAATTTCGGATTTTCTTCATTCTTTTGCATCTTTTTGATTCCATTTCATCTCTAAGGTGTTGAAAACCATCTATAAACAATTGTAAGATAATTCCATTAATTTCAGATTATAATTTCAACACATTAACGTTAATTAAGTCCAAAATAAGTGCAATTTAATGACTTGACAAATTCCCTCAAACCGAACGTTTGCTCGCCCTCGAGCAAACATATCAAATCACTACACTTAGTCAATTCATCCTTCATAAGATCAAGTGCACACAATCCATTAACTTGGACCAATAAGACTTAAGTTGCAACACATATCATAATCGCTTTTGACCAATGCAAATAAATGAAGTCAAAATAAGACATCTTTGTTCAAAAGCAAACATGAAATCAAAATGAATTCTTCTCACGGATTTCGCTCTTACACTCAGGTGTTTGTGAGTAAAGTGTTTCTCTCAATCTCACTCTATCATGTTGCACTACCATAGGCTTACAATTTCACCAGTTATCATTCATTCAGATCACATGAGCTAATAGTTCATAAGGACTTATTCAGGGTTGTAATGGGGCTAGGTTCACGGGTGAGGTAAAAATGACAAAAGGTTAATCACAAGCATTCACAAAGTATCAAGTAAAAAGGGACACGCAAACTAAAGTTCTGAGAGAAACATGAATGAAAAGGACTACAACTACTCATTACTAACTAGTACCACTATACTGTATTCTTCTTTTCTTTTTTTTGATTTTTTTCTTTTTCCTTTTTTTGTTTTTTTCAAATAATGCTAAGAACAAGGGAAAACAATAAAAACAAGAGAAAATAACAACACATGAGTAGAAGTACCTATAAAAATATTTCAGAATACAATATAGAACAAAAGTCCCAAAATTACTCAATGCTTCATTCAACTTGTGATAGGGTAAGGCTAATGGGGTTTTTGGGTTTTAAAAATAAGGTGGTTGATTGAAAAACAAAGATAAAGGCTCAAAAATGTTTGCAAAGGGAAAATAAGTAGGTGGGTTATTTTTAAGCTATAGGTTTATAAACAAGGAAGGCCTTAATCATTTCTATATCATATGTGATCAAACAAATTCAAACCGATTCCATGAAAATTCTGAAGGCAACACGAATAGAGGAGCATCACACCATTCAAAGAAATAGTATGAAATAAAAGCGATGTCATTTAGGCTCAAACTTCGCTCATAGGTTTAATTCAAAAATTCACCTTAATTTCACAATTTACCTCATTACTCACATGTCAAAATTTTGACTAAGCCTATAAGATCACTTATTTGAATCAATCAACATACTTCACCTTAAAACTCACTTAGCCCAATTTAAATTCATGCATGTACCCAATCTCATCCAAACTAATATGACCAAGCTTCCTGGCTTAACAAGCATAACCAATGCAAAATTCATTAAAAATCACACAAAAATCGAAAATATTCACACATCAAAACTCCAATTCTTTAATTCCCCCACACCTAGACCAACATTGTCCTCAATGTTAAAGAAGCATAAAGGTAAAGAAAAAGGGTGAAAGAAAGCGTCTCTATTTGGAGGTGCAGAGATTAAGGGGATGGTGGATGTGGCGGTTAGAAATCCTTCGTACTCCTAGTAGACCATCAAATTATGCTCCAAACGGTGCATTATCCTGTCAAGCCAACTGAGACGAGCATCCAAATTGATGTGTTGTGGTGGAGGTATGCTAGGTTCAGTTACTGGTACCTGGCATTGTTCGGTTGAATTTCTTGTTGTTGGAAAAGTAGTTGGGCCGGGAGCAGTAAAAGTAAGTTGACCGTGACAAAAGCCCACAATACCCATCCTGCAAAGACAATTTAAATCCAACGGTTCTATACCATAAGCCACATTCATAGCAGTGTTGTCAAGATCTAACACTTCCAAATTAACCGCTAATTGTGTGATATAAGACCCAAGAATCAAAGGGTTAGACTTCTTTTTCAAAATGGCATGAAATTGTGTCATAAACCAAAAACCCAAGTTAACTGGAATATGCCTATCCATGTACCACAAGAAATAAAATTCAGCCTTCGACAAGGTACCTGTAGCATCCTTTTGACCAGAAAAATTAAATGCTAGCAACCGATGGATAATTTTGAAAACAGGATTCCGAAGAAAGGAACTTTTAGAAAGGCTGGCATTATAAGGATGGGTGTCAATAGACCATTGACGCCATAACTTTGTAGCATTAAAATCGGCATGAAAATCACATTGATAAGTGATAAATAACTCAGTCTCAGTTTCAGCAGTAGAAAGAAACCCAAGGCAACGTTAAATTCAGCAATTGAACAGGCAATTTCCTTCCCCATCAATCTAAATTCAACAGCCTCTTTCGTATACATATCAAAAGTTTTATCACAATTGAATTGGAAAGTGTTTTAAAATTCTAATGTTAATTCAACGAAGGCGGGGCAATCTAATCGAGCAAAAGCACTCCATCCAATGGGATCCATCAATTGCAAAAAAGAGCCATATACATGCAGAGCTTCAAGGGTATCAGAATGAATAGACTTAGAGGGGCAAATCTATCATTAGCTGAGCTGCTAGAATTGGGCTGTATCATCGAGAAACAAGAAGGAAGTGCAGCCCGCTACCTTAATAGATAACTTGCTTCAGGTTTCAACCGCTTTTCCCCTCCTTGACTATAGTCGTGTACGTGGGGGTAGATGATGGAATGTTGGTACTGGAGTTAGGGCTGGAGGTGTGTCGGTAGTTTGTGAAAAGGGTTGAGGTGGGGAGACATCAGCAGCAAATCTTATAGGGGTGGGAAACATTCGGGAGTCACTCTTCTTCCTGGGCATTGTGCCAGTTCGTGGAGAATGACTTGTAAAATCAGAGACTATCAGAACACCAAAGCACAGAAGAGGATGGAATGGGTGAGTAGGTAATGGAAAATGAGAGATACGAGAGGTTTAAAGATTATGAAATTTGTGGACTAAGGTGTATTGTGATGGAGTAGTGGCAGGGAAAAGAAAACAGAGAGGGAAAATAAAGAGGGAAAGAAAACGGGGGGAGGGGTGGCGGTAACCTGAAATTTTGGTTTTTAATTCTTTTTCATTGTAAATTGATGCAAAAAGGAAAAGAAAAAAATAAAACTAGCAGGAATAAATAAATAAAAATGTAAAGCAAATTGCCAACTAAATGAGAAAATATACTAAAAATAATAAAGAAAAACTGTTAAAGAAATAACAAAGACAAACCTGAACAATTTACGGGTTTCCCCAAACGTACTTCTTTAAAGTCGTTAATTGGATCTGTGTCGTTACTTACCGGTTTAGAAATAGGTTGGAGATGCCAACTCTATTTCATCCACTCACTCGACCTAAGGATTTTCATAATACGGCTTTAGACAATGTCCTTTAACCTTAAATACCTTAAAGGTATCTACGCCCTGAATTTCTACCACACCATGAGGAAAAACGTTAGTAATAATGAATGGTCCAAGCTAACGAGATCGTAATTTTCCTGGGAATAACTTGAGCTTTGAATGATAAATAAGAACTTTTTGTCCGATGGAAAAATGTTTCCTAGAAATCATTTTATCATGAAAAGCCTTAGTTTTTTTCTTGTAAATTTTTGAATTTTCATATGCCTCATTATGAATCTCTTTTAATTCTTACAATTGCAACTTCCTACTGGTACTAACCTTTAATTGATCCATATTCAACTGCTTCATCACCCAATAAGCTCTATGCTCAATTTCCACAGGTAAATGACCAGGCTTATCGAAAACTAACCTGTAAGGAGACATACCTATAGGAGTTTTATACGCAGTTCGGTATGCCCATAGAGCATCATCCAATTGAAGACTCCAATCCTTTCAGTTTGGATTTACCACTTTTTCTAGTATGGACTTGATCTCTCTATTGGATACCTCATTTTGACCACTTCTCTGCGGATGGTAGGTGGTAGAGACTCAGGGTGTAATGCCACATCTTTTCATCAATGCTTCAAAAATCTTGTTGCAAAAATGGGTCCCTCCATCGCTAATGATGGCTCGAGGCATTCCAAATCTGACAAAAATATTTGATTTAACAAAATCAATCACAGTTTTAGCATTGTCAGATATAGTAGCCTTAGCTTTAACCCATTTCGAAATGTAGTCTACTGCCAATAGGATATAATTCTTACCAAAAGAGGAAGGAAAAGGACCTATAAAGTCTATTCCCCAAACATAAAAAAAATATCACATACTAGAATGTTCGTCAGTGGCATTTAATTCTTTGATCCTTAGTTACCTGTTCTTTGAAAAAAATCACAAGACTTGCAAAACATGTAAGAGTCATAAAATAACTTAGGCCAAAACAATCCATATTCTAAAATTTTATGAGTAGCACTTTTAGGACCGAAATGTCACCCACACACAGATGAATGACAAAATTGCAAAATAGACGAAATTTCATCATCTGTGACGCATCTCCTAACAATATGATCATAAAAAAATTTCCAAAGATGAGGTTCATCCCAAACATAATATCTAGCCTCTCGCTTGATTTTATCTTTCTCAGCTCTTGATAGATCACTAGGTCAAGACTGGGTTACTAAAAAGTTCACTATGTCTTTATACCAAGGGATTACCTGTTGCATTGCGAATAGGCTCTCATCCAGAAATTTGTCTTGAAAGACATCAAGCGTGGTACTCGATGTGATCCTGCTTAAGTGATTAGCCACCAGATTTTTTGCTCCTTTCTTATCGTGAATTCCACATCGAATTCTTGGATTAGTGATATCCATCGAATCAATCTTGGCTTGGCTTCTTTTTTATTTACCAAATATTTTAACGATGCATGGTTGGAGTAGATGTTCACCTTCGTACCCAACAGATATGATTGAAACTTTTCCAACCCAAAGACAACTGCTAAAAACTCCTTCTCCATTGTGCAATAATTTTTTTTAGTGTCATTAAATGTCATAGAAGCATAATAAATAACATGAGGTACCTTGTCCACTTTTTGACCCAACACAGCGCCTACTGCATAATCTGACATGTCGCACATCAACTCAAAGGGCATGTCCCATCGTGGTGGCTGAATTATTGGCACTGTAGTAAGTCCCTCCTTTAACTCATCAAATACACTTCTGCATGGTTCGTCAAAATCAAACTTCTCTTCTTTTTGGGGCAATCTACATATAGGTTGCGCAATTTTGGAGAAGTCCCTGATAAATCTCCGATAAAATCCTACATGAACAAGAAAGGAACGAACTTCCCATACATTTGCGGGGTAAGATAAAGATCAAATAACATCTATATTGGCCTTATCGACTTCAATTCCCTTCGAAGAAACAGTTTGGCCCACAATAATACATCGATCAACCATGAAATGACACTTTTCGTAATTTAAAACCAAATTAGTGTCAATGCAACGTCTTAGCACTTTTTCAAGGTTTATAAGGCATGTTTCGAAAGACTCCCTATATACCATGAAATCATCAATAAAAATTTCCAAGCAATTTTCCACAAGATTGGAGAAAATACTTACCATATACCGTTGGAATGTACGGGTGCATTGCATAATCCAAATGGCATTCGTCGAAGCAAAGGTGCCGAATGGACATATGAAAGTTATCTTCTCCTGATCCTTAGGTGCGACCAAAATCTGTTGATATCCTGAATAGCCATCTAAACAACAATAGTGAGATTTTCCCGTAAGTCTTTCAAGCATCTGATCAATAAATGGAAGCGGAAAGAGATCTTTCCTAGTAACCGAATTAAGCTTCCTGTAATCTATGCATACCCTCCAACCATTTTGGACACGAGTCAAAATTAACTCACCATTGCTATTTTCAATTACTATTACACCAGTTTTCTTCGGAATTACCTGGACTGGACTTACCCACTTACTAACTAAAATCGGATAAATGATGCCCGTATCAAGAAGCTTCAAAATCTATTTCTTCACCACTTCCATCATGGGTGGGTTTAGATGACGTTGTGGTTGCCTCACCTCCTTGACCTCATCTTCCATCAAAATTCAGTGCATGTAGATGGTGGGACTAATTCCTTTCAAATCAGCTACCGTCCAACCGAAAGCTTCTTTATTCTCCTTCAAAACGTTAACGAGCTGGCTTTCCTATACATCCAAAAGTTGATTAGAAATGATTAGAGGCAACGTATCCTTCTCACCTAAAAAGATGTATTTTAGATGACTAGGTAAGCTCTTCAATTCTAACATTGGTGGGTTGATCAACAATGGCTGCAACTTGTCTATCCCTTTTGACATTTCCGTAGATGTGAGCTGATGGAAGAATGGTTCGGTGGTCTCCAAACAAAGTGACGTTTCAATTGGTTCACCATCTAACGTTATTTTCTCTCTTTCTTGTCAATGAGATAGTTATTTAATTGTTCATTAAAGAATAACGATCCCCCATCTCCTTGTGAAGCTAACGTCTTCTCCCTTAATGCATCAAGTAACGCAGGGTCTTCATCTTCTTGCCATTGTGATGCCTTTTCCATCAATTCCACGTCATCGTTATCTTCCAACATCCAATTCTCCTGCATCCATATGTCAATAAAATCCACAGAAACAATAGATTGTTCTTCATCTGAAATTTTCATGGTATTATAAATATTGAACTTAATTAAGTCACCATCGAATTCCATAGTTAAAGATCCATCATGAACAT
>JAOSBN010000178.1:23536997-23554873 GCA_027563595.1 Erythroxylum suave | reverse complement strand
ATTTTTGGAGGGAAATATAAAAGAAATCCTCTCAAACGGTTCAGAACTCACCAACTCTAGAAAATTCTTGAAATACTTTGAAATCGACTCTTACAGCACTCTCAAAATCAACTGTTCACTACTTTTCATTTCGAAACCTTACGGTTACGCTTTCATCTTCAAGTTCTAATCTCACTATGTTGAAGAAGTTCCTACTGTCTGAAGATTACAATGGAGCAAGCAATGATTTATGGAAAGCATGTTGATTTCGAATCCCTGAAGCAAAATCAGATGGATATTGAACTAGAAGTAGAAGAAGCCAGATGGAAAAACTTCTTTCAGGTTCTTGAAATAGTCTATCAGAATGAAGTTTATGAGTTATGGAAGAATGCAGATGTGGTAGACGAAACTGTTGTATCAATGGTAGATAGATTGTCAGTCATAGTAACACTGGAGCTAATCGAGAAGGTTAGTGGATGTCCATGTGTTAGGGATGAGGTGTTTTACAACCCTGGATGGATGATTAAAAACCATCTAGAGAAGGCATATGTGAATCGACAACTTTATGGATGTAGTGACCTACAAGACAAGAAGTCATCGAACCTTGTTCCCAAAGCTAGGGTTCTACACAACATCCTATTTTATTGCATTCTACCAAGAACAGGCTTAAAGAATGCTGACATAACAATAGACGAGCAATGTCTGTTCTATTTACTCAATCATAAGGCTATCATCCTTTCATATCTGATTTTGAGACATATGTTAAAAACGAAGAGGGATTTTAATGTCTTTCCATACGTCATGCTGTTGACAAGAATCTTCAGAGAGCCTGGAATCCTTCTTGATAGAGGAAACAGAATGAAGATGAACATTTAAAGTGTTATTAATGGGGCAACCATTGGGACAATGGGTATGAGTACAACTTCTGTGGCGAGACCAAGGATTAAGGGGGAGCACTCTGTTCGAAGCAGCATGAGTGAGATTGTGACTCCCAAAGAAAAGAAGAAACCTCAATCGTCTGGTAGGATCCAAAGAAAAGAAGAAATTATCAGAAGGAGCAGTTGAAGCTGAGAAGATGTTCCAAAGAAAAGAAAGCCAGGTGAATCTATCTAAGAAATAAGTGCCATTGAAAAGGAAGGCAGAGTCACTTGATTTTGAGTAGGTTAAAAAGTCAAAAAGATCACCAAAGATATCAACTCTCCGATAAGATGAGCGGAAGAGAGAAAAGTCTCTTGGTGAAGAACCTAAGAAGAAGATAGAAAAGACACCAAATGCTACAAGACCTCTAGTCTCAATCATGCAACAAGAGAAGACAAAGATGACTAAAGAGACTAGAATTAAGAAGATGTTGGAGTTTGAGAAGAAGAGAACCAAACCACAACCACCTTCAAGACTGGAAGATGAAAGTAAAAAGTTAAAGGCCAGTCAACAAGAAAGTATTTCAACTGGTAGCCAACAAATAAAAAAATCAGTTGAAAATAGAGTGGTATCTCAAAGTCCTATAAGGAAAGAGGACTTGAGAATGGAGGTGATTGAAGAAGAGGTACCTGTGAGAAGCAGAAGCTCAATTATAATAAGATAATCTATAAAAAGGTTAGTCAAGGTACAAGTTGAGCCAATTTTGATCAATAACCGGTCTATTCATCTTCTAAATCATGAAGAAAGAAGACTATATGGGATTCTGAGGGATGAGAAGTCAGAACCATATCCTCTGAAGATGACCAAAGATCGGTACACCTTCTACCCAGTCACGAGTAGAACTTTGATCAAGATTGTACCTGACATCCAACCTAAAACTTCAAATATTGTACGCAATGTGGATAAAGGGAAATAGAAGATAAACCCTGAAGAAAAAGCAGGTGACCTGATTGAAGATTAGATACATAAAGCAGTGAGAAACATAGACGAGGCATGCAATGCAGTACAAATAAAAGGAGCCTATGTTTCACATCACATCTCCAAGGCATCAGGTAGTAATTGTGGATGCTTCACCATAGATATAACTTCTATGGTAGTTGGAAGAGTGGCGAAAGGACAGTACAGAACCATCCAAGTTGAAGGTATTTCCGTTAACTTAGAGACTTTTGTGCATTTGATCATGCACCTTAGACCCTTAAGTTCTATATCTTCAATTAAGAATGTCCTTCACCTTCTTGGAAAAACTATCCCAAAACTACCTAGACCTGATGACCTTGATCTCCCTGAAGGCAACCAATCCTTCAAACCTCCTACCTTGAAAATCATTGAGTCAGATGCTATACCCTCAGAAACATCTGTTGGCACAAATTTCTTTCCAAGTGCACCTCAACAAGCCAATACGACTGAGATGGAAGAAGTACAACACTCTCAGAAGTGGAGTCAGGAAGCCTTCGTGAAGGACATTGAAGAAATTCATGAAAAGGTTGATATTCTGACTGAATCAATTGGTGATCTACATGAGGAAGTAGCTTATCTTCGAGTATCAGTAGAAGACGACCTCAAGTTGATCAAAACTGACATGCAATGTATATTTTTTTTAGATAAAGAAGCATCTAAGGTAAATTATTTTTGATTGCTAACAAATAGGGGGAGAAAAGAGGAAGATAGGGGGAGAAAAGAAAAGAGAAAAGAAGAAAAGAAAAGAAAGATAGAAGAAAGAAGAAAAGTAGAAGATAGAATGCATATGTGTATTTTTGTGCTTATTCGTTATTTGTTGTTTTCTTGTTCTTTTGTTGTTTTCTTATTCATTTGTTGTTTTCCGATTCAATTGTTATTTCATTCATCAAATGAATAAAAATTCATTCACTTTAATTTTTTCTAAAATTATGATTATTTGTTATCATCAAAAAGGGGGAGATTGTTAAGTCAAGAGGACTTTACGATGATCAATTTTGATGACAATCAAATAATAATAATGTTAGAAACAAATGAAAGTTTTGACAAGTGTGTTAAGTGTGCAGACAAAGTCAACATAGACGAAATCAACTCAGACACAAAAACACAAATGCAAGACAACATAGCCGCAAAAGACATAGACGTAAAGACATAGACGCAAAGACAAAGACATAGATGCAAAGACATAGATGTAAAAACATAGACGCAAAGAGATAGATGCAAAGAGATAGAAACAAAGACATAGACGCAAAGACATAGACACAAGAAAAGGTAGATGCAAGTCAATGTAGACGCAGATATACAGACGCAAGATGATACAGTGCCACATCGGACGATTACTTAGTTGGAGTTAGTTACAGAACTCAACTAAATGACGGTTGTCAAGAATCAAGAAGCAGTTATCAAAGATCAAGAAGCAGTTAGAGACTTAGGTTATAAATATTAGTCGTAGTCGAAGCTTTCGAGCTAATAGTGAATTTTACGAGTTTACAACTTTGAGAAATTAGTGATCGTTGAGTGCTTACTTAGAAAAGAGACTGTAGTGCGATACTAAGAGAGCTAAACATTCTATAACAATAGCTCACGATATCTTTTTCTAGTGAGAGAAAGATAAGGCAAATAGCCTGGAGAGGCTAAGATAGCTGAAAGAATACTTGGTGTAAGAGACCTGAAGAGGCTCTGGAAGAGAAAAGAATACTTGTAACTGTTTGGTGTATAGTGAAACACTCAGAAGAACTCTGAGGACTGGACGTAGCCCACAGTTTGGGGTGAACCAGTATAAAAATCATAGTGCTTACTTTCTATCATTTACTTCAGTTTACTTTGTTGTTAAACAATTAGATAGAAGTTATTTTGCAATTTCATTATATAATAACTGTCTTATAATCTGAGTGATATCTTCTTAACAAGAAAAGGAAGTTCTTTAACAAGATTTTCGTATTCTCGAAAAAGAATACACCATTTAACCCCCCTTTTTGTGTATTGAGTTTATTGTTCGTAAAGTCTATACTAACGTGTGATTTACTTCACCCTTCCTTATGAGATAGGAAATCGAAGAATAGAAAAGGAGCATTTTTATAACCAAAACTGTTGGGAACAATTACTTCTATGAAAGAATTATCTGAATAAAGAGAAGGACCAATGTGAGGAAAGGAATTATACCATGTACCTGTCTAAGCTTGATTTAACAACACCTTATCAAGCTTTCTCCTAGTGAAGCTCCTGCCTAACTGCTTATTATTCCAAGTAAAGTGATAACTAATAAATCTTAAATCAAAAATTTCTAGCAAACTCAATATGGATTCTATATCTTTGCCTATGATATTATGGTTTACTCTATCTTCTTAAACTTCTGAGGGATGAAGGACACAATTAAATTCACTAGCATTAATCCAGGGCTTCACCATATGTGACTTAAAAGTAACAAGATCCTCCTATAAATTTGTTCTTTGTGACATAATGTTCAAAGAATAAATGATTGTTAATTCAAAAGAAGTTGGGGAGTCCCAACTCTTGCACTCCAAATGAATGAACTGATAAGAGCAATTTAGTTTCGTAAATTGTACCTTGTCCTTATCATAGGCAAAAAAAATTTATTGTTGTGATGCTAATAATTGGATCCACAAATCCATTTTGGCCTAAAAAACTTCATAGATTCTTAAAATTTATTAGCTTTAAATTTAATCTTTAGTAATCTCAAGATAGAAGACTTTTTATCTAAAAGTATGTCTTTTATTGTTTGTCTATTAAAAGGTTCATTCCTCCTTCTAATATTCCAAAAAATCATGACTAAGTAGGCTTAAAGAACTTCCACCCCCCTCTGTCCTTTCTTCTTTCAGTTAGATTTTTAATTGAAGTTGGAGTGGAAACCTATCCTACCCTTTTGTGACCCCAACTCCATATGTTAACCTAAAAAACTACCTCTCTCCATCTGTCTCTCACCCATTTCTCTATAAATTTGATCTCTTTGAACCCCTACTTCTCCTCCTATAAATTTATAATCCGTATATAAAAGAAACATGTTTTCAAATCTTTCCCTCCCTTTACCTCCAGTTTGATTTCATTTATTTGGAAGATCTCACTTGGAACCCTAATCTTAGACTTTCATTACTCGAGTTGTTGTTGGTTGGGGCTTTTTCCCTTTTTAAAAAATGTGTTTTGCTTTTTTTGCCAATCAAGAAAAAATATAATGATGAATTATATTTAGTTAAACTGAAAATAAAAAACAATTTTATCAATAGGCCAAGCAACCAATTATTTAAAAGGCATATAATGTACCATACTTGTATATGACAACCACTTAGACTTGCCAAAGAGAAGGATACTTATTAATCATTTTAAGATTAATTCATAACTGTATGGTACAATTTTTTACAGGAACAAACATAATATTAAGGTCTCATTTGGTAGCCAACAATGAAGGAATCTAAAAAAAAAAGGAACAGGAATGGAAAGAAAAATCAGAATATGAATGAAATCACTGATTATGTGTATTTGGTATGGTATTAAATAGAGTTAATATATGCTACTATTTGATATTAAATATTAAAAATGATAATGAGAAAATTTTTAACTCACATTTAATTATTATATGATTTATTTGTAAATAATTAATTAAAATTTTTGTATTTTATAAATAATTAATCAAGAAAAATGCAATGAATTATAAAATTATTAATTTTAAAATAATTATAAATGATTTTTATGATAAGAATCAAAATATCAGTGAAACAATATAAAATAATTGATGATAATATTCCTATAAGAATTGTTTCTTGATAATATTTTGATAATAACTTGATATATTCTAATAATATCTCTTATCTCTTATTCTTGACATTTGATTCCAACTTATATCCAGGAATAAAAATTCAAAATTGTCTAAAATTCATTCTAGTTTTTTCATTTGTTATTTTATCTATTATTAGTAACCAGACAATTAAAAGTTAGGGAATAAAGATTGTATTCACATTCCCATATCATTATTAATAGTTACTAAATAAGACCTAGATATAAATGATGTGCCGTCATTTCATCTCCGACTCTATCATTCAGTTTATGTATAAATAATAAATAAATCATATGTAAAATATGTAGAAAACAATTACAAAGTAATTTACCTATATTAATACAAATTTGATAAAGTAATAAATATACATATTGACTCATCAAGTATTAGAGTGCTTAAATGGGAAACAACCTAGTGCATATGATAATGTAATCACATTGATATTGAGTTATGGTATCGATTGATATTATTCCTTTTAGTTTGTACTATCTAATATTGATCGCTACCTAAAATATTGATCAATACTATAATGAAGACATAACTTTTTAAAAAATAATGGAACTTAATCAAAAAAATTTTTATTTTCCTAACCTTAGTCGTCCCTCACTCCCTTCCTCACCACTTCATAACTTACTAATGGATCAAATAGTTGTGAATTATATGATATTTTAGTTAATTTGTCATGTATTTAGTGTGAATTTGAGTGTTGAGTGTGCATTTAAGATTTAAGTACGTTACTTTATGTGTTTAAGTGTTTTTATTGGTCAGTTTGAATCTTTGAGCTTAATTGTTATATTTTTGAGGTACCTTGATGCGTTTGTTAGTGTTTCAGGGTAAACAATGAAGAATGGAGAAGATTCGAAGAGTTTTCGGGCCAAAGACATAGAAGGCCACGATCGTAACATAGAAGGACGGGCTAGTAATAGCCAGGCCACGATCGTGCACTTGGAGCACGATTGTGCATATCTAGCCATGATCATGACATAAAGGTTAAAGAATTGGCCACGATCGTGGTAAGCAGGGCCATGATCATGGCCTGTGTCGGGCTGACTGAAAAACTCAAGTTTCACAAGATTTTTTGGACTGTTTTGACCATGACTTTGACCTAAAGCGTACAAAATATAAATAGAACATAAGAAGTTAGAGGCAGCAGCCTAGAGAGAGCCTTGGAAGAACCTTGATTAGCCACCCAAAAAAACCCTAAAAGAGGCCTTAAGAGATTGAGAAAGAGACGAAGGAAGAGAGAAGAGGAAGACGACGTAGACACGACATGCTTCCTGAATTAAGAGGCTTTCTAAAGTCGCGGCCTCCCATCATCCCGTCGTAGTTTTGACTCCTATATATTTCAGTTTTATTCAATTATGGAATTGATATAGGTAATTGATTATAAACTGTGTTGTGGTCAACATTTTACACTTATCTTTGGATTATTATTTTTGATTTAATGAAATCTGATAATTTTATGTGTTCATTGAATTAATTGTGATTTATCATGTGCTTAATATCTTGATAATAACCTGAGAGGGTGAATCAAGAGAAAGTGAATTAATTTAGGCTAACGAGAGTTAGGCATATTAATAGATCTAGAACTAAATCAAATTGGTAAATCTTGTGTAGAGAGATCACATTAGGTTTCCAATTGTTTATTAGAGAACTTACAAACTAACTAGGTTTTAGATAGGTTGGTAATTGAAAGATTACAACCTCCCATAATTTGATTAGGGTTTATGCTTTAGGGTACAATTATAACTTGAGAGAGAGTATTTAACCTTAGGATCTTCTAGAACCATTAATTCAGTAAATCGTAATTGGTTAGGTTGTCATTAAGGATAGGTAATTTTCCCTTTCTCTCTTTTAGTAAACTCATTGGGTGGAACTTGGGTGTGTGATCATTGTTCGTTAATTGTTCATCATCATCATCATCATCATTGTTTTTAATTAAGTGTTAATTGTTTATCATTAATTTTTATTTATTGATTTGGTTTAGTTAATTCTTGTGTTTAAAATATCATTTGTTGAATAATTGTTTAGTAGTCCTTTTGACCTTAGATTTAGGGCTAGTTAGAACTCCTTATGGTATTGATACCTTAGGTACTATGTGAATGACCTGTGCACTTACAGAAATTTCCAAGGTTATAAACAGTAAGACTTAGCATGTGTAACCTTGCGAACAAGTTTTCGGCACCATTACCGGGGAAGGCGACATTTAGTTCTATAGTTTAAGGGGTTATAGTAGTTTTTAATTTTTGTTTTTGTTTTTTTCATTTTACTTCAGAGTCGTGTTCATGCAAGAACACAGGAGTCATGAGGAGTACCATTTGTGCAGAGGTGGCGTTAGGTTTAGACATAAAATGATTAGAACGGACCCCTAGGAAAGCTTGGCGAGAAAAAGAAGAAGAGATCGAGAAATCAACGATGGCCAAGGAATTTCAGAGGAACGTGGATGTGAACCCTAGATGGAAACAACGGACCCTCATGGACTTTATGAGGCTAGGGTTCAACCCCTCGAACCAAGGAGTGGCTAGATCGCCTGTTCAAACGGTCATATTCAAAATTAAGCCAACCCTCCTGAACATGCTTCAATAGAATATCCAATTTTATAGATTGGCGAATGAAGATCCAAATGCGAACATCGTGAGTTTCCTCAAGATCTGTGATACTTTCTGGTATCACTAGATGTTGGAGGATGCTGTTAGGATTAGGTTGTTCCCTTTTACACTTAGAGATAGAGTGAAGGCTTGGTACCATTGACTGAGCCCCACTAACATCATAACTTGGTAGCAGCTTATGCGTGCTTTTCTAGATAAATAGTTTCCGTTGATAAAGACCATGAATATAATTAAGGAAATTACCAATTTCCAACAAGGAGGTAGGGAGTCAATTTATGAAGCGTGGAAGAGATATAAGGACCTACAGAGGAAGTGCCCATACCACAACCTACCGAAGGAATTCCTTCTATAGACTTTTTATAGTGGAGTTAACCTACCTACTAGAGGCACCATAGATGAGGCATCAGGAGGATCTTTAGTGCGGAAGACAATCGGTGAAACGAAGGAGTTGATTGAATAGATGGCCAGTAATAGTTGTTTATGGGCAAGTGAGCTAGGTAGGCAACCTACCACTTTTAGAGAGTAGAAGGGAGTTGTCATAGTCAATCGGATGACAGAGATGTAAACAAAGGTTGACAACTTGATGCGACAACTCAGCAACATGAATGCATCATCCTTGGCTTCGGTTAAGGCTATGAAATTGAAGTGTGAGCTATATGGTCAATTCGATCATGATACTGTAGACTGTTATCTGATGAGAGGGAATAGCTAGGAGCAAGTAAATTATATGGGGGCGCAATTTGGATGAGGAAAGGGGAACAATCCCTACTTTAACACATACCTCGGGTGGAAGAATCACCTCAACTTTTCCTAGTCAAATGATAACAATGAAAGACAGTTTAAGCCTTAAGGACAATTGAGCTTTTAGCAGGATAAAACAAGCTCGATGGAGTCAAAGTTGGAAAAAGGTTTGGACAAGATCTGAGGCATGGAGGAAGCTCATAGGAGGCTTAAGAGTAAATTCAAGCAAGTAACGAAGAATCATGCCTTGTCCATGCACAATCTAGAAGTCCAAGTAGGGCAGCTCATGGAGGCAATGTCTACTCGGGATGCTGGAACTCTTCAAAGCAACACCAAGTCAAACCCGAAGGAGTGTATCATGGTTATAAGTCAGACTCAAGACAACGAACTGGAAAAGGTATGGGACAAAAGAAGAAGGTCAAGTGGTTAAAGATCACCTTCCAAGTGAGACTGTAAGCAAGTCAGTTAAAGTAACCCGACAGATATTTTTGCACCAATTTTTTGCTCAAAAGGAATTATATGCAAGAAGGGAAGTAGAGAAGTTACAGGAGATTGAGCAAAATAAGATCGAGGACATGAAGAAACTAGTATAGTCGAAGCTTAAGTTAAAAGGGTCTGTCAAGAATAAGATTAAGGAGCAACCATTGGAAGTTGACCTAATATAGCTACGAAGAAAGATGACCCGGAGAACTTTTTCATCCGTTGTAGTATCAACAAGATCATTATAGACAGGGCATTCATGGATTTAACCTTAAATATGGTGCCCTACACTTTCAGTCTTAAATTGGGGTTAAAAGAGTTAGTGCCTACTAAGTTTTTGGTTAAGACAGCCGATGAGAATCATGCAAGATGTGCCAATAAAGATTGGTAAATTTATCTTTTCCAAGGATTTCTATATTTTGGCCATCAGCGAATATGAGGACACCTTGATAATTCTTGGACGACTATTCTTAGCCACTACGCACTCAGTTATTGATGTGAATGAGGGGGGGGGGGATTTAACTCTGCGAGTAGGAAAGGAAAAATTGACTTTTAAGGTGACCATTAGAGAGTATAGAGCTCCTTCACCTCCAGTGAATATCAAGGAAACAAAAATTCAAGGAGAATGGGAGGACATAGAGGATCTTGGTAACACCTTCTAGACGAAGCACTCATGAAGGAGAAGGTGAGGTAAAGAAAATTGCAAGGATGGTGGTAATTGTAATATAGTAGCTAAGGTACAAATTCTGAGATTAATGAAGACACTACCGTCAAACCATTCATTCCAACAACTATCAGCCTAAAGGAGCATCGAGCTACTGACATTAAAGGAAGTGTTGCATGGGAGGCAATCCATAGAAAAAATTAGTTTCATTATTGAATTTTGTTAGAATAGTTGAATCCTATAATTAGGTTTACTTTTGTTTTGTTGAATAAAAGTGGAAAAAGGAATCAAACTGCGAAATTGTATGGATAATTTTTAAACATGAAAAGAGAGGTAGAAAAGGGGAGGAAGTAAAATCGAAACAAATTGGAAAAAGAACAAAAGGACATTGATGTTAGTGATTGTGGCCAGTGATTGGACATAGTCTTGGTGGTAAGCCATATACCACGATCATGGTATAGTAAGTCATGATCGTGGCCTGCAACTATGCAGAAATAAGGGAAGACGCAAATTTTAATGTAATGTTGACCTTTTTACCCTTTTTACCACCTATATGTTCACTTCTAGCTTCATTTTCACTTTCACTTTCACTTTCATTTTCACTTTATCTCTCTAGAATTCCAGCATTCAAACAGTCTGTCACCTCTCTAGAAATTTTTTAACATAAATTTTTTTCCCAAAACCTAGCCTCATCATGCAACACATTAAGCAATCACCCAACAAGAGTCACACAGAGGATAACAAATTGCGGGATGAGGAAGAAGAAACTGAGCAGTGGACTTTAGAGCACCTTTTCCGATCTACACCTAGGAGGAAGGTAGTCATTTTCGATTCCTTCATTTTAGACATATTGTAGCTCCTAGGTAGATATTGACACACTAGATAGGCTAGAGCTGCGTGAGTGGATAGAAAACCTAGCGGAGAGAATCTAGTGGGGCCAGTTCATACGGTTCGAATATCTTGTTCGTAAGGAACTTACAGTGGAATTCTTTACTTCATTAAGTTATGACGCTAAGAACCCCAAGGAATTAAGGTTTCAGCTGAGAGGAAGAGCTTACGAATTGAATGTAGAAATCACGTGTGAGATGTGTGGACTCCCCAAATCCATCATCGTTAATCAACATGGTGATTTCCATGCCTCTCAATACTGGAATAAGCTTACTAGAATGGATCAATTCTATGCTAAGAATGCGTACAACAATATTATCAGGTCCCATGAATACTTGATGTTACACAAATTTATGTGACAATTGGTTTTTGATAAGTCAGAAGCCAACAAGTGTTCCACCAAGGAACTTTTCATATTATGGTGCATAGACCATAGTATTCTAGTATGCACATCGACGTAAGTGCTACAAGCTATTGTTGTGGCTCTGCACAAGAGGAGCAATAGTCTTGGAATGGGTTACATAGTGTCTGCCATTACGGAACATTTTGGAGTGGATCAGAGTGGACTAATTGTCCATCTACTGGAATTTCTTGACCACCATCACTTATTTTAGGTTGAGAACATTCATTCCATAAACATGGAGCTGAGGGATATCAGACAGAAGACACATGTTTGAATCAGGACAGGTTAAGCAAGTTCAAGCTCTGCGTCACCTCGGTAGGTACAGGAGGAATTAGTTAGTGAAGAATTATAAGAAGAGGAAAAACTAGGCTGAAAGAAGGTTTTGGCTGCAATTTTCGAAACGAATACAACATTAGTAGAGATGGCACGCACACAATGATGCCAGAGTTGAGATATCCAATGGATCCATCAGTATTTTGAGTCTAAAGGAGTTCAATAGCCACCTCCGACACCATCAACACCTCCATCTGCTTAGGATTCATACCTAACCTAATTTTTATTTTCCAAATTAGCCTTCAAATCTAGGTTGTTTATGTTTATTTCTACTTTTATTTTCATTTTCAATTTTATTTGTTCCTTGTTTACCATAATTTTTGTCCTTTCTTTTGTTTTATGTGCTTGTGTGTTTTCCTTCTCACATTGGGGACAATATGTTATTCAAGTATGGGGAGGGATTCAGTGATTTTGCTTTTGTGTATGATTTTGCATACTATATAATTGTTGTTAGGATTACATTGTGCGAAATGTGTGAATGTGTCAATGGCTTAGATTGATTGAAATTCATTTCATTTTAGACATAGTCTATTAGGTTATGAATAATAATTAGCCTACGAAATTAGTGAATTAGGGGGCCTTTGGATAAATATACGGTCTAATTAGGACTTAGTGTAAATTTAACACCCTCTAGATTGTCATATTCATTTATAATTTGAGGTCTTTTAACTTAAGTAGCTTAACTAGTATTTTTCATGAAAACGAATAGCTCAATGCATCAAAGGTACACAAAAATTTGAAAAAAAATGTTGGTTAAATAAATCACTATTCCATTGACCTTCGGGTTATGAATAGAGTTAGTAGCCAGTTGAAAACATGATGTAGCTGATTAACCAGATTGACACGCATCATAAATTTGTGCCTTCACATAAAAAGGCTATAATGACTTTTCAACCAAGCTGTTAATAAAAGACTTAGTCGAGTAACCGGATCGACATTCGTCACCAATGTTTACCTTCGAGTAAAAGACTAAATCCCGATATAAAAAAATGTGTGTTTTAAATAAAAACCTACCAAACTTGTAATAAGCTTGAAATTTTATGGAAATATATTTAGGAATAGTTACAGAGTCTAAGAGACCAAAAAATTATTAATGTGTGTATACAATTGAAACGGGCAAATAAGTTAACACTTAGATCTCCATTAAGTTGTATATTTAGTTCAAAACCCCTAGAAACATATTTTGCTTGCTAATGATTTGCCATAATTTAAATGATTATATTTAAGATTAAATTTATTTCGTGAGATTAAAGTCATTGCCTCATTATTGCATTGTGTATTTTGTTTTTGTTGTTTTGTTTGCTTAAGGACAAGCAAACGTTTAAGTGTGGGAATATTGATAGTTGTGAATTGCATGATGTTTTAGGGTTTAATTTGTCATGTATTTAGTGAGAATTTGAGTGATGAGTGTCCATTTAGGGTTTAATTGTGTTAGCTCATATGCTTGACTGTTTTTATACGTTAGTTTAAATCTTTGACGTTAGTTGTTATATTTTTGAGGTACCTTGATGCGTTTGTTAATGTTTCAGGGTAAACGGTAAAGAATGAAGAAGATTCAAGGAGATTTCAGGTCAAGGACATAGCCCATGATCATGGCAAACAGGCTACGATCGTGACAGAGAAGAACGAACTAGCAGTAGCTAGGCCACAATCATGCACTCAGAGCATAATTGTGATAGAGAACTTCTAGTCAGGACATGATCCTACATATTAGGCCATGATTGTTACAGAAAGGTTAAAGTGTTGGCCACGATTGTGGTAGGCAGGGCCACGATTGTGCCTTGCATCGAGCTGACAGAAAAACTCAAGTTTCATAAGATTTTTTTGAACAATTTCAACTCCGACTTTGACCTAGAGCCTAGAAAGTATAAATAAAACATGAGAAGTTTGAGGCAACAACTTAGAGAGAGCCTTAGAAGAACCTTGATCAGCCACCCAACAAAACCCTAGAAAAGACCTTGAGAGATTGAGAAAGAGGCAAAGGAAGAGAGAGAAAATGATTAATTTGGGCTAACAAGAGTTAGGCATATCAATGTATCTGAATTAATTCAAGTTAGTAAATCTTATGTAGTGAGATCACATTAGGTTTCCAATTGTTTATTAGAGAACTTACGAACTGATTAGGTTTTGGATAGGTTGTTAATTAAGAGATTACAACCTCCCATAATTTGATTAGGGTTTATGCTTTAAGGTATAATTATAACTTGAGAGAGACTAGTTGACCCTAGGATCTTTTAGAACCATTAATTCAATAAATTGTAATTGGTTAGGTTGTCATTAAAGGTAGGTAATTTTCCCTTTCTATGTTTCGATAAACTCATTAGGTGGAACTTGGGTATGTGATCATTGTTCATTAAATGGCTAAATTCCATTAATATTCAATTTCACATTTAAGTTGCTCATCGTCATCATGATTGTTTTTAATTAAGTGTTAATTGTTAATCATTATTTTTGTTGATTGATTTTGTTTATTTGGTCTAGTTAATTCTTATGTTTAAAGTTATCATTTGTTAAACAATTGTTTAGTAGTGCTTTCCATCTAGTTAGCCCTCCTCATGGGATTGATACCTTAGAAACTACGCGAATGACCCGTGCGCTTGTGAAAATTACCAAAGCTATAAATAGTAAAACTTAGCGCATGTAACCTTTCAAACAGGATCATCCTTTTCTCTCCTCTATCCTTTTACTTCTCTTCTCAACTTAAGTGAGCCGTCGCTTATCTCTCTGTCATATCCTTGGTCTACCCCTCCTTTATGGTAGTCTACTATCTTCTTCACTCAGCATTTTGTCTCTATCAAGTCACCAAGTTGCCAAGTCTTCTCACAACTCATCAAAGCCTAGCCCTAGGCAACGACAAACAGGGCACCTACCAAGGCCCACTCTTATGATGAACAAAATAAGCAACAAAAAGGGCCCCTATTTTACTTCATTTTGTTATTTATGAAGGTTAAGAGCCCACTTTTAACTCTTACAAAGACTTAAAAAAGAGCTTGTGTTTTGTCTCTTTTTACTCTTTATAGGGCCATCTTTTGAACCTTAAAAATAACAAAAAGAAGCAAAACAAAGGCCCTTTTGTTGCTTTGCTCAGGGCCGATAAAATGTCAAGAATGGCCCTGCACTCATCATCATTAGGATGTCATTGTCAACTTGTCTTCTCAGTGCTCATTGCTACAAATAGTAGCTCAGTTCTCCTTATCACTCTTTAGTCTTCAACTATCTCTTAGGTCTAGGGTAATGGCTTAAATAGTTAAACTTGACATGCTTTTAATTTTCATCTTACAAGTAATGATTTGTGAGTAAGAAAAGTTATTGTTTTTAAGTTGATTGCTAAATGTTAAAATTTTAACTACGAGAACAGTTGGTTGAGAATGATTTTTATCATTTTAGAATAATACTTAATGAGGGGCTTACAATAGAAAATAAATAATAGATGGGCCTTTCAAGTTTCAAGATGAGAGTATACTGTAATATAATATGAAAATGTAAATGGATAAGGCATTAAGCCATGATTTTTTTTAATGTCTATAAATAAAGCCATTTTGTAATGTGCAATTGTTATTCCCATACAAAAAATGTAAGATACAAGAGATTGTTACATGTTTTTAATATATATATATATAATAGATGGGCCTTTCAAATTTCAAGATGAGAGTATACTCTAACTTAATATGAAATGTAATAGTTAAGGCATTAAGCAATTATTTTTTCTTTTTATTTTTATAAATAAAGCCATTTTGTAATTGGCAATTTTATATTGCTATAGGGAAAATGTAAGATACAAAAGATTGTTACATGTTTTTAATGTACCTATATATATGTATATGTATAGGTTAATTTCATTTACAAAATTTATTTAACTTTTTAACATGTCTACATTCAAATTATTTTCTTTACATTGCAAAAATGCAATAAGTTACTAGACTATGAGTGATCTAGTTCAAAACTTGGCTGCCTCACTAGTAGTTTTAGCTCCAATATGCAAGTTTAGTGTCTCCAACAAGGTAAAAGTCTTTTTATTACAAGTTTTAACTCAAATTCCTAGCTTCAATAGTAGAGGGAATGCATATTAGTTTGATAGCTTGTCAAATCAGCTATCCCATATACAATTGATCAACACTTATTGTAGTACATTCTTGTGCTTAGCTTTTTGTTACAAGTTTTAACTCAACTTCCAAGCTTCAATAGTAAAGGGAATGCATATTAGTTTGATATTTTGTCAAATCAGCTATCCCCATATAGAATTGATCAACACTTATCGTAATACATTCTTGTACTTAGCTTTTCCTTATAAGGCTCTCATATTCCTTTCTTAAAAAAAAAAAAAGATTGTGTTGTCTAACATAGATTCTAAAAGTTATGAAGTCTCCTTTGCTATGTTTAGGGATTTTACATGACTATTGAATGAGATTAGGCCATAAAGAGGGTGGTATTAGGGTGTTACACTCCCCAAAATGTAATCAAAGTATACACATTCAAAGAAGAGGTGTTTAATTATTTCTTCTTCATAGTTGCATCGATGATATGTACTAGAACTTTAAGGTCTCATTTGGTAATTAGTAATAGAGGAATCAGAATGAAAAATAAGAATGAGAATGGAAAGTGAGAATTAGAGGAGAGTTAACAGTTATGCTAATATTTGAAATTAAATATTAAAATGATAATGAAAAATATTTAAAAATGATAATAAAAAATTAACTCATATTTAATTATTATATAATTTATTTTGTAAATAATTAATTAAAATATTTATATTTTACAAATAATTAATAAATTTAAATGATTTATGAAATTATTAATTTTTAAAAAATTGATAATGATTTTTACGATAAGAATAAAATTATTAATGAAACAATATAAAATAATTGATGATAATATTCTGATAAGGATGAATATCTTGACAATATCTTGATAATATTTTGATAATAACTTGATAATATTTTAATAATATCTCTTATCTCTTACTTTTGATATTTGATTCTAGCTCAGTAATCAAACAATTAAAAGTTAGGGAATAAAGGTTATTCCTCTTCCTACCTCTTTATTATTTGTCACTAAACAAAATATAAATAATGTGTAATTATTTCATTTCTAACTCTATCATTCATTTGATGTATATATAATAAGAAAATCAAATGCAAAATATGCAGAAAAATTACAAGGTAATTTAGCTATTTAATAAAAATTCTATAATGTAATAAATACACATGTTGACTCATCAAGTATTATAGTTCTTAAATGGGAAACAACCCAGGACGTAGGATACTGTAGTCATATTCATACTAAATTATGGTATCGATTGATGTTCCTCCTTTTGATTAGTACTAGCCAATATTGCTCACTACTTAAAATATCGATCAATATTAATATCCAAACATAATTTTTCCTACCCTTATTCGTCCCTTACACCCCTCCTTACTATTTCACAAGCTAGTAATAAATCAGCCTCTCCTCTGATCTGTCCTTTCACTTCTCTACTCAACGTAAGTGCACCGCTTCTCATCTCTCCGTCATCTCCTTAGTCCAACCCTCCCCTGTGCTGGTCCACTATCTTCTTTATCAGTTACTAGGGTTCTAACTCGACTCACCATACATTTCGCTAGGTTATCACCGTCAACTCCTGTTCTCAGTCCTCATTGCTGCAAATAGTTGCCCAGTCCTCTCCTTATCACTCTTTAGTCTTCAGCTCTCTCTTAGCTCTTGGGTAATGGCTTAAATGGTTAAACTTGACATATTTTTAATTTTCATCTTAAAAGTGACAATTTTCTAATAAATAATAACTGGCTAGAAAAATTATTGTTTGTATGTTGATTATTGAGTTTTAACAATTCAACTATGAGAATTGTTGGTTGAGAATGATTTTTATCATTTTGAAATAATTCCTAATGGGTCACTTATAGCAGAAAATAGACACTAGATGGGTCTTTAAAGTTTCAAGATGAACATAATACGAAAATGTAAATAGTTAAGGCATTAAGTAATGATTTTTTTCTTTTTATTTGTATAATAAAGTCATTTTTGTAATATGCAATTGTACATTGCCAAAGGAATATATATATGTGTGTGTGTGTATGTGTGTGTGTGTGTGTGTGTGTGTGTGTGTGTGTGTGTGTGTGTGTG
>JAOSBN010000178.1:23524024-23536897 GCA_027563595.1 Erythroxylum suave | reverse complement strand
AATAAATATATGTTTTTATTTTATTAATAATTAATATGATAATAAAAAATATATATTAATTTTATTAATAATTAATATGATAATAAAATAAAAGTTTATTCAGTTTTTATTTATTACATAATAATACTAATATATAAGATGATAAATTACTCATATTTTATTTATAATAAATATTTTATAACTAATTGTTAATTAATTTTATAAATAATTAAAATTTATATTTCTGCAATTTATATTAGCAAAAATAGTTGTAAAAAAGTTGCAAACTTGCTCTCTCTTTTATTACATAAGAAAGGGTATAATTGAGTTTTAAAGGTTAAATAGTTAGTTTGTTGATGAAAAAATTCCTCCACATTAGCTTTTTCATTTTTTACTGTTTGAAGACAAACAACCAATGCTTCAGCTGTTCTCCAAACAGCATTTATAGCTGTTTGAAGAGTCAAACAGCTGAAGCATGCCAATAAGCTATTCAGCTTACCAAACGAGGCCAATAACATCGCAAGTGTTGAATGCCTACCCGACAAGAACTAGAATATGGTGTCTTGAGACCTAAAGAAGAAGCAGATAGTGAAAGTAGTTCATTCATTTTGCCAATATCTCTTATTTGCTTATAGGCCAACAATACAGGGTATCTAATAGTTACTAATGAGCATCATAGGTGTAATAATAGTACTGATTGAAAATTGAAGAATCTACTAGTCTTGAATGTGTCGGTCTTTAAACTGCAAAATAAAAATGAAGTTACTTATTTTACATATTCAGTATGTTATTAATCAAAGTTAATAATTATGATAATATTCAATATTAATATTATTTTGATAATAACTTGATAATATTTATAATAATATCTCTTATCTCATATTCTCGATATTTGATTTCAGCTTGTAACCACATTCCTCTTAAAAATAAAATTTATAATCATAACTCTCTTAAAAATAAAAGTATTTAAAATTCATTTCAATTTTGTCATTCCCTATTTTATTTATTGTCGTTAATCAAATAACTAAAATTTAAAAAATAAATGTTAAAGATGGCAAAAGAGCTCAACTTGAGCCTGGCCCTGCTAGACTGGCCCGAAATCAACAAGCCATTCTTCAATTGACTGAATTTTAGGCTAAGCACAAGTTCAAGCCTAACACTTTAAAGGAAAACGACATCAGTTTGCTAAAAACAACGTTATTTTGAGCTTTTAATTTAAAAAAATTAGTTAGGTCAGACTCTAACTTAGGTAGTCTCTGGTCTAGTTAGGCTCGAGCTCAAGTTGGGTTTGAGCCTTAACCGCATAGTATCAGTTCTATCCAAACTTGACAGGCGCGAATCTTATTCAACCTATTGTCGTCTCTAATAAAAATGCTATTCCCTTCCTCACAGAGTCTGGTCTGTGCTCTCAACCATCTATAGTGAAAACGTCCATCTACAGTGAAAAAACAATGCCCTCTGCCACGAATACTCTTCACTCAACTGAAGCTGATCGACAAGCTACCAAAAAGGTATGCCTCTGTGAGAGGGAGGAAGACCCCCCTCCTTCTGTGTCTGCCCCACAAAGTAACCAGCCCAAATATAGTTCGGTAGTCACTGGTCACACAGATGCTGGCGGAGGTGAGAAAGATTTAGCATGGCCTGAAGAAGACCTCATCGAAATCACTGAGGGAGACATATCTATTATCCAAGGAAAATTCGGCATGGGGTTAGAACTTTCCAACACACTTAAAGGAAAACTCGACAAAATTTGGGCAAAGGCAGTAATTGTCAAACTCCTCAACCGGACACTGGGATTCAATATGCTCAAATCTAGACTACTGTCCATGTGGAAACCAAAGGGCCCAATGAAAATTGTTGATATAGAAAATGAATTCCACCTCGTTAATTTCATGGAGGAAGACGATTATGTTCACATACTTACTCAGGGACCATGGATTATTGTTGGACATGCCTTATCAGTTCAACCATGGTATCTTGAATTCCGACCCTCCTCTGGGAAAATCACGCATGTGGTCGCCTGGGTACATTTCTCTGATTTACCAATGGTTAGATACCATCCGTCAATCCTCACAGCGCTCGGGAATCTGGTGGGTCGAACGATCAAAATAGACAATCATACCCAACTCACCCAACGGGGCAAATTTGCACGGGTGGTCGTGGATATCGACCTCAGTTCCCCGCTCCGACCCATTGTAGAGCTCAATGGTGAAATCATCAAGGTCGCCTACGAAGGCTTACCCCATATTTGTTTCTCCTGTGGGCAGGTCAGTCACGGGGCCATGACTTGCCCCACAAGACCGTCAGACACACCCATGACGGACCAACCCTCCAGTGGCCCGATAACGTCCAAGCCACCTGACCACCGATCGGAATCTTCCTCAGATGGACTCCGACAAGAGAGCTATGGCCCATGGATGCAAGTGAGGCGTCGCCCTCGCCAACCACTGCCATCCTCTACGCCACAACAGCACAACCGCCCTCACCACGTCGGATTGAAGGGCTCAAGATTCATGGCTCTGACAGAATTAGAGTCGTTGGAGCAAGGAATAGTTGTACCTTAACCAAATGAGGCAACCCCAACGTTCGCGTCTCAGCTTACGACGTTCCAGACTCAAACCAAAACGAAATCAATCACTCCATCGAAGTTTAAAGAGAGTCACCTAAAACGTGTGGCCTCAGCTGGGTGCAATGAAGCACCTAATCCCAGCCCCAAAACGTTGCCGCACACTCCTATCCAAATTCATGACATGGATCACGCTGGACAGACCCAAGTCATGGGTCAAAGCCGCCAAACGCCACCCCTGCCTACTTCCAAGCCCAGCCAACCGAGCAACCCCAGGACTATAATGGATCAGGTGGCCCTATCCATCCCATCCCACGCCGATGTTATCATACACGATCAAACAATTAATCTGCCCACACATGTGGAATTGGGCTGTAGGGACATAAAGAAGGATCCCAACGAAAACTATACGTACCCTGTCTCGACATCGGATAGTCAAATCCGCCAACTACCCCTTACGAGACTACCAAATCCAACAGAAGTTTCATCATCAGCCACTACCATGTCTGTTGAGCCAGATACCCAGATGGAGGAGCCTTCACAGGACATCACGTCAGGTCAGGGACGGGAGTTGACTGACAATGAAGTCAGCTCACAGACAGATTAGCTTCCTTTTCTTCGGATTTTATGTCGATCTTTATATGGAACTGCCAAGGGACTGGAGGTAGAACCTTCAAGCCTATTATCAAAAACTACATTCAAATTCATAAATTGCGGCTTCTGGTTCTTGTTGAGCCTCGTATTAGTGGAGCAGGAGTGACTAAAGTTATTAGAAGCTTGGGTTTTACACAATCTTACAAGATGGAAGCAGAGGGATTTTCGGGGAGCATATGGCTACTTTGGAAAGCAGATATTGTGGTTCGTATTCTATTAGCTCACCAACAATTCGTGCATGCCAATATTGAGTGGGACCACTTGTCATTTGACTTCACGGAAATTTATGCTACCCCTACGTATTTGTTACAAAAGTATTTATGGTAGTTTTTGAGTAAAATTGCCAGGATTACCAACAACCCTTGGCTTTTGGGTGGTGACTTTAATGCCAAGTTAGAGAGCACTGATAAACGCGGAGGCTCTCAACTACAATATATTGTTAACTCTCAATTTCGAAACTGTGCGCACAGTTGTCAGCTTTAGGATCTAGGATTTTCGGGGCCTCGGTTTACCTGG
Source organism: Erythroxylum suave (assembly GCA_027563595.1). Classification (NCBI taxonomy): domain Eukaryota; kingdom Viridiplantae; phylum Streptophyta; class Magnoliopsida; order Malpighiales; family Erythroxylaceae; genus Erythroxylum; species Erythroxylum suave. The sequence goes on along the minus strand of JAOSBN010000178.1, from coordinate 23,533,182 downwards.
CAAAAAGGACAAATCCTCGCTAGATTAGATCGGGCTTTCTGCTCGAGTAACTGGCATTCTGTCTTCTAGGACACCACAGTCACTCACCTACCTTTCCTGAAATCAGACCACCGACCTCTACTAATGTCTCCTCCATCAATTCGCTCCTTTCAATTTCAATCCACCTGGTTGACGCATGCGGGATTTAGTCAATTTGTATCAAAGAATTGGACCCCGACCAGTCCTGAGTTCAGCAGTGAGCTCAGAAATTTTTCGGAACGCTTACAACAGTGGAACTATTCCATGTTTGGCAACATCTTTTACCGGAAAAAACGACTATTGGCAAGACTTACAGGTATTCAAAAGCACCTCGAAGACAAAGACTCGGTCTCCCTCCGAGAGCTTAAACATCATCTTCGAACAGAAATGGAGCAGATCATATACCAAGAAGAACTTTATTGGCATCAACGCTCTAGGTGCCAATGGTTGGGCCAGGGTGACAGAAATACCAAGTACTATCATGCAATCATCATGGCCAAACAACGGAAATCGAGGATTACCTCCCTCAAAGATGAACATGGAAATGTGTTGTCAAATCCACTAAGCATAAGAAGGCTCGCTCAACAATTCCTTGCAAAACTATATACGGCTGACAACCAGTCTTTGACGGACCAGCCGATCCATAGGCAGTTTCCCCGCTTACCCCTTCAAGCTATAGCTGATTTGGATCGACCTCTCCTTCCTGATGAAGTTAAGACGGCGTTCTTCAATATGGCACCTCATAAGGCACCAGGGTTTGATGGCTTACTTGCTTTATTCTACCAATCCCAATGAGATATTGTGGGCCCCTCTCTGACTTTATTCTTCTAACGAATTTTTAGACATGAAGTTTGGGACTCTGATCTAAACCGCACCATTGTGGTCCTTATACCAAAACTTTCGTCTCCCACTTCGATTACACAGTTCAAGCCAATTGCTCTATGCTAAATCATTGTGAATAGGCTCAAACCTTACCTCAAAGATCTGATAGCCCCCACCCAATGCAGTTTTGTCCCCTGGTGCTTAATTACGGATAATATCATTATAGCCCAAGAGGTCATCCACACCATGAAACGAAAGACAGGTAAAAGAGGCATAATGACTATAAAAGTAGATCTTGAGAAAGCTTATGATTGTCTGTCATGGAATTTCATTCAAGCTACCATATTTGATGTAGGAATTCCTGAGTCACTGATTAGTCTCATTTTGAAGTGTATATCCTCAATTTCCTTACAGGTACGGTGGAATGGTGAACTTAGCAAGGCTATTAGCCCCTCTCGAGGCATTCATCAGGGCGACCTCATATCGCCCTACCTCTTCGTCCTATGTATGGAACGATTAGGGCAATCAATCAATCAAGCTGTGACAAAAGGCCAATAGCGTCCTATTAAATTAAGTAAAACTAGACCGCCACTTTCTCACTTGTTCTTCGCGGAGGATCTTATCCTTTTCTCCGAAGCCTCTCTAGCACAAGTAGACATTATTTGGGATACCTTAAATGCTTTCTGTGCAGCTTCAGGACAACGCGTCAGCCAAGCGAAATCTAGGTGCTTCTATTCCAAGAATGTTCCTACCTCCACGGCCCATTATTTAAGCAATGCCCTGGGCTTTCTACAGACGAAAGACCTCGGGCATTATCTAGGAGTTCCACTTTTACATGACCGAGTGAACAAAAGAACGTATCAATATATTCTAGACAAGGTTCACCAATGCTTATCAGGCTAGTCTTCCAAATTGTTGTCCTTTGCAGGACATATCACATTAGCTCAATCTGTCATTGCGGTCCTCCCCAGCTATACTATGCAGACGGTTCTATTGCCACGAAGTCTTTGCGATGAACTGGAGAAGTTAATGCGGCAATTTCTGTGGAACTCATCTAATGGCAACAAGCAGATTCACTTGGTTAGTTGGGAGGACATTTGTAAACTAAAAGAGATGGGGGGGTCTTGGCATACGGAAAATCCGCGACACCAATGATGCCTTCCTAGCCAAATTAGGATGGAATCTGCTTGCCAAGCCTAATGCTTTATGGGTTTAAGTTCTCATCGCAAAATATAATTTTGATGTTAATCATCCCCCCATCACTATTGACACAATGGGCGGATCAATGATCTGGCAGAGCATCAAGTCTACTTGGCACCTAGTGCTCTAAGGCATGAAATGGGTGATCGGTGATGGCGCTAGGTCTAGATTCTAGCTGGACCCTTGGGTCGCAGGCATGGGCCCTCTTATTAATCATATAACCACACCAATTCCTCCTTCTTCTACTAACCTCACTGTCCAACATTTTGTGAACACTGGCGGTAATTGGAATTGGGACACCTTCCAAACCTGTCTCCCGACCTCGATTTACCGATCAATCGCAGGAACTTTCCCCCCAAAGCCCTACCTAGGATAGGACAAGTTAAGCTGGGGAATGTCAAACACCAGCCACTTTACTGTCACCTCGACTTATTCCATGTGCCTGGATCATGAGGACACCGACACTACTAACCTTTGGAAGACAATCTGGCAATGGAACGACCCTCAACGCATTCGTTCCTTCCTCTGGCTTCTCGCCCAAGATCGGTTACTTACCAACCAACACCGGGTCCGTTAGGCATCTCACCACGAACGACACTTGTATTCACTGTGGCCTCAACGAATCCTCTTTGCATACTGTGCGAGATTGCGTTAAGGCCCGCCACCTGTGGAACACTTTCCCTCCTCAATTAATTAATAGTGCCTTTTTCACTATGCCAGTTTGCCAATGGCTCCTCACAAACCTCCAACACCACCGACGAATCTTTGGACCGAACTAGTCAACCCTATTTGGGGCTACTTGTTGGCTTTTATGGGCTTGGAGAAACAAGACCCTCTTTGATGAACAATTTATTTGGCCTTCCTCACCCATTTCTGTCATTTTGTCTTATGCAAATAAGATACACCAGTCTTCTGCTTGGCAGAGGAGTGCTGTCCCAGGACTTCGCCCTCGACACGAGCAACTCATCAACTGGAGCCATCCTCCCAGTGGGTGGGTCAAGTTAAACACGGATGGCGCTTGTAACGTTTCGCATTCTCAGCCACAACAGGAGGCCTCCTCCGTGATAGTACAGGTAATTGGATTGGAAGTTTAGTCCAAAACCTCGGCTGGTGCTCATCGGTGTCTACAGAACTCTGTGGCATGTATACAGGGTTCATGCTCGCTTGGAGCCTAGGCTATCGCCGGATAGAACTTGAAGTAGACTCGACAGCGGCAATCAACCTCATTTCTTCCTCGGCAAGTTGCTCACAGATTCTCAATCCCACAGTTCAGGGTATTAAAGAACTGTTTACTTGGAATTGGACTGTTGTACATTATCATATCTACCGCGAGAGTAACAGATGTGCTGACTGGCTAGCGAACTATGCTGAGCATTTTGATTTAGGAACCACTTATTTTGCTACTCCACCCATTGGGTATCATGTTCTCCTTCTAGAGGATATGTCGGAGATCTGTTTCTTAAGACTCGTCGTGTAATTTTTTTTCCCCTTTATAAAAAAAAATTGCATTCTCATTGTTACGTTTTTATTACTCGTTACAAACCAAAACCTGAAGAATACAGCCATGTCTACCAAACTTATCATGCTTTGCAACTTCATAATTATAGCGGCCCAATGACTGTTTGCTTCAGTTTTAAGATATTGTTGCTTTTCCAGTGTTGGTACTGTTTCATGCAGGTGAGCCCACATATCATATCAACTTTAAACTACAACGACTACACCTCAGAAGGGCATAACTGTAAGACAGGAGGAGCCACCATGGAAATTTTATCGTTGCGTTACTCTACTGACTCGCCATGCAAGGTTAGAAGCAGATCTCGAAAACAAAAACAAAGCCGATCGAGTATCGGAAAACTGCACTGCAGTGTGTAGATATTATCTTATCCATTTTCATTCTGACATTTCATCTCATTTTCAGTTTTCATTCATCAAATCATTACCTGATATTGCAGATAATGGCTGTTAGAATAACATTATGTACCCTGCAATCTTCACGTCATTCTACTTAATTTTGAACTGTTATCTACAAGAAATTATGGAGCAAGTTAATATAAGCCAAACACACGTCGTTCCATTAAATAACAATGTGTCCTTTTTTCTTGCACACAAAAAGAGATCCAATTCGAATAGGATAGGACACATTTAGGGAAGGCTCTGACAGGTGCCCGTGAAACAGCCACTAAGAAAAAGGCTCACGAAGGCCTAAGGGCCGAAAGAGTACTCATCAACGGTCAATTTCTCGTCTTCTCTACTTTGCACTGCTTCTCCCTAATGATTCCAAGTTCGGACTCTCCCATTTGAACCGTCCCGAACTGTCTTCCTTATTATCTTCAACAGTCTCTTTTCACTCGGTTTTTACTTACAAATGGGAACAATGCATTGTTTATCATTCTCACTCTTCCTGCTAATTTTATGGATGTGGTTTTTAGTAAATGTGGAATCAAAAACATTCTGGGGAGATGTAGAAGTTCTTAGGGAGTTCAAAAACGAGGTAGACGAAAAGTCTGTGACACAAGGCTCGTGCTTGAGTTCGTGGGACTTTTCTGTTGATCCATGCGACAATTTATTCAGCGATCGCTTCACTTGTGGTTTGAGATGCGATTTTGAGGTCTCCGGTAACAAACGAGTCACCGAACTCAGTCTGGATCAAGCGGGTTACTCTGCCAAACTCACGTCTATATCATGGAACTTACAATACTTGCAGGCTCTGGACCTCTCAAACAATAACTTCTATGGTCAAATACCTGGCTCGTTCTCAAACCTTACTCGATTGACTCAACTGGCTCTATCAAGAAACTGGTTCTCCGGTGAGATACCTGCCTCGATTGGCTCGCTCACTAACCTTGAAGACCTCTACTTTGATAACAACATCCTCCAAGGCAGTATTCCTGCAAGTTTCAATGGTCTAGTGAGCATGAAAAGGCTGGAAATTCAATCAAACAATCTATACGGTGAGTTTCCCGACCTGGGTTCTCTAAAAGATCTCTACCTTTTGGACGCAAGCGACAATAGATTATCCGGTAAAGTCACCGCCACATTACCATCGGCTTTGGTTCAAATCTCGATGAGAAACAACAGCTTTGAAGGCACAATCCCAGAAAGCTTCAGAAGTTTGGTCTTTTTACAAGTAATGGATCTTAGCTTCAATAATCTCAGTGGCTCAGTGCCATCCCTACTCTTCAGCCATCCGTCGCTCGAGCAACTCACTCTGTCATACAATCACTTCACGACAGTACAATCACCGACCAGCTCAACCACCATTCAAAGTGAGCTCATAGCCATTGATATAAGCAACAACAAGCTCCAAGGTTTTCTCCCTTCTTTCATGGCCCTAATGCCAAAGCTCGCAGCTTTATCACTAGAGAACAACAAATTCACCGGAATGTTACCGACTCAATACGCCCTCAAGGCTGTTGCTCCTGGCCCAGGAATCTCACGATTTGCGAGGCTATTGCTTGGAGGGAATTACTTGTTCGGACTCATACCGGGTCCGTTACTTCAGTTAAAATCTGGTTCTGTCAATGTGACACTGAACGACAACTGCTTGTACCGGTGCCCGGAAATTTTCTTTTTCTGTCAAGGGGGAGATCAGAAATCTTTAATTGAATGTAAAAACTTTAGGTTTGTCATTCCTTGAATGATCAAACAAATGTAAATGCACAACTTTGGTGTTTTAGAAGAATCTGCTGTCTAATATGATTTCTATTGTGTTGCGTTTGTATTTAGTTTGAGGTTGTTTCTCTGTTTGAAGCGGGATTTGAACGAGGGATTACTAATTAGTGGACAAAGCTATGTTGTTAATGGTGTCGAATGATGAAGCAGAATATATCCTGGTCCAGGAGGAAGAGATTGGTAGCTAGATATTCGGCTCCATCTTCTGACATACTAATGTTGCACCCACGTGAATGTATGGGACGTGGTCCACATGCCTTTAGTTTGTTGGGCTTTGTTGGGTTGCATTTCTGTCTATCGAGCCTGTATTTATTCTTTCTTTAGGCCTAATCAATCTGTAGTTGAACCAAGTAGAAAGACACAAGGGGTCTTTAGATTTGTATCGGGATCCGTAAGCTTGCAAAATGGTATGTTAGACTTGTCACTTTTGTGCATCATCATCATATAATTACTTGTTTCAAAATGCTCCTTGTTCCACAATGACTCGTTCGCTTCCGCCTTGTCAACAAAAGTCAAAATCATTGCGGTGAGCGTGGATCGAACACGCGACCTTCAGATCTTCAGTCTGACGCTCTCCCAACTGAGCTATCCCCGCAAGTTGGCACGTGGATTATTATTAATTTAGCTTTATAGTTAATAATGAGATGGAGAAAGTTCAACGTACGTAGGATGCATGTGTTACCCCAAAAAGAAAATTGTTAAGACATTATTTTTTGTGATGTCAAAATGGCGCCGCTAAGTATGGATTGGATTCTTGCTCACCAGCACTCAATGCTCTGTTTCCTATCCACCTCATGGTGCTTATCTCAAGGGAAGAAAGCTAATGAATACTTTGTATTGTCAACTTGGTCCCACTATCTCCCTATATTTAAAAATGCGCAATCGCCTCTACAATCTGACCCATAATGTGCCCTTCTTCCAAGCTTATCCTAGTCAGTTCCCACTAGTTGCAAATCACGATATAGTCAATTAGAACATGGCACTCACGATTTCTTGGGAATAACTAGCTAGTCAATAACCTTTTGCTAGTTTATTAAGGTTTCAGTTCCTAAGCAACGGTATAGGACAATCATTTAGTCAATGGGCAAATCTTAAGACGAGTGGAGTATATCAGCTCAGAACTTGGATCTTGTTTCCTTTCCAGTAAATGATCTGTAATCAGCAAAGTTTGACCCTTTTTGTATGTAGAAGTAACCTTTCCAAATTTAACAATTGCCTTGTGAACTGGAAAAAGAGTTAATCTTTTCAATCTCTTAATAATACCAAATGAGATGACAATGCAATTATAATATTAATCCTTGTTATTTCAGGACAGCAATACGATTCTTAATGGCTTCATGAATATGCTGAACTAAGCTCCAACACATGGAACTAACTGTTCACCGCCTCTTCACCTCCCTATTAATGAACAAAATTTCCTCAACTTTCAACTCTATGCTCTACCAATGGCCACTTGTATACCCTTTTTCTTCGTATTCTTACTTTTCTTTATACCACTAACCTCTAGGGCATGCCACCCAGTAGACAAAGAAGCTTTACTTGACTTCAAACGCAGAATAACCTCTGACCCATCAAAGCTGTTGAAATCGTGGACAGCTTCCTCCGATTGCTGCAGTTCCTGGGAAGGTGTTTCATGCGGTGTCTCAGGCAGAGTAGTCAATGTGTCTCGTCCTGGACTTTTTTCCGGTGAGGACTTCATCGTCGATACATTAATGACTGGAACTCTATCACCTTATATGGGAAACATGTCCAGTCTTCAACTTCTAGACCTGAGCAATCTCAAGGAACTGAGTGGACCAATACCACAAGAATTTGGGAAGCTGTCAGAACTCAACTATCTGTTCCTTGATACAAATAAGCTTAGCGATTCAATACCAATGACTTTGAGGTACTTATCTAAATTGAAAAGGTTATATCTCAACGATAATTTACTATCAGGTCATGTTCCCTCTATTGGGTCTTGGAAATTATTATCAGAACTTGGTCTATCAGGAAACTTTTTGACTGGAGCAATTCCTTCTGATATTGGCAAATTGGTTATGTTGACAAAGATTGATTTTCATGGTAACAATTTATCTGGTAGCATTCCTACAAGCATTGGAAATCTTAAAAACCTTAAATATCTTGATCTCTCCGAAAATCAGATATCAGGTAGCATTCCCCAATCCATTGGTAGGCTTTCATCTGTGGAATTGCTGTATCTCCATCAAAGCCAGCTCACAGGAAGCATTCCTTCTTCGATTTCTGGACTTGCTTCCATGCAATTCTGTCGCTTGTCAGACAACAAGCTAACGGGCACTTTACCATCATCAATCGGGCAGCTTTCAAATCTTAAAAGGCTGATTCTTGAAAATAACAAGCTGACTGGAAAACTGCCAGCAACCATTGGCCATCTTGTGAATCTTACCGACATTTTTTTCTCAAACAACTATTTTACAGGGAGAATTCCTTCAAGCTTCGGGAATTTAGTCAACCTCCAAACACTGGATTTGTCAAGAAACCAACTCTCTGGCCAACTTCCGTCTCAGCTAGCTAAATTACAGAACTTGCAGAGTTTAGATCTCTCATTTAATCCTCTCAATCTTGTTAGCATACCCATATGGATGAAGGAACTGAAAGTTTTCCAGCTTTTGTTAGCAAAGACCGGAATTGTGGGGCAGCTTCCGAGCTACTTGTCATCATCATCAATATCAATGCTCGACTTGTCAAGCAATGCATTGACAGGGAAGTTGCCCCGGTGGATTGGCAACATGACTAACCTTTCATTCCTCAACTTATCGAACAATGGAATTTACTCAACCATACCAGCTGAATTCAAGAACCTTTCACTCTTGATGGATCTTGATCTGCATTCCAACAAGTTTTCTGGCCACCTGAACGCAATATTCTCTAAGGAAGTTCAAGAACCACTTGGCCATTACAACTCTATTGACCTTTCCGGCAACATCTTCAGGGGTGCAATTGATAAGGAAATTGGAAACAGAGTTGCTATGACACCCATTACATCTTTAGTCCTATCGAATAACAAGTTGGGAGGGACAATACCGAAGTCCATAGGAAACCTTAGTGGATTGCAGGTACTAAAATTGGAGAATAATGGCCTATCTGGAGTAATACCTAAGGAACTTGGCAATGACAAGGAGCTGTCTGTAATCATACTTTCAAAGAACAAGTTGAACGGTTCTGTACCAACAGAGGTACTAAATTTGAAGAATCTGAAAGAATTTGACGTGTCCAGTAACAGCTTAAGCGGGAGGATTCCTTATCACAACACCTCCATTCCTGCATCTGCATTCAAGGACAACGATGGTTTGTGTGGATCTCCACTTCCTCCTTGCAAACACTTGTAGTCTCCCCAAGTTAAGTCTGTTGATTTCTTGATTCTTCACTCTCTCACTTCAGATTAATGTTTAATAAGCCAAGCGCCACTGCTTCTAACTAATCCA
>JAOSBN010000178.1:23491524-23519024 GCA_027563595.1 Erythroxylum suave | reverse complement strand
TGAAGTCTTAAACTAACAAAGCAAAGATTAAGTCATGAACAAAAGAAGAACAAGGAATATTAAGCTCTTTTTATATTTTAAAACCATCTATAATCTCATTTTGTTAGTTTGGTAATAGGCTCACCATGCATAAATGTTTTACTTCACTTTATTGTATGAGTATTTTCATTTATCAAGAGGTGCTAAAGCTTTTATTTTAAGAAAAAAAAAGCCTCTTGATCTTTTAAGCACTTTTTAGTAAATATTTTATGAAGAATAAATCATAATTGTATTAGATAAACTGAGTTTGAGGATTTAAATTTGTTGAAACCATGCTTTTGAGGAGATTAGTCGACCTATATGCATTACTGATCGACCAATATAAGTTAAAGTTATTAAATTTGAAGTTCTAAGAGTTTGTAGTAAAATTGGTTGATGTATTGATTGACGAATGAGCCATATTAGTTGACCAATATACCTATTAGTCAACAAATTCCCAGCAACTAGTGAATCTATGCAATCAACGCATAATGGTTGACAGTATGCTATACTAGTCGATCGGTGCTTTACAACTAGTAGTTATAATAATTAGTTCTTTGCTTTAACGGCTAGTATAGGTCTTGAAACCATAGAAATATATATATTCTCATTAGTTTTAGCATCAAAAAGTATTTGAGTGCCTTTTACACATTTTTTAAGTGTTTTTAATCATTTGTCCATCCATTGTTTCATTTTGAATGAGTGAGCCTTTTCGATATTATCAAAGTGATAAAGTAATCTACTTTCAATTGTAAGCTTCCATTAGGTTTCTTGTTAATTGTGTTTGGAACTGTTATAAGTGGCCTTAAGGGAGCTCTTTACCTTGAAAAAAAATTGTATAAAGGTCCCTATGTTTTAAATAAAGATTGTACTAAGGTTATTATTTGCTTGAAAGAAGAACTAACAATGAAAATCTAAAAAAATTATTAGAAGTCTGTAGGCAAATATTGTTTGTTGAACTACTATAAACAAGTTTACATCTCTCTTCCCTTAATCTTTCACTTTATTACTTAAGATCTTTGTTAAATTTCATTATTTTACTCCATATTCGCATCCTTTATAAGATGTGATCCTTTTCATATTAAGTTAGTAACTTTTTGTTAAGAATTTATAAACACTCAATTCACCTAACCTTTTAGGTGCCACTTAAGACTAACAAATGGTATCAGAGAGGGTTTATAAGACTGGCATTTTAAGAAAAATATTATATCAAAGATTATAATGGCATATTCAGGAATATATTCACCATCTTTTAACCAAAAGGTATAAAAGAATAGGCACAACTTCTTTACAAAAATATATGATAGCATGTAATCTCACTTATACTCTAATAGGTCATATATTAAGCATAATGTCATGACAAATGCCTACACTCCTCATAAGCATCTATACAATGAAACAAGTATGCCTCATCTATATAATCATAATAGTTCATTTTATTTCCTTAAAAGAACATTCCTTTCATTTATCCAAAGTAAAAGTTCTCATCAATTATATATATATATATATATAAGAACAAGGCATGCACTCATGCACCAAAACCATAAGGTTCATCATTATACCACCAACCCATATTACTCATATAACATGGTATGCTACTTTTATGGTAAATATAGATATAATGACAAATTTTATTTAAAAAAAGATCAATGAGTAAATCCTTAATGAAGTGGGTTGAAAAGAAGGAGACTAACAACCAAAGACCAAAGTTCAATTAGGTATCTAAAACACATTAATTAAGTTGTTTCTCTTAGAAAAGAGGAACAAATAGTATATGGATAATGGATGCTCAAAACATATAACCAAGGTTGCATACTAATTTCCAGCTCTTAAAGACAAAGATGATGGATTTGTCACATTTGAATACAATGACAAGGGTAAGATAATTGGCATTTACAAAGTTAATAAGAAAGACCACAATATTATTGATAATGCACTTTTAGTTGATGGATTGAAGCATAACTTGTTGAGTGTGAGCTAGCTATATGCCAAAGACTACAAAGGATGTGTTGAGAGAAGATCATGCATTATATATAGACAACTGACAATAACATTGAATTTTTTAGAAAAAGAGAATATATATATATATACATAATTGATCTTAGTGATTTCTCTAACCAAAATATGAAGTGCTTAATATCTATTAGTGAAGATGCACAGATTTAGGATAGAAGACTTGGACATGCAAGCATAGACCTCATCTTCATGCTCAACTCTAAACAAATTGTTAATAGACTTCTAAGGGTCAACTATGAGAAAGACAAGATTTGTGGAGCATGCCAAATGGGAAAACAAACCAAGAGTTCGTTCAAAAGAAAAAACTTGGTAACTTCCATTGGACTTGTATAATTACTTCATGTGGGTTTATTTCGACCAACTGTATTTATTAGTTTAGGTGGAAAATTTTATCATTTTTTCATAGTTAACGAATTTAAAAGAATTACATTGGACATATTCTTAGCTAATTAAGTTGAATGTTTTGGGAACCTTGTAAAATTTGTAAAGAGAGTTCAAAATAAAAAGGAGCTCTTTATTTCATCTATTAGGAGTGATCGTAGTATGAAGTTTGAGAATGGCACTTTTGAAGATAACAATATCTTTCAAAACTTTTATACTATAAGGAACCCTTAATAAAATGGAGATATTAAGAGAAAATCTAAGACTTTGTAAGAAATGGCTAGAAACACAATAAATGAGTATGATCTCTCTAGGTATTTTTAAGGCAGAAGTAATGGCTACTACATGTCATGTTTTAAATATAGTCTACATAGGATTGAATTTAAATAAAACTCCTTATAAGCTTTGGCCTTAAAGAAGTCAAAAAAATTAGTTACTTAAAATTTTTTGGGTGTAAATGCTACATTTTAAATGCTAAAGATAAATTAGGATAGTTTGATTTTAAAGTGCATAAGGGAATTTTATTGGTTGTTCCTTAAATAGTAAAGCATATAAGGCATTTAATAGGAAGAGATCTATTATTGAAGAGTCTATACATGCTATCTTTGATAAATCTAACCCTATTGTATCCAAGAAAGATCTTAAAGATGAAGATGTAGGTATAACCAAAGAATTATTAGAGAAAATAAGAGTGATCATCAACAAACCTTACCTCACATAAGCACATTATTGAACCAAGTGAAGGAGAGAAGAAAGATAAGGAGCTCCTAAGAGATTGGAAATTTAAGAAAAACAATCCTTTGGATCAAATTCTAGGTGATTTTCAATAAGTATAATCACTAGATCACATCTTAAAGACTTATCTCATCTTGCTTTCACTTTTCAATTGAACCTAAGATTATACTAGAAGCTCTTAATGATGAAATTCATGTTCTTGCTATAAATGAGGAGTTGAAACAATTTGAGAGAAGTAAGTTGTGGACTTCAATACCTAAACTTGGAGATCACCAAATAATAAGTACCAAGTGGGATTTTAAAATAAAATTAAAAGAACCAGGTACCATTTCCAAAAATAAAGCTAAATTAGTAGAGAAAATGTATAATTAAGAGAAGGGCATAAACTTTGAAAAAACTTTTGCTATAATGGCTAGAAAAGAAGCTATTATGCTCTTAGTTATATTTTCATCCTATATGAACTTCAAATTGACTCAAATGGTTTTTAAAAGAACTTTTTTAAGTGGCTTTATTCAAGATGAAGTTTACGTTGATCAACATCCCGATTAGGAAAAACATAATGCACTAACCATGACAAACTTTCAAAAGCTTTATATAGTTGAAACAAGCTCTTAAAGTTTAGTATGAAACAAGCTCCTAAAGTTTAGTATGATATGTTAAATACAATTCGTTTAGAAAATGGCTTCTTTAAAGACAAGGTTGACATTACACTCTATACTAAAATGCACAAGCATAATATTTTAATTGTTTGAATTTATGCTATTGATATTATTTTTTGTGCCAGATATAAGAGTAGATGTGTAAAGAACCTTTTAAGGGCATGAATAGGAAATTTTCTATGAGTATGATGGGAGAGTTTAACTTCTCTCTTAGACTCCAAATCAAGATAAAAAAAGGAAGGTATTTTTATTAATCAAGCAAAGCATACCAAAAATCTACTCAAACGGTTCAAAATAGGTTAAATGAAACCATTAAGGACATCTATGAGCATCACTATGAAATTAAATAAAGATGAAGAGGACTAGTCAATTGATGCGAAGCTCTATTAAGGTATAATTAATAGTTTAGTTTATCTTAATGCAAGTGGGCTAGATATAATGTTTAATATATGTTTATGTGCTAAATTTTAATTGAGTCCCAGGGAATTTCATCTTTTAGTCATTAAGTGCATTCTTAGATATTTATGTTGTGCTATTTTGTTAGGATTTTAGTCTTTTAAATATACATTCTTTGAGTTAATTGATTATTTGGATGCAAATTACATAAGTAGTATTTTAAATAGAAAGAGTAAATTTAATACCTGTCAATTCCTAAGAAATACATTAGTCTTATAGTTTAGTAAGAAACAAAATTCATTTACCATATCAATCGCAAAAGTCGCATACATGGTAACTGGTAGCTATTATGCACAAATCCTATAGCTTAGACAATTTCTTAAAGACTATCATATGGATCTTATTAAGATACCTATTAAGTATGATAATATTAGCAACATTTATCTCACAAAGAACACCATCCAATACTCTATAACCAAAACTATGGTATTTGATGCCATTTTATCAAAGAACATATACAAAATGGGGATATTGAGTTAGAATTCATCGTTACACAACATCAATGGCCAACATTATTACTAAATCTATGAGTGAGTATATATTTAGAAGATAATTAAGGATGATTAAATGGAAACTTTATATGATAGATGACTCTTTTAGTGTTTATGATAATTCTTGATTGATAATTCTTTGATTATTATATGGTTTAATATTTTAATTTGAGTTTTAAGGTTGTTTTTTAAGTTATTAAGACATACTAGTTGACTAATATCTTTGTATGGTCAACTGATGTCTTTAAAAATTTACCCTTTGTGCTTTCCAGTGAGTTTCTTAGATGTTTGGGCACTTGTTGGATCAACCACATAATCACATTGATTAAACATTGTTCTCTTATGATTAACTAATTCCTTCATATGAGAAGGTTCATTTTTAGTGAGTTTGTTAAGAGGGTGGTCAATTAAGTTTTTCGCCAAACATCCTTCATTATTGGTTGACCAACAGAGCCAATCTTTATAAATCGAAACTTCCAGTGAGCTTGCAACAAGTTTGGTTGATAATATTGATCAACTTTTAGGAATTGGTTAACCAATATAGTTGACTAGTCCATCATTATCTCAATTTTAAATCAGAAAGACATTCTTTCCTTCATCTTCACCAGTTCTTTCTCTTTTTGCTTCTCCCCTCTCTTAACCAAAACCAATAACAAAGGTTCTTTCTTATTCTTTCTTATTCTTTCTTACAGCTTGGCAACCATCAACCTAGAATCACCTTCCTAGCACTCCTCTTCCTCACTCTTAATCAACGTGAATTTCCTTAAAGAAGGATAATATATTGCTTAAGCCTTTCACATAAAGCACCATCATTCTCCAGCGTACCTTCTCCTTCTCCACTAAGCTTCAGTAGATTTCCTCAACTCCAATAAGCTTCTTTGCACCCAAAAGGCCAAGCTTCATTGACATTGATCACCAATTCATCTAATCCCCTTTATGGTTAACCCTAACTCCACCAATTTGGGGATTTCTCAAAATCTCTCTTTCTTTATTTCAAATGATGTTTCATTTAGCTCATGATAATACTTTAAGCATATTTATGCATTCCATTGCAAGAATTAGCCGCTAAATTGAATCAATTTAGATTTTGGATTAGTTATGGTTCACAACTAGGGTTTTTCAAATTTCACTTATTTTCAGTTAATTTTTTAAAATTGAGTGAAATTGCATATTTAATAAAGGTTTCTAACTCTCAATTACATTTGATTATGCTTAATATGATTGAATTTGAGATTTTGACATTTTTCTCATATGAAATTTGGAAAATTTTGAAATTACTTGATTATATGCATTTTAAAAAAAATTGATGATTTACTACTTTAATGAGAAACTTTATTTTTAGCAATTCATACATTCAATTTCATTTGAATCTTATCAATCCCCATTCCAATTGAGTAATATCAACTTATACTGTTTTTAAGAAATTAAGGTTTCTTTTAAACTAATTATGATCATATACCGTATTCATCAAATTAAACCTCCTACATCTCTTAATTTTGATTTCATGATGTGCTTACACCTTTTTATAGATAAACTCAATGTCTTTTTTAATCATATTTTGCATTTTAGCTTTGATTTCTAGTCATTTATATGTATTCCATGATGTATCTGGCGTTATACTTTAAGATAGCTCAATTCCTATTGCAAGATTAAAAATTTGAAGTTGGTGGGATTTAATTTATAAAAGTGTTTTTCTCTCGCAAGTGACGTTATATTATTAGTACCCGTAATGTTTTCAAATCTTCTTTAGTTACCTCCTAACTTATTATCTTGTTCCTTTCCCCTATCCTCATGGCAAGAGGGAACCATAATCTTATGCTTAGGACACTGACTTAAGCCAAAGCTAACAACACACCTTTTAAGATTTAAAGGACTCAAGAGAGATCCCTAACTCCATCTCGTATGCCTCCTCCCACAATTGAGAATGAGTATTTTGATTCTTACTTACCTCAATTTTATGATTATGATTTGTTAAAGTTAGATGAAAATTATGTTATCTCTTCCACTAGTTTAGAACAATTAAAAGCATATAATCTTATCGAATTTTTCATCGATGAAGGGTGGGATTCTTCAAAAACCAATCATATAAGCCCCATAAATGTTAGGTTATTTTATAGTATTTTTTTTCCTTTAGATTATTTTATAGTATTTTTTTCCCCAAACTCTATGGTGTCAATACCCATCTCACTTATGATCTTATAAATGAGATCCTAGGTATCCTCATTCTTAAAAATCATGCTTATTATAATTGTCATACTAAATATAACATCTAACCTTATTCAAAACCTGTTTGAGTCAAAATTATTTTTAAGTTAGGTAACCATATAGAGTCGATAGAAAACTCGACGATATGTTTTGTCTCAAATTTGTTCTTTATTTTCATCATCTCTTCATCAAGTGTTTTTTTTAACTAGTGGTCACTTTATCTTTTTAGGCCATGATGGCTTTTGGTTCGTCTTCACCCTCATGTTAAAAGAGGGCATTCATTTTGATTTTTTCATTTTACTTAATATTGTAACGCCTCATATTAAGAGTTAGAATATTAAGGAATTTCAATGAATGATATGTTTGACATAATTGAGTTTATTTGCTTATTTGTTCATATACATTTTTGGACTCATATCAATATTTGTGTATGCATTCATGACATTCTAGGTATAATTGAGTTATTAACACGAATAAAAATGTGATTTGGCAAATTTGGTAATATTTCGGGTATTTTGGAAATTTTGGTGAATTTTAGCAAAAATATTGAAAGTTGAACCAATCCTAGTGTGAAATGTGGACTGATTAAAGATTGATATGTGGCATCATTCTTTGTGTGACAAATGGCTTGACATGATGGAAACACGTGGTAGCTTGTGTGAAGGACAAATGGATCCCATTCATAGAACTAAATGTCAAATTAACAGTAACCCACATAGGCACATGTTTAGGTAAGGAAATTTCTGCAGTTTGCATGTTCTTCAATGAGTTGTCTTTCTTCCTCACTGAAAACACCAAGCTGATTCTGTTGAGAAATTGGTGTTTGAATCTTACATCAAAAGAATTTCATTACTTAGAGAGTGTTTATTCTGTTATCTTTGGTTTTCATCATCCACTGAGAACTTTATTGCTGGAATTGGAGTTGAACCAAGTAAGTGTTATTTCAGGAAATTCAGTCAACATATGCTCTGTTTCCCATGGTACATGCATGGATATTTAAGTGTTCATAAAATTGAATTGAATAGTTCTGATGATGCTGAATGATTGAAAACCAAATTGTGCATGAGGGGTGTAAGATGGGTAACTTCGATGGTGTTCAGAATGGGTTAAATGAGGTGAATGCATAGAGGAAGACGAGAATAGAAAATAGGCAATAGTGAGAGGAGCTTGAGTAAGGAATCGATTTTTAGTATCTGATTATAAACTTAGTTTTGAGTGGTGTTAAGAATGAGCTCACATGATATAGAAGTGAAATAAAATGGTAAAGGTAAGTGTACAAATTAGTAATGAAGGATTAAGGAGAAGAGAGGAAGAAGATGATTAAAACGAAGTACAGTTTACCGTAGCCAACCTTTTAAAGTTTGGTGCGGCCAACTTGAAGGATGAAGTTCGTCGTGGCCAACTTAGTGAGCATAGAACATACTTCAGTATTATGGGCATAACTTTCTCTATAGTCATCCAAATGGAGTGATTTTTGATTTGGATTAAATTAGAGTCATAAGGCTACAAATTTTATGCAGAGATTAAATTCTAATTCTGTCTCTAGGAATTTCAGAATCTGATTGGAATTTGGGATAAGAATTCTATTGTAGCTTAAGAACAATCTGAAATCATTTGAGCATAACTTTCAATATACTGACCCAAATTGGATAAAATTGGTATCATTGGAAACCTAAGATAAAGAGGGAAAACTTTGTAGAAGGAAGTATTACCTAAATAACTCACCCCCCTAAGGATAATAATTGAACAAATTGGACCCAAAAGTTGGTTGTGAAATAAATCTAGATTGAGGAATTGAGTATGATTTCACCTGATTGAGAATGCGATAAAATTAAGGATAAGAAACCCAGAATTTGTCATAAACATGCATCATACATATTCAGTATACATAAATGTGCATAATTGAATTCATAATTGTGCACAATAATGATATGTGTTTGTATTAAATGTTTTAGAGGAACCCATCGAGTGACCTATTCTAGATATTGCCAGGACGTCAGGGCAATAAGCAATAAGGGAGATTTTGTAGTAATTTTAAAGGTAAATTTTGTAAGTAATTTAGATGGTCTTATCTGTAAGTATTGTCTTGTTGAATAACTTTGGGTAATTCAGTAAGAAATCTAGTGAGAAACTTTGGATGGTTTCACTTTGACTGTTTGTTTGCTGTTTGAATTTAATCCATTGAATGATTTGCAAAGCTGTTAGATTAATATGTTTGAATTTTGGCATGAAAGCAACGATTTCCTAATTATGTTAAATATGATATGAATTTGTTTGGTTTTAAAACTGTCAAGTCCTAGTCTTGGGTAAATAGGCATGCCTAGAAGGGTATGCAGCTGCTTCTGTGACACTTTAGTGTCTTTTGTTATTGACACTTCGGTGTCTTCTGTTATTGACACTTAGGTGTCAAGAATTTGGTCTCTTCTATGACACTTCGGTGACGAGACTTCGGTCTCTTCTGTATAAGTTCCGCTACCCACTTCTATTGATGGATTAACAGTTATCTGGTTTTGTAATTATGATATATATGTTTGATTATGACATAAACATTATTGTTCTGATTCTGAAGGGTTTATACCCTCTTGTGATATTCGGTTTTGTTAAATATAATTTGTTCTGAAATACATTATGTCTGATTTATTGTTTAATGCATGTATATGCTATTACATGATTCAGTATGATAAGTTGTCAGTTATCCATAGATTAGTTATTACTTACTAAGATTTATGCTCAGCACGGTGGATTTGCCCCGTGTAGGTTCTGAAAAAGGGACGTAGGAACTGGGACAAGACAACCGCGATGGCCAAAGGAGTTTGATTTTTGTTTTGTTCATATGTAATTTGAGATTGTTTTTGGACTTGTATCTAATGTATATGAATTCTAAATTTTATTTTGATGGGTTGTAATAACCTTAATTCAGGTTTCTTTAGGAAATTTTGGTAAACGATATATGTTTGTTGAGATTCTGGTAATATATGTATAAAGTGTTTTGTATGTTTCGAAATGCTTCATGATCAGTGTGTTCTATGTGTATGTAGCACTCGCAATATCCTCCTAGGAGGTATCAGGGCCCCACAAATATGGTCCATTCCCATCAAACTAAGAACAAGAACTGAAACATACCTAATACACTAATTCTTACCCTCATCTTCCATTATTTTCACATTCCTCCCATTGACAATAAGATTGATTTTGATTTTTTCTTTGATTATTCTACTCCTAACTATATGAGTTACACATCAATTGACGGTCAAATGACTTGGTCACAATAACAAGATCGTCTCTAACCTCAATCGTTGTCACCAGTATATGAGGCTCCCTTATATGATGATGGTTCTGATAAGCATGTACTAAGTCACACTATTGAGCTCCTTGTAGATGATGAGGCTAATACCTCACAACCATGTCACTGGTCTCCACCTAATGTTTGTCTGACAGTCACTAAGTATTAACTTACCAAGTTGCAAGGTAAACTTGACTCCTTTCGATACATTATGATGCATCAACTTGATGATTTATATAGCTGAATTGAGTCCTAATTTTCTCTTCCAATATGTTTCCAAAAAGGGAAAGAGTAATTTTATGATAATAGATTTAGGGGGAGTGTGGTTTCTTATACATGTGATGATTTTTTAGATCTTTTTTATATGTAGATTTTTCTTTTATTTATTATTAGATATCAATTAGTTAAATTCTCTTTTTTTTAAATATTGATTTATTTATTATGCATGAATTAAAGGGGAGCTAACCATTAAAAGGATATGGAAAATTACTTATGTGCTTAATATTATTGTTGATTATTAATATCACAAATGTTTTGTCATTATAGAAAATGGGGAGATTGTTGAATTAAGATATGTTCTAATAATATTTTAATAATAAAAAATTAATTTTACTAATGAATTTGTTATCTTGAAGAGATTCTTTATATGAATAAGATGAAATCATGCACAATTCAAGAAAATATTTTGTGAAGTTAATAAAATAAGAGATGGAGTCTACAACTTACAAAGCGAAGGCACGTTAAGGTCTTTTTGTATTTTAATATTATTTGTAATTTCAACTAGTTAGTTTAGTAATCTTAAAGGCTCACCTTGTATGAATATTTTATGTCACTTTATTATATGAGTCTTTTTCCTTCATGAGAGGTTTTAAAGTTTTTATTTTTAAGAGAAAAGCATGTTTATCTTTCAAAAACTCTTTTAAAAAAATTTTGGGAAATTAATTTTAAGAATTCGAAGTTGTTAAAATCATATTTATGGGGAATTAGTCGACCTATATATTTTAGTGGTTGACTAATATAAGTTAAAGTTGTTAAATTTGAGATTTTGAGAGTTTATAGGAATATAGGTTAAAATTGTTAAAATGCCCTAATAGCTTCTAGTAACATTGGTAGATGTATTGGTTAACTAATGTGTCATATTTTTCAACCAATATACCGATGATTCGATCAATGATTCAACAACTAGTGAATCTATACATTTAATTCACATTGGTCGACTAATATACTATATTGTTTGATCAATGCTTTGTAACTAGTTGTTGTAACAATTAATTCTTGGCTCCAATGACTAGTAAGGGTGACCCTTATAAATACATGTTTTCTCATTAGTTTCAACATCAGAAAGTATGTAAGAGCCTTTACACACATTTGTAAGTATTTTCTAATCATTTAAGCATTCATTGTCTCATTTGAGATTGAGCTTTATAATATTATCACAAAGTAATAAAGTAGGATACTTTAAATTGTAAGCTGTCATTGGAGTTCTTGTTTATTGTATTCAAGAGTTTTTTTAAGTGGCATTTAGGTTGCTCTTCACTTTAGAGGAAGATTATATAATTGTCCCTCTTTGTCAAGTAAAGATTGTACAAAAGTTATTATTTGCATTGAGAGAAGAATTATAATAGAAATTAGTGAAAGTGAACGTAGGCAAAGATTATTTTTCAGACAACCATAAATTGTTTTATATCTCTCTTCTATTATTTTTTTACTTTATTACTTTTCTACTAATAATTTACATTTTAATATTTAAAAAATAACATTATTGGTATTTTAAAATTTATATAATGATATTATCTATACCCTAATAGTAATTCCATTAAGTTTATGTTAAATTCCTATTACAAGGTCGCTAACTTGTCATACGTGGCATTCCTTTAATTTTATATGAACTGCATTAACATTAAGATAGAAGTTGTTCGCTTGACATGTCACGTATCACAGGTTAAAAGTCTTATATTGAAAATTTAATAAAAACTTAATGACATTAGATTTTAAGGTGTAAATATTATTATTTTATAAATATTATAGTGTAAACTAATAAAATAATAACAAAAAATAATTTAGACCTTTTATAGAATTTTAGAGAGCAATCTACACCTTTTGTCTCTCATAGAGTAAACATTTTTTTAGTAACTTTAATCATTCTAAAAATATCTTTATAAATTTAAATTATTTATAAAATATTTTATAATATTAAAAATTTAAGAAATATTATCTATTAAGATCTTCATCGATTTCTTCTTTAAAAATATTAATGTCAATTTGATATAATTTTATAAGTTTTGTTATGCTAAACAATCCTTCATACGATAATTTTTATTAAAATAATATGATAATCACTTAATGAATAATTTCTTATAATTCCTAATACTATAAAAAAATTTTGAACTAAAATAACAAAATTAATTTAAAATAAATGAAACTGGGAAAGTATTTATCATTTTACTTTTTAAAAGTCATTTATTAAAACTAAGGATGACATTGGATCGGGCCAAACTCAGGTCTCTTGGTTTGAAGCTGACCTAAAATTATAAAATAGGGTTTAAGTCCAGAATTTGCAACCCAAGCCCCAGTTCTATCAGGTGTCAAGTAGGATAAAGCCTAATCGAACATTATAATAAAATTTAAATGAAAATTTAACAAGGAAGATAAATTTTGAAAAAAAATAATCAGAATGGACGAAAAAATAATATGAGAATTTTAAGAACCATGGAGGGTTGGAGTTGGAAGCTACCGTTCCGTACTTTGATTTCGAGTCTTATAAAGTAGGTTTGCATCTAGCAGTAGGAAACATGGTATCTAAGGTTAATTAATGGATGGACGAAAGATTGAAAGATTTGGAAATGATAAGATCCCAAAAGTGACTTGAGTTTAGCTACTTGAAATTAAATGAATAGTGGTGATAGTTAACTTGTTGGTCTTTAATAAGTAAAGACATTACCGTGATCGAGACTAACGAGGGAAATGGACATACCATATAGAAATAAAATAAGAGAAGGCAAAATAACAAGATCACTCATAACAATTGAATAGGACCTTATTGAGTTAGTATGTATATGTAGAGTGTTTTAAGTGGATGATGAAAGATTGAAGGGCTTGCAAGTGATGTTTTGGGAAACAACATGTTGTACAAAGAAAATAACATTGTTCTACTAAAAACAATGTCGTTTGAATAAGTTAACATATGGGTTATTTAGATTTTGAATCAGGTCGAATCATAGAGTTTAAGTTTAAATTCGACTCAAAGATTGAAAATTTAAAAAAGTTTGAACTCAACTTGAAATTTGATCAACTCAAATCAATCTTATTAACTTCAGTTTAAATTGAATCAAACCGAGATGCAGATACTATTCATACCCACTAGCCGAGTTGAGCTAGACTCAAGAATAACTACCTTTCCTATTTACTACATACAATTCATGCATACCACTAGGTTGTATGAGCCATGGGATGCATTTAACTCTTGTGGAATGAAATTATGGGAGTTAAAGATGTTGGACTATTAAACTTCAATCCTATATAGAGAATGGCTCATAAATAAAAAAATTAAATAGGAACAAGGTAAAAGAAATTTATTAAAACACGATGGTTGCTAATAGGTAGAGAAGAGTTAACGTGACCTTTGGTTTGTTATGGAAATTTATTTAGCTAGTACATATTTTGAATATAGAGATAATCCAGTAGTGATTTCTCACTTAATTTGGTTGAAATTTTATTTAATGACTTTTGACACATTAATCTTGATTTTGATGATGTAATTGTCTATTGGATTTTTTAACTTATCTAGATTTGGCGTGAACAATAGCGCATATTAAAATAAAATTTTATCTACACGATTTTAATCAAGTGGACGATTGAGTTACAATTTGTTCTTCATTTTAGCTGAAATTTTGTTTGGGAATTCCACACTTGGTAAAATTTATTTCCTACAGTGGCTACTCTAGATAGTAGGTATATGATAACATGTTGAACCAGTTTTATTGGAAGACACATGCTCAGACACTTTAGAATAAATTGGAGTAACTATATGCCAAAATGACATGAAGAAACAAACAGTTTTTGATAAAGGAAATGATGGCCTTGAGATATAAGGATGGCGATTCAATGATATACCACTTGAACACCTTTTATAGGATCCTTTATCAGAGCCCGACTTATAAAAATGGGTTGCCTCCTTTGTGATTTAAGGTTTTTATATTGTGTTTAAAAGTATGGTGACCAATAAAATGTTGTGATTTACATGCATATGATTTCATAAACTGAAAGTTTTACAAATTGCATTTTTCTCAAATACATAGCATGATGCATAGACGAGACTGTGAACATCCCAGGATAGACATTCCAATAGCTCATGCGCCTTAGTCACTTCCGGTATGGGAGGATGACCATATTCTAGAGTCAGTAAGTGCCTCCATGAATCAACCATAGTTCCAATCATCAGGGCCGGCGGAACTAGTCGGAGTGAGTTTTAATGTAGAACAAATGGCTCAGATTCTTGCTACAGTGGTGATAGTCACGTGAAAGTGTGGAAGCTTCTGGATGCCCAATTGAACGCATTTGTAAATTGGGCACCAAGACTTTTGATGGGAGTGGAGATCCCGAGAGTGCGTTTATATGGTTAGATCAGGTCATGAGGATATACAAAGTTTTCGGATGCATAGATGAGCAGAGAGTTATGTTCTCCACTTTCCTCCTCAAGGGCAAAGCTAAAGATTAGTAGGAAGCCATTGAGAGATGACATTCGGATAAGGTAACTTGGGGGCAGAATTTCAAAGAGAGATCACAGACAAATTCACCCACAGAGTTATAAAGATGCTAAGGTAGAGGAATTCTTTCGTCTAAAGCAAGGTTTGACATCAGTGACAAATTGTGAGAAGAGCTTTTCAGAACTTGTCAGAAATGTTTTGTTTATTGCTGATAGTGAAGGGCAACAGTGCAAAAGGTTTACTATAGGCTTAAGTCCTAGAATGCGGATTCACCTATTAGTGGCTTCATAAATACACTACGGGGAATTAGTAAGATGCAATAAAAGTGGAGAGAAATGCAACAACAATCACTCAAAGTTTAAGATCAAAACAAAAACGCAATACACCAGTTAGTTCATCTCAGGGTTTAGTCAAGAAAAACAATTCAAGATAGAGCGGTGGTAGGAGGTTTAATAGAGGCAGATCGTCCAGTCAAGGATCTTTTAGGTCACCCACTAAGCCTAGAGACTCTCGTGATAGTAGGAACACGGTGCTAGAGTGTGTTACTTATGGAAAAAGACATTTAGGTAAGTGTCGGATGAATATGACGAGTTGCTGCCAATGTGGTCAAAAGGGTAATTTCATCAGACATTGTCTGTAGCTAGTCACCGTAGAGAAGTTGATGGCAGGATCTTCAGCACCTCCACAAGTTAAAGGGGTCTACAGACAAGGTAGTCGAGGTTCTTAGACTAGAGGGTCAAGTTTTACTAGATCTGGCAGGGGTTCCAAGGGTAAGGGGGCAACCCCTACAGGACAGGTACGTAGACCTTATACACAAGCCTGAGTTTTTGTAGTCACTCAACAAGAGGCCGATGCCACACCAGAGGTAGTCACTGATATGATTACTTTTTTTTTTATCATGATGCATATGCTTTAATAGATCCTGGTGCTACATATTCTTTCATGTCTATGGATTTTTCTGCAAAATTGAGTGTTGAGCCTCAGTTATTGGATGTTGGAGCACTAGTTTCTATTCTAGATAGGAGCTTACTCTTCGCTGAAAGAGTGTTTGTACATAGTAAAATACTGATTAGAGGTAAGGAATTCCCAGCAAACCTTATTATATTGGATATCTGAGATTTTAATGTTATTCTTATAATGAATTGGTTATACACACATCATGCGGTGGTGGATTGTTTTGAAAAGGAGGTCAGGATAAGTCGATTAGGGAAACCAAATGTGATATTTTGTGGGTTACATAAAGTTCTTTCCACTAATATTGTGACTACCATAATAGTTAATAGTATGTTTCGTAAAGGATGTCAGGGATATCTGGTTTATATGACTGAATAGAATAATAATAAGACTCAACTTAGAGATATTCCGATGGTCAAGGAGTTTCCTGACATATTTCCAGAGGATCTTCCAGGATTAACCCCAGATAGGGTAATAGAGCTTAAGATAGGTATACCACCAAAAACCCATCCGATTTCAATTACTCTGTATATAAAGTACCATACTAGAGAGGCTAATGTAGTGGTAGATACCTAATAATTGTGAATTGTATGATGTTTTAGGGTTTAATTTATTATGTATTTAGCGTCAATTTGAGTGTTGAGTATGCATTTATGTGTTAATTGTGTTAGTTTACGTGTTTAAGTGTTTTTATGGGTTAGTACATAGCCCATGATCGTGCACATTAGGCCATGATCGTGATAGAGAGGGATGAGCTAGTAGTAGCCAAAAGAGCTTCCATTCAGGCCATGATTGTGACAGAAAGGTTTAGGCACAAGCCACGATCGTGGAGATGCGAAAACTTAAGTTTTACAAGATTTTTCAGACCGTTTCGACCCCGACTTTGATCTAGGGCTTCCACATAATAAATAGAACATGATGTGACAGATGTAGGAGTCTTTAGAGAGACTAAAGAGTCACACAAGATAGCTTCATTCAGCCAATTCCGAGAGAAACCTAGAGAGAAATTGAGAGATTGAGGAAGGAGACAAAGGAAGAGAGACACGGAGAAGAAGCTTGATGCGATGTACTTCCCGGAATAGGTGATTTCCCGCTATCGCTTACTCCGTGAAGTATTTTCCGTTTATTTTAGTTTTATTCATGTATAGAATTGAAATAAATGTTAAGAATAGTGACATTGAATGTTGAGATTATGTTTATACTCACCTTTGGATTTTGATTCTTGAGATTAATAAAGTTTAATTGATTGTATTTTTATTGATTTAGTTATGATTCAAATTCTTCTCTTAATAATTTGGCAATAAACTAAGAGGGTGAGTCGGGTAAAAATAATCAATTTAGGTACCAAGAGTTAGGTGAATTGATAGGTGTCGTTAGCCCAAATTAATAGGTAAATAATTAAATCAAATCGGTAGAATCGTGTAACAAGAGATATGGCATAGGTTCTCGGTAGGTTAGTAGATAATTTTAGAACTAATTTAGGTTTTGGGCCAACTGCGAATCGAGAGATCACAATTCCATAATTTAAATTAGGGATCATCAATTAAGGTTCAAAATTATAATTCGAGAGAGAGCAATTTACCCTAAGATCGTCTAGACCCATTAATTCAGTGGTTGCATAATTGGTTAGGTTTTCATTAGTTTCGAATTAACATCCCCTTTCTCTCACTTGGGGATTTCTAGATTGATTTCGGATTGGGTTATGTGTTCTCTATTTTGTTTACACTTCGGCACTTTAAATTCTCATAATTGATTATTGATTGATTTAATTTCTCCATTAATTATTTGTTTACAATTATTGTAGTTTAGGGCGATCTTAGATTTTAGAACTAGATTAGGCTTCCTCGTGGGATCGTCATCTTAGGTACTACATAAATTACTAGTACACTTGTGGAATTTACCAAAGCTAATAAATAGTAAAACTTAGCGTATGTAACCTTGCGATCAAGTTTTTGGCACCGTTATCGAGGAAGACAACATTTAGTTCTATAGCTTAAAGCATTATAATATTTTTTATTTTTTATTTCTTTTGTTTTACTTAGGAATCATGCTCTTTCATGAACATAAGAGTTACGAGGAGTTCAAGTTGTGCAGTTAAGACATTATATTTAGACATCACGCGATTAGAGCAAATTAGGAAAGCTCAGCGAGAGGAGGAAGAAGAGATAGAAAAGTCAGCAATGGCCGAGGAGTTTCAGAGAAACATGGATTAGGAAATGAACCCTGGATGATAACAACAAACCCTCATAGACTTTATGAGGCTAGGTTTTAACCATTTAAACTAACGAGTGGCTAGGCCACCTATGCAAGCAATTTCATTCGAGATTAAGCCAACCCTCCTAAACATGCTTCAATAAAACGTCCAATTTTATGGATTAGCGAATGAGGATCTGAACGTGCACATTGTGAGCTTCCTTGAGATATGTGATACTTTATAGTATCACTAGATTTCGGAGGAAGCAGTTAGAATTAGGTTGTTTCCCTTCATGCTTAAAGATAGAGCGAAGGCTTAGTATCATTCACTGAGTCCCGCTAACATCATGATGTGGGAGCAGCTTCTGCATGCCTTTTTAGACAAGTACTTCCCATTAACTAAGACCACAAAGATCATAAAGGAAATTATAAATTTCACCAAGGTGACTGGGAGTCAATTTACGAAGCGTAGGAGCCACACAAGAACCTGCAGAGGAAGTGCTTCACACCATAACCTACCGAAGGAGTTCCTTCTGCAAACTTTTTACAATGGAGTAAACCCACCTACTAAAGGCACATTAGATGCAGCGTCAGGAGGATCTTTGATACGGAAGACGGTCGATGAAGCAAAGGAGCTACTAGAGGAGATGGCGAGCAACAATTGTTTATGGGTGAATGAGCAAGGTAGGCAACCTACTAGCTTTAGAGAGCATAAGGGAGTTGTCGCAATCGATCAGATGACGGAGATCCAAATGAAGATTGACTTTGACTCAATTATTCAACAACATGAGGGCATCATCACCAGCTCAAGTTAAAGCTGCGTAGTTGAAGTGTAAGTTATATGGACAATCAAATCATGATACCGTGGACTGCTACCTGATGAGAGGGGATAACCAGGAGCAAGTAAACCATATAGGGGCCCAATTTGGATGAGAAGGGGGTAACAATCCTTACTCCAACACGTACAGTCCCAGGTAGAAGAACCACCCTAGCTTCTCTTGGTTGTACAAAAACAATAGAGGATAGTTCAAGCCTCAGGGGCAATTGAGCTTTCCGTAGGACAAAGCAAGCTCGATGGAGTCGAAGTCGGACAGGATTTTGAACAAGATAGGAGGCATTTAGGAGGTATACAGGAGGCTTAAGAGTAAATTCGAGTAAGTAACAAAGAATCATGCCTCATCCATACATAATTTAGAAGACCAAGTGGGCTAGTTAGCGGAAGCAATGTCGACTCAGAATGCTAGAACTCTTCCAAGCAATACCGAGTCCTATCTGAAGGAACGTATCGTGGTTATAAGTCAAACATAGGATGGAGAAGCCACACATGAGAGGGAAGAAGAGAAAGGAGAAGGTAAAGGAGACCTTACAACGGAGCCCGTAAGCAAGTTAATTAAAGTAACTCGACGGATATTTCCACATCAATTTTTTGCTCAGCAGGAGTTATATGGAAGAAGGGAAGCGGAGAAGCTATGGGAAATTGAACCAAACAAAGTCAAGGAGGTATCGGAACAAATCCAGACGAAGCTTAAGTTACAAGAACCCGTCACAAAGTAAGTTAAAGAGCGACTACTGGAAGATGACCCCAACATAGCTACGAAGAAAGAGGACCCAGGGAATTTTTCATTCCCTATAGTATCAACAGAATTATCACATACAGGGCATTTGTAGATTTAGGCGCGAGCATAAATATGATGCCCTACACCTTCAGCCTAAAATTGGGGTTAAAAGAGTTGGTGCTAACCAAGCTTTTGATTAAGACGACTGATAGAACTTCACATAAACAATTGGGAGTTGTCCAAGATGTGCCGGTAAAGGTTGGTAAATCTACCTTCCCCACGGACTTCTTTATTTTGGACATTAGTGAAGATAGGGATACCCCAATGATTCTTGGACGATCTTTTAAGGCATCTGCACACTCAATTATTAATGTTGATGGGGGCGAACTAACTCTGAGAATAGGGACGAAGCATATAACCTTCAAGGTGACCAACAGAAAGTATGGAGCTCCATCACGCCCAGTGGATCCTAAAGAACCCGAACCTCAAGAAGAATGAGAGGACATTGAGGATCCTAGAAATGCTTTCCAGAGGAAGTGCTTGCGAAGGAGAAGGCAAGGCAAAGAAAATTACAAGGATGGTGGTAATTACAATATGGTAGCTGAGGTACAAACTTTACAATTAATGGCGACTTTACCATCAAACCAGTCATTCCAACTACCTAGAGCTTAATGGAGTGTTGAGCCACCAACGTTAAAGGAAGCGCTGCATGGGAGGCAACCCATGGAAAATTTAGTTTCATTGTTTAATTTTTGTTAGAACATTTGAATTTCGTAGTTATGTTTATTTTTGTTTGTGTTTTGAATAAAATCAATAAAAGGATGAGTTTGCATAATTATATGGATAATGGGGCAACCAGGAAAAGAAAGGTAAAAGAGGGCCACAAAAGAACTAGAAGTGAAGGAGAAAAGACTAGAAAAAGAACATAGAACAAAAATTTAGAAGCGGTAACAAGCCGCTGGCCACGATCGTGGCCTACGACTGTGCAAAAATAGGGGAAGGCACGAAAATTTTAAAAACATTTTTACCCTTTTTACCACCTATATATTTAGTTCTAACTTCATTTTCATTTTCACTTTATCTATCTATAATTTCAGCATTCGAACACTCTCACCTCTCATTTTAAATTTTAACTCTTCGATTTTTTTCCAAATTCTACTTAATCATGCCACATATCAAATAAACAGCCCAACAAGAGCCATATAAACGACAACAAGTCATGGGACGGGGGAGAAGGATCCAAGCAATGGACTTTGGAGCACCATTCCCTATCTATACCTAGGAGGAAGGTACTCGTTTCCGATCCCTTCTTATTAGACAAGTTGTAGTGCCTAAGCAATTTGATTTTGATAATTGGATAGGCTAGAATTGCGTGAGTGAGTAGAAAACCTAGTCGAGAGATCCAATGAGCTCAATACATTAGAATTCAATTCCTTATTTGTGAGGAGCATACATTATAAATTTTCATGACCTTGACCTATGATCCCTAGAATCTAAAAGAATTGTGGTTTAGATTGAGAGGACAAGCATATGAATTAAACGTAGAAATCATGTGTAAGATGTATGGATTCACCGAATCCACCATCATCGATCATCATGATGATTTATGTCCTTCTCAATATTGGCATGAGCTTACTAGGATTACGCATTTCTATGCCAAGAATGCACACAACAACATTATGAGGTCTCATGAACACTTGCTGCTATATAAATTTTTGTGTCAGCTGATTTTTGACAAGTCAGAAACCAGCAAGTGTTCCACCAATGAACTTTTCATATTGTGGTGCATGGACTATAGTATTCTAGTATGCACATCCACGCATGTGCTAAAAGCTATTGCTGCGACTCCGTGCAAGTGAAGCAACCATTAAGGAATGTATATAGTGTCTGCCATTGCAGAACATTTTGGTATGGAACGGAGGGGGAAAACAATTCACCCCCTAGACTTCCTCAACCATCATCACTTATCATCCATTCCATAAACATGAAACTGAGGGATATCAGTGCAAAGGCACATGTTTGGATCAAGGCAGGTCAGGCGAGTTTAAGCTCAGCGCCACCTCTATAGACACAGGAGGAATCAACAAGTGAAGAATCGAAGGAAGGGGAAGAGGAACAACGTTGAAAAAAGGTTTTAGATGCAATTTTTTAAACCAATAGAACATTCACAAAGATAGTGTGGACCCAACACTGCCAGAGTTGAGATATCCGACAGATTCATCAGGATTTCGAGTCTCAAGGCGTTCAATTACCGCCTCCGACACCATCACCACCTCCTTCTCTATAAGATTTAATTCTAACCCATTTGTTTTCAAATAGGATTTAATTCTAACCCATTTGTTTTAAAATTTTCTTTCCCGAATTATCCTTCATTTCTGTTTGTTTCTTTGTTTATTTTTAATTGTTTCCTGTTTACTTTAAATTCTATTTTCTTTTTTCGTTTATGTCTTTGTGTGTGTCCCTTCTCACATTGAGGTCAATGTATTGTTCAAGTGTGAGGAGGGATTTTATGTTTTGCTTTTGGAATGTGATTTTGCACATGGTATGATAGTGTTAGGTTGCATTGTGTGAGGTGTTTGAATGTGCCAATGGCTTAGATGGAGTGAAATTAATTTAATTTTGACCAGTCTATTAAGTTGTGAATGATCATTAGCTTGTAAAATTAGTAAATTAGGGTTCTTTGGATAAATATACAGCTTAATTAAGACTTAGTATAAATTTAGGACCCTCTAAGTTGTCACATTCATTCATAATTTAAGGCCTTTCAACTTAAGTAGCTTTACTAGTATTTTTTCATGAAACAAATAGCTACAACAACAACGTAGGCAATAAATATTGAAAAAATAAAATGACATTTTGTGTTTGTTAATAAATTACTATTCCGCTGACTTTCGGGTTATGAATCGAGCCAGTAGCTGGTTGAAAATGTGATGTAATTGAGCAACCAAATCGACACGCATCACAAATGCATGCATTCACTTCAAAAGGCTATAATGACGTCTCAACCAAGCTGTTTAAACATGACTTAGTTGAGTAATCGGGTTGACATTCATTACCAATGTTTGCCTCCACATAAAAAGACTAAGTCCATGTTAAATAAAATAAAAATTAAAAAAATGTGTGTTTCCTTTAACAAAACCTACCAGACTTGTAAATAGCTTGACTTCGCTTGATACTATACTTAGGAACAGTTACAAAGTCTGAAGGACCAAAGACTTATTAATGTGTGTGTACGATTAAAAAGGGTAAATGAATTAACACTTAAATCTTGATTAATTTGTATATTTAGGTCAAAGTCTTTAGATTTAGATTTTGCCTGTTAATGATTTGATATAACTTGTCAGATTGTGTTAAATTTATTTCATGACGTTAAGCCATTGTCTCACCATTGCATTGTGTGTTTTGTGTTTGTTGTGTGTTGTGTGTTGTTGTTTTGTTTGCTTAAGGAAAAGCAAACGTTTAAGTATGGGGATGATGATAGTTGCTAGTTACATGATATTTTAAGGATTAATTTTTCATGTATTTAGTGTGAATTTGAGTGTTGAGTGTACATTTATGTTTAATTGTGTTAGTTTACGTGTTTAAGTGTTTTTATAGGTTAGTATAAGTCTTTGAGCTTAATTGTTATATATTTGAGGTACTGTGATGAGTTTGTTAGTGTTTTAGGGTAAATGGAGAAAAACGGAGAAGGTGTGGAGAGGTTCGGGCCAAAGACAGACATAGAGGGATGTGCCAACAGTAATCAGGCCACGATCGTGCACATTTGGGCACAGTCGTGATAGAGAGCTTCCATTCAGGCCACAATCGTGCAGATTAGGCTATGATCCTGACAAAAAGGTTTAGGTGCTGGCCATGATCGTGGTAAGCAGGGCCACGATTGTCGCCTACGTCGGGCTAATGCGAAAACTCAAGTTTTGCAAGATTTTTCAAATCGTTTTGAATGCAACTTTGACTTAGGGCTTCTATAGAATAAATAGAACATGACGTGACAAATGCAACAGTCTTTGGAGAGCCTACAGAGTCATGTAGGAGAGATTGATTCAGTGAATTTCGAGAGAAACCTAGAGAGAAATCTAAAGATTGAGGAAGGAGACAAAGGAAGAGAGACACGAAGAAGAAGCTTGACACGATGTACTTCCCATAGCAGGTGGTTTCCTACTGTCGCTACCTCCACAACTTCGTTCCTAAAGTATTTTCCATTTATTTTAGTTTTATTCATATAAAGAATTGAAATAGGTGTTGAGAATAGTTGCATTGAATGTTGAGTTTATATTTAGACTCACCTTTGGATTTTGATTCTTGAGATTAATAAGGTTTAATTGAATATGTTTTTATTGATGTAATTGTGATTCAAATTTTGTTCTTGATAGTTTGGTAACAAACTGAGAGGGTAAGCCAGGTAAAAATAATTAATTTGGGCTACCGAGAGTTAGGTGAATTAATAGGTAAAGAATTGAATCAAACCGTAGAATTGTGTAACAAAAGATCGAGCATAGTTTTCCAGTGGGTGAGTAGACAAGTTTAGAACTAATTTAGGTTTTGGGCCAATTGCGAATCGAGAGATCGCAATTCTATAATTTAAATTAGGGATCATCAATTAGGGTTAAGAATTATAACTTGAGAGAGAGTAATTCACCCTAGGACCGTCTAGACCCATTAATTCAGTGATTGCATAATTGGTTAGGTTTTCATTAGTTTCAAATTAAAATTCCCTTTCTCTTACTTGGTAATTTCTAAGTTGATTTCAGATTAGGTTGTGTAATTGCTATTTTGTTTACACTTCAGCACTCTAAATCCTCATAATTGATTGTTGATTGATTTAATTTATGCATTAGTTATTTGTTTAGAATTATTGTAGTTGAGGACAACTTTAGATTTTAGGACTAGATTAGGCTTCCTCATGAGATTGACACCTTAAGTACTACGCGAACGACTCGTGCATTTGCAAAATTTACCAAGGTTAATAAATAGTAAAACTTAACGTGTGTAACTTGCGATCAATGCCTTAAGCAAGAGATCTACTAGTTCGATAGCGCAACTGAAGATGATATATCTTTCTTCTCATGAAAATAAGGTCTCTAGGAGTGAAATTGGACATGACAAAATCAGCAACATTAATTGCTACCTGTTACGTTCGTCCCATCTTGGTGGATCAGATTATAAAGAGACAAAAACAAGATATACAATTGATGAAATTAAAGATCGAAGTTGAGACTGAGCAGAGAATGGATCTTATTATCAAGGAAGATGGTACAATGGTAAGGGGGCAACAATTATGTGTACTGAATGTAGAAGAATTAAAAAAAGAGATCTTAGAGAAAGCTCACTTCTCAGCTTACGCTATGCATTCGGGTACCACAAAAATATACCACACTCTCAAAAAGGGATGAAGAAAGAAATAGTAAACTTTGTTTTTAAGTGTCTAACTTGTCAGTAAGTAAAAGTAGAACATCAGAAGCTTATGGGATTAATGCAGTCCCTCCCAATCCTAGAATGGATGTGGGAAAAGAATACTATGGATTTCATTGTAGGACTTCCTCGAAGCCAAAAGGGGAAAGATACTATATGGGTGATAATGAACAAGTTAACAAAGTCTGCACATCTCCTTTCAATTAAGAATGATTATCTCTTAAATAAGTTAGCCTTGCTGTATGTTGATGAGATAATAAGACTCTATGGTACATTGAGTTCTATTATCTCAGACCGTGATCCTAGGTTTACATCAAGATTTTGGCCCAACTTACAAAAAACCTTAGGTACACATTTGAAATTTATCACTACCTTTCACCCTTAGATGGATGATCAGTTAAAAAGAACTATTCAGACAATTGAGGATATGCTTAGATCTTATGTCATAGAGTTCAAGGGGAGTTGGGACACACAACTATTACTAATAGAGTTTGCCTACAATAACAGTTATTAGGCCAGCATTGGCATGGCCCCTTGAAAGGCACTTTATGGAAGAAAATGCAGAACTCAAGTATGTTGGGATGACATGGATGAAAGGAAACTGATAAGTCCCTAACTTGTGTACATGACAACAGATAAAGTTTAGATTACTCAAGTTAGGCTAAAGATACCTCAGAATAGGCAGAAAAGCTATGTGGATAATCACTGCAGAGATCTTGCATTTGAAATTGGAGATAAGTTATTTCTTAAGATTTCCCCTTGGAAAGGCGTATTGAGATTTGGGAAATGTGGTGAATTAAGTATGCGTTACATTGGAATGTATTAAGTTACGAAAAAGATTGGATCAGTGGCGTATCGATTGAAGTTACCAGATAAACTAGCGAGGATTCACAATGTCTTCCATGTGTCTGTGCTTCACAAATATCTAGTTGATTCATCTTATGTAATGACAGAGCAACTAATAAATTTAAAGGAAGATTTGACTTTCAAAGAAAAACTGTTGCAAATTCTTGACTGCAGTAGTTAAAGTGTTGTGGAGGAATCATGTAGTAGAAAAAGCTACATGAGAGCCTGAGCACTACATGTGTGCGTTATATCCCCATTTATTTGAACATGTCATTGAATGTTTAGTTCAATTTTGAGGACAAATTTTTTTGTAAGGAGAGGTGATTGTAAAATCTCATATTTTTCTTTTCACGTGTCTACAAAATTTCATTTCGTGTGAATGATGTTTTCAGGCTAATGTAAATTTTGTTTTCTCTAAAAGGTGAATTAGGAACCTAACCCTGAATGACAAGTATTGAAGTGAAACGATAGTTGAAAAATATTAGAGTTGACTAGTATGGAAATGGACCAAAAATAAATTCAATCGAATGGATTTATAATTGATCAAGATTTACCTTGTTTTAAATTATTATGAAGTAAATTTGAAGCATTCTTAGGCTGAAACATAAGGATATAAAAATCATTCATAGCTACAAATACTTAAAGTAAATTAATCCAACTTATATGTTGACATATTTAGGTGTAATATGTTATTAACTGGATATGAAATTTCTATCGAAATTGGACAGATTTTTCTTAAGCCATTTAATTATTTTGGACAAGAAATAATACGTGTACATGTAAATGAACCTTAAGAGGTAGTTGTCACATATATGAAGAAGTTGTTATTATTTTGGAACAACAATGCATGAAAACCTTATGTTGTCACGTTTATGAAGGAGTAGATGTGAGGGACATAAAATTTGTTATAATTGAGGCCAATATATGGTGTGTACATGAGTTATTTTGGTGAGATAAAAATGAAAACAACTTGTTATATGTAACAGATAAGTATTATCATGGATAATACAACAAGTTAGTGGTTTAATTAAACAAATATGGAGAGAATTAAAATAGTGAGCAACTGTTGGAAGTAAACATTGCAACGTATAGACAACCCTTATCAATGTGTAACACGTTCAAAGATGATGGAGGAGTTGGAAGTAAACATTGCAACCTATGGACAACCCTTATCAATGTGTAACACGTTCAAAGATGATGGAGGAGTTGCTCCGCCTTCACTCCATCGAAGTTTTATGTAACATCCCACCCCCTACAGGAAGGGTAGAATGGTAATTTAACTTAGGATGAGAGTGATCGGGTTTAAATAGGATTGTTCATGCATACTGGTTTTGGAAAATAGTGAAACTATTGCACATGAAACTGTACATGCATTCATGATATTTCTCGGTTTTATTTGTGCCTAATGAAGTTTTATTGTGGTTAATGTGGTAATTGAGTTTGAAAAAGTTATTTGAGTATTTCTTTGAGTATCTTATATTTTAAGGGATTTTTAGAAATTTTTCTGGATTTTTCCGGAATAAATGTCCGGACCGGAAAATTTGCAAGTGACAGACTGATTTGGTTTCCGGTACCGAAATTGATTGTCCAAT
>JAOSBN010000178.1:23423225-23491424 GCA_027563595.1 Erythroxylum suave | reverse complement strand
GACACAATTCAACCCCCCTTCTTGTGCATCTTAAATATCGTTTTCTAAGTGTTGTATTAACGTGTGAATTACTTCACTTAATGCTATGTTTTGTATCATGGACTTCATTACTTCGATTTAAAATCAATATCAATTCATAAATAAATGAATATCAAATTAATGAAAAATGCCTTTTTCTTTATTAATCAAATTAAATTCAATAAAAAAGTACCAAAGATGATTACCTTTAGAGCACTACATTAACAATCTCCCACTTACAATAAAGCCAATTGCCTTTATATCTAATACCATAGGCGAGTACACAAGAATCAAATTTTTTTTTGTGGAAGTTGCTTTGTCAAAGGATCAACGATCTTTTAATCTATGGGGATTGTCTCAATATTCACATCACCTCTATCAATTATCTCCTTAATCATGTGATATCTTTTAAGTATATGCTTAGACCTCTGGTGAGACCTTAGTTCCTTGACTTGAGCAATAGCCCCATTGTTGTCACAGCACACCAATATTGGGTCTACTATGCTCAGAACCACTCCAAGTTCTATAATGAACTTCTTGATCCAAACAACTTCTTTCGTCGCTTCTGCAACTGCAATGTACTCTGACTCGGTCGTCGAGTCTACTGTCATCTCTTGTTTGGAACTCTTCCAACTGACTGCTCCACCATTCAAAATGAAAACATAACTTGATTGGGATTTGGAGTCATCCTGGTCAGATTGAAAACTGACATTTGTATGCTCGCTCACTATTAGATCTCTATTTCCATTTATCAAGAATACATCCTTAATCCTTCTCAAGTACTTTGGGATATTCTTGACAGCCACCCAATGACCCTCACTAGGATCCGATTGATATCTGCTCGTAATACTTAGAGAATACGATATATCGGGTCTTGTACATAACATAGCATACATGATTGATCCTACTGCTGAGGCATACTGGATCATACTCATGCGAGTCCTCTCATTTTGCATCTTGGGACACATAGATTTGGAAAGTTTTATCCCATGAGTCACAGGAAGAAACCCTCTTTTGGACTGCTCCATGCTAAACCTATTTAGCACTTTGTCTATGTATGTTGACAGTGAAAGACTTAGAAACTTCCTTGATCTATCTTTATAGATCTTTATTCCCAATATATAAGTTTAGGCATGTCAATGTCTAGGCTGGGCCGAGATGGGCCAGCTTGTGGCCCTCTCTATGGCCCACCGGCTGATTTTTTTAAGGAAAAATTTTCAAAACGACGTCATTTTAGAAAAAATGGGTGGACCACAGGCCTGTCGGGTTGTCGGGCCGACTATAGTACCAGGGCCGGTCCAACCAGGGCCAAAAATGGGCCGAGTCGGCCCAATATTAGCATGCCTATATAAGTTGCTTCTCCAACGTCTTTTATGGAAAAATTAAGGGACAACAAACATTGATTAATTACAAACTTGAGACATCATTTCCCATTAGTAATACGTCATCTACATATAACACAAGGAATATGATCGCACCCCCACTAATCTTCTTGTAAATACAAGGTTCATCAAGATTTTATGAGAAACCAAAATCTTTGATTGTCTCATCAAATCGGATGTTCCAACTCCTAGATACTTGCTTCAATCCATAAATAGATTGGTGAAGCTTACATACTTTCTTCCATCTCTAGATGCGAAGCCTTTAGGTTGTATCATATATACATCCTCAATTAGGTTTCCATTTAGGAAAGTTGTCTTTACATCTATTTGCCATATTTCATAATCATAATGAGCAACAATGGCTAGGAGTATTCTAATGGATTTAAACATAGCTACAGGGCTAAATGTCTCGTCATAGTCAACTCCTTGTCTTTAACGATAACCTTTAGTGACTAGCCTCACTTTAAAGGTAATCATATTACCTTCCATGTCGATTTTCTTCTTAAAAATCCACTTACACCCTATGGGCTTTAATCCTTCGAGTGAGTCAACCAAAGTCCATACCTGGTTTTCATACATGGAATCCATTTTAGATTTTATGGCTTGAAACCATTTTTCATATTCTGAACTCTTTGGAGCCTTTTCATAGGTTGTAGGCTCATCATCTTTTATAAGAAATATATCATTTTTTTCACTTATGAGAAATCTATATCTCTCTAGAACATTACGTATCCTACTTAACCTACTAATATTTTATGTGTCAGAAGTTTCAATTATTGTCTCATTTCTGTGGATAATAGTTTTGGGTTTAGGCAGTTAATTTGCGTCTGTTTGAGCATCATGAACTTCATCATGTTCAACTTTGTTCTCACTTTCCTGTCTCCTACACTACAGAGATAGTGACTTTTTGTGATGGTCCTCAATCTCATTGGGAAAAGTGAAAGGAAGCCCTAAACTAAATACCAACTAGCAGCTTATCAACCATCGAACATAGACTCATGTTATGTTGGCGATACCATGGTTAAGTAAGAGGACAACCCGTTTACCTCAAAATCAAAATCTCGCCTCTCATCTCAAGTAAGCCAAACGATTGACGTCAAAGAAAA
The DNA here is from genome assembly GCA_027563595.1 of Erythroxylum suave. Classification (NCBI taxonomy): domain Eukaryota; kingdom Viridiplantae; phylum Streptophyta; class Magnoliopsida; order Malpighiales; family Erythroxylaceae; genus Erythroxylum; species Erythroxylum suave. The sequence continues at coordinate 23,488,918 of JAOSBN010000178.1, read as the reverse complement.
GGACCACCTACCTAGCAAAGAAACGAGCCTTTTTTAGAAGAAAATCTTTCTCTAAAAAGACAACATGCTTTGAGACAAATACCTTTTGCTCTAAAGCTTTATAGAATTAATATCCAATTGTTTCCTAAGGATATCCTATAAATCGACATTTATCATATTTCGCTTCAAGCTTATCTAATTGAATATGTTTCACATAATCCAGACAACCCCCAGACTTTTATATGAGAAAGGTAGGGCCTTTTGTTAGTCCACATCTCATATGAAGTAACTTTAACTACTTTAGAAGGGACTCTGTTTGTCACATAAACAACAGTCTCGAGTGCATAACCCCAAAAGCATTTTGGTAGATCTGCTAAGTCTATCATTGATCTTACCATGTCCAATAAGGTTTGGTTTCTCCTTTCAACCACACCATTATGTTGCGGTGTGTAAAGCAGAGTCCACTGGGATACTATATCATTATCTCTGAGATAAGTTAGAAACTCCTCATTCAAGTATTCACCATCTCAATTTGATTGAAGTGTTTTAATACTTCTACTAAGTTGTTTCTCTACTTCATGTCTAAATTGTTTGAACAATCCAAACGCTTCAGCCTTGTATCTTATTAGATACACATACCCATATTGTGAATAATCATTGATAAAAATAATAAAGTACACAAAACCACCTCTGGCATGAATGGACATCGGACCATATACATTAGAGTGTGTTCACCTTTTCCTTTAAAAGGTAATTTAATCATCTTATCTAATAAGCAAGATGCATATGTGTCATATGATTCATAATCAAATGACCTTAGGCTACCATTCTTGTGTAGGTTAATCATGCATTTCTCACTTATATGGCTAAGTCGACAATGCCATAAGTAAGCTGATTTTAGGTTATCTCATTTTTGTCTTTTATTGTCATTGATATTGAAAATTGGATTGTACATATCTAATATGTAAATTCCATCGCACAATGTAGCAATACCATATAACATTTCATTTAACTTAATTGAACAACCATTGCTTGAAAAAGTTAAATGAAACCCCACTTTATTAAGAATTGAAATAGATACAATGTTTTTAGTCATAACGGGTACATAATAACAATTTTCTAAAACTAACTCTAGCCCACTAGGAAGATACAAAACATATGTCCCTACAGCGAATGCAACAACTCTTGCTCTATTTCCCACACATAGGTCCATCTCTCCCTTCTTAAGTGGTTTACTATCCCTGAGACCCTGCATATCAACACATATGTGTGAGCCACATCCGATATCTAATACCTAAATGTTATGGTCAGAAATAATATTTACCTTAATGATAAAAAACATACCTAAAATAGACGATGGGACATCTAATGCCTTCTTCTGCTTCAGTGACTCCTGATAAGCTTTGCAGTTCCACTTCCAATGTCCTTCCTTGTTGCAATGGAAGTATATCTCCTTTGAAGTTGTCTCCTTTGCCTTCTTCTTAGCTACACCTCCTACTGGCTTCTTGGAGTTCTTCTTCTCCTTTTGGTTCTTCTTTTGAGAACCAAAAGCAAAGTCCACCAACATTGTTAAAGTAGTGCTTTAAAGGAAATCACCTTTAGCACTTTTGTACAAATTTTATTTTGATTAATAAAGTGAAAGGAATTTTTCATTAATTTGATATTCTTTTATATATGAATGATGTTGATCTTAAATCCGACTAATGAAGTCCATGATACAAATCATAACATGAAGGAAATCATGATGAGATCATGATAATGAGATTTATATCATGTGCAATTATGTTAGTATCTAAATAATTCCTAGTCATAGGATTAATAAGACAGGGCATTATTAATCCAGACAGATTAGCATGTTATACTTTTTGATTTGATCAAGCAGTGGAACTCATAAACTATAAAAATGAGATGTTTTGAGTTAACATGTAGATGCTTACTAAGGGTAGTAAGTACATCGGATGACCACCCGCTATGAGATTATCATATGGATGATCTATCGAATGTCAATGATTAATCTCATTATAGCAATGGTGAAAATATCCTTAGATTTGAGGTGCTCAAGGGTATCTTGGATACTAATCCTGTGCTTTGACATTATTCCTTGTTACCTCAAGACAAGGTCGCTTTTAAGGTAGTGATTAGGTACATCTATTAGTATTCAAAGGTAATTGGGTAGTCAATAAAGGATTCACCACTCCTGATAGAAGGAGATGATACATACAGCCTCTTGTCAGGGTCGTTACTCGGGAGTCTCTGACTAGAATAGTTATATGTCATGAAGAGAGTCTTCAATGACATATAAAGTAATCAGATCCCAAGACAATAACTAACATCACTTGAACTAGAAATGATGTAGTCAGTCTAGTGGGAGTTGACATATAGCCTATACTCTGAACCAAATGGGGTATAGTATGGTGAAAGGGCGAATTGCACGATAATTATCTATGGAAAGGTTCACAAGTTGGATAATTAACTATTGAAGAGTGCATATGTTAGTCCACTTATATTCCGTTAGTCCACTTATATTCCGACAAATTGACATCATGAAACCCTTCATGATTTGATTGAATTAAGAGTTAATTCAAGTGCCTAAAATAATCGGGAACCTAAGGGTCACACACATAAAAGATCGGATGAAAAACAACTACGTTTAGCCTAATTTAAGCAGGCCGTGATCGTGACTCATAGGGCCACGATCGTGGCCAAAGGCAAGCCTGTTTTTAAAGAAACCATGATCATGGCCTGAATGGCCACGATTGTGATAGTGGCCATGAAATGATATATAAGTGAGTTGTTCACTTATATACACGAGGTCTTACCACTTCTTAAATACTCAAGTCAAAGCTTAAGGGTTCTAGAAGAGTTTTAGAGTGAGAGAGAGCTATCAAGAACCTTGTTCTTGCAATTCATGCAATTGTTGTATGAATCAAAGTGCATGCAACAAGATTCTTGATCTATCTTCCATCATCTTGAGCATCTACTAGAACTCATCTAGTTTAGTCCTCAAATCACCCTTATACATTGTTTTTTCATCTTCTTTGTGTGTTCTTGGGTGATCAAAGAAGGGTTTGATGTTTGTAACAACCTAAACAAGGGGAAGAAATAAGAAAGGAGGAGAAACAAAAGGTAAAAACTTTTGTTATTTCATGTTCTTTATATATCCTTGTATGCATGTATGATTCTGTGATTTTCAGGTTGTCATAGTGTCGGAATCTTAATTTCAGCACTTCCACTACATACGTATGCATGTGATGCATGCAACCATGGCTAACCCCACAAACATCATATCCTTACTGTCTTTCCCGACAGTCTGATCAACTGTTTTGAGTAGATTAATCAGGTTAAGTATTGTCGTGGATATTTAGTTCATCCTATAGTTAAGCACAAACTGTGAATAACTATTGGTCAAAGCAGTCAGAATCAATTCTATACTTAATTCATGATCCATAATGAAGCTCAAAATGCCTAACCTCTCAATGTACCAGTTCATCTTCAACGTATACAACACTGGAGATGATCCCTCAGCCATCTTTGAATGGAAAAGCAACCTCGAGGTCTTGAACCTTTTAGACCAAGTTTGCTCATTAAATAGTTCCCTCATATGATAGACTATGGTATGAGCATTCATAGCCTCATGCTGCTTTTGCAGTTCTGGTGATATAGAGGCCAACATTATACAACTAGCCAACTCACTATCATCCAGTAGCTTCTTGTAAGCTTTCTAATATTCATCAGATGCATCAATAGCAGGGGGATCGGGAAGTGGTTCACTTAGGACATATCGTAGGTTTTTGGATTTGAGAACAATTCTTAAATTTCGTAGCCAATCCAAGAAATTTGGTCCCGTGAGTTTGTTGGAATCTAATAGGGAGCGTAAGTTCGCACTAGAAGACATCGATTGATTCGATAACGTAGAAGAACGAGAGAAAGTATTAGAATGTACATTTAATGCATATCTATAAGGACTTTAATAACATACATTATAGGTTTCACTATTATTATTCAAATCTATAGCCCTCACTATGAATTCAAGAAAACTTACAGTTTTCCTAATAGGTTGATATCTGATATCACCAAGAATGACCTTAGGTTTGCCCAATAAGCCATCTTAGGTCAATCTGTAGACATCAATCATACCAATTACATTCATTTATGCAACTACTAACTTGTGTCATCAACTGTTGATTTAGCACACTCATTGGGTCATCAACTCTTGATTTGTATACATCCAATGTATATAACCCAACTTCACCTCTATCCACATTGACCTTGGGTTTTTCTAACAAATAAATACTTCTAGTCTGGACCAACTCATTAATATAGAAATCTAATTTCCATGGTTTGAGCATATTCGTGTAAAGTGGGCTTGGGTTTGCCCAACAACCCAACTTTGAAAGAACTTTAGTTCTTACCATATCAGTGGAAGACGTAAGTCCTAATATTTTAGTTGAGGAATTTATTCTTTGGTTTCATCAATACTTGGATGATCTTGAATATGTATATCACATATATACATTTAGAATATGGACAACTCAATTAAATTAAGCCTATGTCCATAATTACCCTTAAAATGCATCTAATGCATGTATCACATAAAGGAGGTTTAATTTAGGTTGTGACTTGATTCTGCATATAAATTTTATGATTAAATTCAATTCTTGAACCTGATCGGGCACTAGTGTTAGTCTTGGCTAATCTGCATTATGAATGTGATTTGATTAGGAACCCTAAAATTAAATTATTTTGATGTCCAAATTAAACACTTTAATCCTAGCTTTTATGTCTTTATCTAGTCACATTAGAAATTCTATACCATACTTGGATTAATTCTAAATTAATCACTAGGGTTTCCAAACTTCCTGTACATCAATTAGTCATCTATATTATCCCTAAGTTATCTCAAATTTATCTAAACAATTTCGGTACTTGCCAAAATTATCTTGACGGTCAAATCATCAAGATAAATAAGTTAACTTACTATACACTACAGGGATAGATTTGATGTTCGAAAAATTTCCAGAACCCTAATTTCAAGAACATGAATTAAGCATATTATTACCATCAAAATAATACATATCTTATCGCATAAAAACCTTATTTAAGCCCCATAGCCGAAATACGTACATTATAAGTCATTAAGTAAGTCACTCCATCAATTTTCAAAAAGTTGACCAATGTTGACGTTGACTTTATTTAATAATTGAATCAAATTCAATTAATTCTGGAAAAATTATAGAGTCTTATACACATTCTAAATGTATCTAATAAAAAATTCCAGAACCTAATTCTTAGGAATTATTTATTAATAAATAGGAAATAGCTAGCACATCACATATGTATGACACTTATAACATAAGTCAAACATTACATCATGCATGCATAAGATAATCACTTTAACAACTTGTCATGCATCTCATACACGTGGAAACATCTCATCTTGGATGTGCATGCATAAAATTTATAAAAAAAAATTTTATAAAAATTAATATGGAATTTGCAAGCATGCATGTTCATCACATTTCCAGAATTTCCAGAACTTCATATAGATGCAGCAAGCTGAAACTAAATTCGTAATAAAATAGAAAATAACATTCAATTGAATTTTATTTTTACATAAACATAACATAACATCTTATAAACATTTCTGTGAAAGAAAATTAGAAAAATTATAGAATTACTACAAAATTTTCAAAATCAGTACAAGCATTCAATTTTCCAAAAATCAACATATGAACAGACTGGATATTAATTCGAAATAAAATAGCAAATGACCTTCAATTGCAATTTCCTTTGACAAAAACATAATATAACATCTTATAAACATTTTTCAGAAAGAAAATCAGAAACATTTTACATGAATTATTCCAATCAATATGCATGTCAGTCATAACCTAGCAAATACTTTGCACATGTTCAATACATCATCTATTACATGCACAAACTTGCTCTGATACCAATGTAGGGTTAACCTTTTTTTGCATGCATCACATGCAAGCATACACAACAGAAGTGTCAGAATCAAGATTCTGACACCATGACAACCCAAAAACCACATAATCATACATGCATGCAAGGATATGTAAAGAAAATGAAATATAAAAACATTTTACCTTTTGTTTCTCCTCATTTCTTATTTCTTCTCCTTGTTTGGGTTATTGCAAACACCAAAACCTTCCTTGATTACCTGAAGAACACACAAAGAAGATGAAGAAACAATGTGTAAGGTTGATTTGAGCACTAAACTAGATGAGTTCTAGTAGATGCTCAAGATGATGGAAGATAGATCAAGAATCTTATTGCATGCACTTTGATTCGTGCAACAATTGTATGAATTGCAAGAACAAGATTCTTGATACCTCTCTCTCACTCTATAATTGTTCTAGAGCTCTTATCAACTCACTTATATGTGTAAGAAGTGATTAAGCCTCTTGTACATCAGTGAAGAACTCACTTATATACTTATTCCCGCCCTTTGTTATGATTGTGGCCAATGAGCCCTGATCATGGCCTTTTAAAAAAAAGGGCTCTCCTTTGGCTACGATCGTGGCCTATGAGTCACGATCGTGGCCTACTTAAAATTGGTCATGCACACTATGTTTTCCATTCGATCTTTTATGACTGTGACCATTAGGTTTTCGGTTATTTTTGGCACTTGAATTAACTCTTAATTCAAGCAAATCATGAAGGGGGTTTTCATGATGATTATGCAACCTATGAACCTTTCCATAGATAATTACCATGTAATTCTTCCTTTCACCATACTATACCCCACTAGGTTTGGAGTATAGGTTATGTGTCAACTCCCACTAGACTGATTACGTCACATCTAGTCCAAGTGATGTTAGTTCTTATCCTGGGTTCTCATTACTCTATGTGTCATTAAAGACTCTCTTTATGATACATAACTGTTCTGGCTAGAGGCTCCTGAGTAATGACCCCGATAAGAGGTTGTGAGTATCATCTCCTTCTATTAGAAGTGGTGAATCCTTTATTGGGTACCCAATTACCTTCGAATACCAATAGTTATATGCAATCACCATCTTAAGAGTGACCTCATCTTGAGGTAACAAGGAATGATGTCAAAGCATAGGAATAGTTTCCAAGATATCCTCGAGTAACTCAAGTCTTAGGATATTTGTACCATTGCTATGATGAGATTAATCATTGACATTCGATAGATCATTCATATGATAGTCTCATTTTGGGTCATCTGACGTACTTACTACCCTTAGTATGCATCCACATGTTAACTCTAAACATCTTATGCTTACAGTTTGTGAGATCCACTACTTGATCAAATCAAGGAGTATAACATGTGCTAGTCTACCTGGATTAATAAAGTATTGTCTTATTAATCATATGACTAGGGATTATTTAAATACTAATATAATTGCACATGAAAGGAATCCCATTATCATGACCTCATCATGATCTCCTTCATGCTATGTTTTGTATAATGGACTTCATTACTTCAACTTAAGATCAATATCAATTCATAAATAAATGAAAATCAAATTAATGAAAAATGTCTTTCATTTTATTAATCAAAATAAATTCAATACAAAGTGCTAAAGGTGATTGTCTTTAGAGCACTACACTAACATTTATAATATATAAAGATTGACCTTGTTTAAAATTATCATGGAGTAAATTGGATGCATTTTCAGGCTGAAACATTAGGACATAAACCAAGTAAACCAAGCGTGAGAGAATCAGCCATAGTTAAGGATACTTAAAGTAAATCGATCTAACTTATATGTTGATATGTTTAGCTAAAACATGTTAATAAGTGGACATGAAATTCTACCGATATTGGACAGGTTTTTCTTAAGCCACTTAATTATTTTGGACAAGAAATAATACATGTACATGTGAATAAGCCTTAAGTGGTAGTTGTTACGTACATGAAGAAGTTCTCATTATTTTGGAGCAAGAATGCATGAAAACCTCATGCTACCACATTTATGAAGGAGTAGATGTGAGGGACATAAAATTCATTACATGTAAGACCAATTCATACTAAGGACGTGTGTCATTTTGGTGAGACAAAATCAAAACAACTTGTTATATATAGGAGACAAGAATTATCATGGATGATGTAAGGAGTTAATGGATTAATTAAATAAAGATGGTAAGAGCTAAACTAATGGACAACTATTGGAAACTAACATTGCAACGTGTTGGACAACTCTCCTTAATGTGTAACTTCGACAAAGATGATGAAGGAGCTGCTCCACCTTTTTCCACCAATGTTTTACTGCTCCTTTGGACTAGAATTGATGATGACTAATTTTAGCTGCTCCCTTCATGCATAGATCTTCCAAGTTATTGCCTTTAGGAAATAATTTCTACATAGTGCTTAAGCTTCCAACCATAGACCACATCTTGATCAGTGCCAGCTACATGCAGGGAAAAGATGGACAGCACGTTACCACATGATTTTGATATTCCAATTCACTCTTTTCTATCCTCTTTAGTTGGTCACATGAGTGCTTAAGATGGGAATATGAATTCCCTTGTTAATTGTGTGAATGTATGAGCTAATTGTATGGTTAAATAAAGAGAGAAACAATATGGTAAATGGAGAGAAAAACAACATGTATATCCATATCTTATGTATGTTGTTCAATGGTTATTAAATGGTAGTATGTAGATATCTTATATATGGCCTAATGGCTGTTTCATGGCAATATGTATGTTGTACATAGTTTAGTGGTTCCATGTAAGGAAAAATAGCATGTATACATTATGTACCTTATTTAAATGGAAAGAAGACAACATGTATAAATTATAGTCGTTGTTCAATGGATGAATGAAAAGAAAACAGAATTTTTAATCTTACTAAATGCTAATATTTTGGCCAACCCCTTTGTCATAAAATTTGTAGAACAAAGTGGTAAGTTATGGACGTACTTAGCAGGTTTTAAGAATCCTTCAGGGGTCTCCCTCATAGCTGAGTAAGACAATAAAGTTTTCTCGTCATTGTAGACTTAAGACTCGTAAAGGAAAAGCACCGAATACGTGAGGGTGGTTCACAACAAATGGCAAATTGTAAGTGTATCTTTAAATTGATTTTGTAAATATGGTTTTTACCTTACTATGAAAAGTATGTTCATGAATAATTTCATTGATGTTGCTACTTGAATTTAAAAGGCAATCTTTTTTAGGTTTAAATATGCTTTGATTTAGCATTGAATTAAGATTTGGATGCACTTGGAAGCCAATGAGATGTACACATGTTTTGTGTTGGCATTAAATTGAAATTTGCATATGCTTTAAATTGGCATAGAAATAGATTTTGCACATGATTTTAGATGTGATTTAGCCTATGGTATGTCGTTAGGTCTTTATACATATGATTATATTGATAAGACTATGTCCTAACATGCATGGCTATATTTAGGGGGGGTTTGTCACTAACATGGGTGGTGTTGTGTCTGTCAGTATGTCCTGTGAGTCACCCTCTGCATATGTGGAGTATATATTATGCTAGCACTGTTATAGGTAAGCGATTCAGAACCAACTTCATAACCACCGATTTATATATCGTGCTAGCATCATTATAGGTAAGCGATGCAGAACTAGCTTTATAACAATCTATATATAAAGGTTAACCAGGCACAGGTAATCGATGCAAAACCAATTTCATGACCTTACACCTAAGGGTGCCTAATGGTAAAGAAAATTTGCGATGGGCTAAGTTTTTTTTAAAAAATGAAAGTTCATGAAAGTATTGATTGCCTTCACTGTTTACTTTACAACAAAAGAGGAACTTGATCTAGAAAAATATATATTTTGTTTTACATGTGCATTGATCGTATGAAATGAAATGAATGTGTTTGTAAGAACAATATTATTACTTGAAAAGAAAAGAAATTGTTTTCTTTTATGGAGGTTAATATTTGTATAAATGTTTTTAATGGAAACTAAAAACACTGAGTGAGCTCATTTAGCTCACACTCTATTTTCTATTTTTAAATAAAACCTTCCAGATGCACGCTCAGGGGCTTTAGTAGCAGGGACTCCACCTCGCGAGTAATCAACTTCATCATGTGCTACTGTGTAGGCATATTTTTTCCTTGTGCATATTTTTGAGAACTATTGCATGTCCTTGAACATGTTTTGGAATGTACATTTGTGTAAAGAATGGATGTGTATAAAGGATTTTTTAAAATGGAATGCATGATTTTGTTTTCGCTTTTCAAAGTTTATTGATGTAACTATTTGAGACTGCATGTGAGTGGATTTGAAGTCCATAATTTGGAGTTGAGAAATTGATGTGATAATAGAAGTATTTTGAACTTTTATAGGGACTTTGAAATTTTTTGAAATGTCAAAATACAGTCGTTGTGCTGCCAAAATTTTTAATAAATTGAAAAACGAAACTTCACTGTTTACATTTCTTACTGTTGAGTTGGAGCTTTCCTCAACAAGGGCAATAAGCTTAGCTTCGCGGGGACTTTCTAGCCAACTCGGATATCAACTGTAAAGCCACCATGGAGTGTCGAGCAGGTTGCCTAGCCATTACAAGATAGGGGCCTATCACGAAAAACCAAAAAGAGCTTGAAATTTAGTAACATTAATAGTTGAATGAAAGGTAGTGTTATACCACCACTCTGTCAAGGATAAACATCAACTCTAATTCACTAGGCAATCATAAGACATACAACGTGGGTAAGTTTCAAGCGTGCAATTGAGAACCTCAGTTTTCCATCCGATTGAGGATGGTAAGAAGTGGAAAATTGAAGTTTAACTCCTTGAGTACAAAACATCTCCTTCCAAAATATACTAGTGAAAATAGCATTTTTATCACTAAAAATGGTTTAGGGCATACCATGTGGCTTAAAAATATGATCCATAAACAGTTTAGCAATCTTTTTATTTATATAGGGATTATGTAATGGCAAAAAATGAGCATACTTTCTCATTCTGTCAACTTCTGAAAATATGATCAAGTACCTTTTCAATAGCGGCAAACCCTCCATAAGATCCATGCTAATGTCAATCCACAAGTGTTGAGGAATAGGAATTGGTTGAATTAACCTAGGTGAAGTAGTGGTTTAATATTTATTTCTTTAACAAATTTCACACTTTCTCACAGACTCCCTAACATCTCGTTGTAATCTTCTCCAAAAAAAATATAAACTCAATCTTTTATGCATTCCTAACTAACCCGAACGTCCCTCTTGAGCAAATGCATATGAGATATCAATGAGTTTAATATGGTGAGGTACTAAATTACCCACTACCAATCACCCTTTCCATCATAAAATACCATTAACCCAAGTATACATCCTTCCTTTATACTCTCTTTGCTGAATTTGTAAAATAACCTTCTAAAGGACTGTATCATATTGCCAACACTCTTTAATTTTTGAAAGCAATCCTATGCTTACCTACGAAATTGTTAAATTAAAAATTTTCAAAGCTACTCATTCTAGATAATGAGTCTATTACAGAATTGGCCAATCCCTTCTTGTACTTATTAGAAAAATCAACACTTAACAACTTTGGTAGCCAATTCTGTTGGAAAGGGGTTGTGATTTTCTAATCCATCAAATATTTCAAGTTGTGATTATCTGTTTGAATCACGAAATGCCTCCCATTCAAATAATGTGACCATTGTTTCACCATTATAACCAACGCTATAAACTCCTTTTCATAAATGGAAAGATGTTTATATTTATTCGGCATTAACAAAGGTTATAGGAATATGATCTTACATTAATGTTGCACCTATACCTTCCCTACTAGTATCAGCTTCGACAACAACTTCCTTTAGGAATTTTGGAAGAGCCAGCACTGCAGATGTTATCAACGACTGTTTCAAAGCTTCAAATGCAACTATTGCCTACTCTTTCCAAATAAACAGATTCTTCTTAAGCAAATTAGCAAGAGGCTTACTAATCAACCTATAGCTTCTAATGAATCATCGGTAATAACCATATAAACCAAAAATCCCATGAGTTGTTTTATATTTTGTGGTTGCAGTCAACCAACTACTGCCTGAATTTTCTTTAGGTGTATCAAAATACCATCACTACTGATGATATGTCCCATTATTCTATTTTGGAAACCCCAAAAGAACACTTATAAAGCTTCACATACAATTGCTTCTCTTGTAAAATCGCTATTACTAATTTTAGATTCGTTAAACGCAAATATAAAGTGCTACTATATATCGAAATATCATCAAAAAAACAAGAACAAACCTTTGCAATTACTTGTTGAAGATTTGATTCATTAAGCTTTAGAAAGTAACTGGGGTATTCGTTAATCTAAAAGGTATTATGAGAAATTCATAATGTCCTTTATGGGTATAAAAGGTTGTTTTATAATCGTCTTCTCCGTGCACCCAAATTTGATGATAACTCGCTCAGAGATTCAACATGAAAAAAAATTCACCATTCAACTCATTTAAACGGTATAGGAAACTTATCTTTTATGACACATTGATTTAATGATCTATAATCTACAAAAATTGCCACGAACAATCCTTTTTCTTAATCAAAATTACTCAGGTTGAAAAAAGGTTGACACTTTGTCTAATAATTCCTTGTTGCAACATATCATCCACCAATTCTTTCATCAAATGTTTATGCACTACAGAGTACCTATAAGGTCTGAGATTTACAGCTTCTGCTCTCGCCTTTAGTGGAATTTGATTATTATAAATTTTGGTTGGGGGTAGTCCTTTTGGTTCTTCAAAACAAAAGTAAGCTATTTTAATAACGTCTATAGTAGCTTATGGAATTCGTCTTGTTGATCCACCGACTCTAGTTCAATCACTAAATACCTCACTTCCATTTGATGGTCATCTTCCCCTTTAATATAATCTTCTCTATTCACTACCAAAAATCAGCCAATCATACCCTTATCACTCCATACCCTTGTCAATTTCTTCTTAGGAGACTTCACCAAACCTCTATATCTTTGACTTGCTAATACCATTACTTCACCATTCCACCATAATTTCATTTTTCCATTTTGGTAGTTAAACACAATCTCGTTCAATGTTGACAATCACTGAACCCCCAACACCATGTCAGTATCATATATATCAATCACCAAAGCATCCGAGCATAATTCTCCACCTCCCATATGTCACCTTAAGTTTCTACACACCTTATTACAACTCAAGTTCATTCCTCCACCTACTACAATAGACAACTCCTTCACCTCTTCTAACTAAATGTCTATTCTAGATATTAATTTTTTGTCTATAAAGTTATGAGTACTTCCACCATCCACCAATATATGAATTATGTTTCCATTTAACATCCTTGCACCTTAATTTGTTGAAAAGTAGCTACAATTACCCCATACATATCTTGCAAGGATATACTAGGTAACTCTTCTTCATCAACATCATCATTCCCCACTTCATCTTCTACCACATACATCTGCAACACCTTCTTTTTGCACTTATAGCATAGGATGTACTTTTCTTCACACCAAAAGCACAAACCTTTAGCTATGTGTTCATCTGATTCCTTACTCAAAGTCGTCTTGTTCCATCTCACATCCTCGTCTCTTTTGATTTCGTGCACAAGAGTAGGTAATAGACCAGATGAAGATTTTAATGCATTCAACAAATTTCTAGCATAATCGAACCCTCCCTGCTGGATCCTTACAGTAATTCCACAATGCATTGCCACCATTTCATGCTTTCTTGCCAAATAGTATGCCTATTGAAAAGTCCTCCGCTTCCATAATTTCACTCGGTATTCAAGCTCAATTTTCAACCCTTTTAGAAACATACTAACCACATAAGCTTTGGGCATCACCATTTTTTTGACAACATATCAAACCTGGCGCAATTTTTTACAGATTCCCTTCGCTTCAATTCTTTCAACACTCCCACCATGTATTCAAAAGCTACTTCTCCAAACCTTTGTTCCAATGTCGAAAGATGTTCACCCCAATTAGGAGGATCTCTAGTTAGTCTATTTCTCATATACAACTCATGCAAAGCTAATGCTTTACCTTCTAAATACATCGTAACCAGACCCACCTTCAACTCCATGGGTGTAGCAATTCGATCTTACTACACTGTGTAGGAATGGTGTAGTGTCCCCTATAGTGATCATCACCATTTCCATTTTTCAGAACTTTCTGGTCAGCTTTTCCATGTATACCATGGTCGATATGATCCTTCTGATACAACTGAGTAATCCACTCTTTCAACTCTTGAATGCTTCGTTCAGTCTTATCCCTAATTCTTGCATCTGACTTCGTAGGCCTTCTTCCACATGCTTCCATTCTTGTCCCCAGGTGCCTTCTGCCAGTTCACAGAGTTTGTAGTGGTCCAGAATCAAGCTGTAATACCAATTTTGTTACAGATAGTTATTGAATATCTAAATTAGGAATTTACGATTTGCAAACGTCCAGAGAAGAGATAATGAAAAGAATAAAACAAGAGAAGCTGTAGAGAAGAAGAGTTAGAGAGAGAAACCATATCTGTTATCATGTTAATCTTTTTCCTCAAAACCAATGGTTATAATAACCATTGGTGATGGTAGCCAATTGATACACAATATGTGTTTATCATACACGACATCGTTCTCACTATCAATATTATACACAAAACTACATTGTTTACACTCAACCCTTTAGATTTCACTCAGCTCACGCTTAGGTATCACTGTCAAACTCGCATGTGATGATCTGAGACAGCGGCCGGTGGAAGACACTCATGGCGGAGATAGTTCATGTTGGGCGAATTTACCGCAGGAGCTATTGAGAGATGTTCTGGTGGGAATTGAAGCTATTGAGAGATGTTCCAGTGGGAATTGAAGCCGTGGTGGCTGAAGAATGCAAATATTTTGTGTGAAGAAAAATGATTATCTCATTATCATCTTAGACTTTTCATCACTTTATATAGATAAAGTTTACAATGTATTTGGAAAGCCAATAATGCAGATATGCAATACAGGGCAAGTTACAGCTAAGATTTTATGGTTGCCTTTCTTATGGAGATTAGGATCTCTTGCTAGAATCATGGCTTTCCTATTACTAGTTGTCATTCCCTATAATCTTGCCAATATGACTGTTAGGAGCTTGATTTGTGGTCTTGAGATTTTCATTAGGAATGTCTGCGTGATCAGTGGCATGTGCCGGTGTTTGTAGAAGTTGGAGGCACATCATTAAGGATCTTCTTAGAGTTCCTGAATTTTGTGATCAACTAACGTTCCCTATCTTTGTTAAATGGGCACACATAGTGGGTATAGTTCAAAAATTCGTGTTTGGTTGGATAGTTCTTTGAAGTTTTGATTTTTGTTTCATGGACTGATAGCGATGGGCGGGGTTTTGCGCTTTCCTATTTGTTGGTGATGACTGGTTTCCGGTATTATCAGGCTATAATTCTCACTTTGTTTGCCCTAAGTTGGTATTACGCAGCTGTCGTCTTAGTTTTTGAGAATAAGTTGAGTCTAGCAGCTCTTTTTTTTTTAATGGTTTAAAACTTCGTTCAAACGTCCTTAAAAGGTTGGTACTAGAGCGGAAAGGAACATTTGCTTGTTTTTTTTTTTTTTCTTAATGATTTGTCTAGACCCTTTTCTCATTATATTTTGTTTACTAATACTTCCTTCTTTGCTTATTTAATTTGTTGAATGGTTGTTGAAATGAAGATATTTATGCACCATATTGATATTGCTACCAATAAGCATCAAATTATGTTGATAACAACTAGCTTATCTCACGTTTCCACTTAACGGGAAAGTCATTTGGGATGTGATAGGTTTTGAAAAGTTTAATCTAAATGTTACAACTATTTCTTGGAAGCTGGGATTGTGACTGTCCTAGTATAGGATTGTTGCAATGCTTACACTGAATAATGCTCAAAAATGTCCGTAACAACTTTACGGTACCACTAATTGCCTTATTGAATAGGTTCACTGTCATCTTTAACTTCGAAAATCCTGGATTGATGTTGAAACTTTTTCTAAGAATTCTATGCTTCTTTACCACAGTAGTCTCTATTGCTACGAATAGTTTCTGGTATCACTAGACTCAAGTTGTTCAAATGAGATGAGGATTACGAAATATTTCTATAATGTTTAACCATGTTGATCAACTCGTACTCTTATTCTTTTGGAGTCCACCTTTTATGCCTCATCCTGTGGATGTTTTTTTGCAGCCTGGTCCAAGGGATTTCTCCTCCAATGCTTTATCAACCGGTGCTATTCCGCACAAACGTACTACCTCTACCTAAGTCTGACTAGTGGTGACAACGTTTCTTTCTTCTTCTTTTTTTTTTCCCCTTTTATGGCAGGAGAGAACTCAGGGATTTGCCTTCTTTTCTGTTCCCTTATACAGCACTAGCTGATGATGGAAAGTTTCTTCTTTCTGCATTTAGGTGGAGAAGGCCTACCTGTACAGATTTTGTCATCTCTCTGCATGCTGATGATATGTCAAAGGGCAGCCAAACTTATTTCGAGAAACTGAGGTATAATTAAACTCACAAAACGAATGGAATTTCTATATTTCGCTGATGAAATAATATGTTATTCTTTTCTACTTTGGCAAGATCAAACTTTCTTGGGACCAAGTTTACAGTCTTTGATGGACAACCACCTCATGCTGAGGCCAAGATATAAACAAGTCGTTCTACTAGACTGGGAAATTTAAAACAAGCTTCACCAAGGATCCTTGGTGGAAACTATCGAGTAGCACGCATCTCCTACGAATTGAATACGTCGGGTTCACGGTGAGATTTTAGCCTTCTTAACCATTTCCAATTAGTTCTTCGTCATGGAAGCAAACATATTACCATCTGATTCCTTCAAGTTGTGCAATCTCAGAATTGAATTTTGTGGTTGTGATTTGTTATCTGTTATTAGATCCCAACTTAGATGCTTGTCCACCCAAGATGGTAGGTAATAGTCATCAAATTTGATCTCTTTGACAAACAGGGGACCAAGAAGAATGCACTTTGTCATAGATTGAATTCCTGCTAATGCTATTGGACCTGGTGGAGTAGCGCCTACACAGATTTGAGTTTTCTCGTCGTGTGGTAGATAACTTACCACTACTATCATTTTTCCGATCAAAATCGAACACAATGGAGAATCTACTCTCAGGGCCTTTGTCCGGTCAAAAGGATGGGGCACTGGTATTGAAAAACAAGGCTCCAAGATGGCATGTGCAGCTCCAGTGCTGGTGTTCGAACTTCCATGGAAAAGTCACAGTTGCTTCAGTAAAAAATTTTCAACTAGTTACTTCACCTGAGGATGGACCTTGTCGATCAGAGCATGAGAAGATCATCCTCCAATTTGAAAAAGTGGGGAAGGATCTGTTTACCATGGATTATCAGTATCCAATCTCTGCATTCCAAGCATTTGCGATTTGCCTCGGCAACTTTGACACGAAGATTTCATGTGAATAATGGGGCATAGTTGACCAGGTTTTAAGCTGTTATATAAATTGAACTTTCTGAACCATAATTTCACTAAATATTTCCCTCGAGGCCTGGATGCTGCAATATTTTCAAAGCTACGTTCCAAATGTACAAGTTACTTCTAGACTACTTCTGTAGAAATTATTAACAGAGCAATTGTTAATCCTTTCTTGCATTCGTTCATGTGTGGTGCAGTGTTGAGATCTCTTTAAGCAATAAGAGTTGGTTGGAGACTAGTGATGATTTAAGGAATGCAAAACGGCTGCAGCTCTTTTGAAGCTTGTGAGATGGCTGCATGATGCAGAATTTAAAATATATAAACAGGTCAATCAATATAAGGGACAGAGCAGTGTCACATTTATGTCTTATACCATTGTGCGCAGAATAAGTCTTTAACATTCTGCAGTTCGTTCTAAATATTACTTGCAGAAGCAAGTTTATTTCTACTTGCAAACCAAAAGAATTGAAAGAAAAAAAACAAGATAGAGAAACACAATGGCCGCTTTAAGAGAAGTTACTGATTTCGAAGCTGCTCAACTTTTTTACGAAGCAGATTTGTCCGGCTCAATTGGTTCTAAACTACCCCAGAAGAGCTTTTCCTGAACGAGAATGCAGAAGCCGTCTCTCAAAGCTGTATTATCTTTAGTGTCCTAGGTTGTTGTTGCCATTTATAGTTTGTTTATTACGTACAATTCACTCGAAAGCAAACGTATGGGCAGGACGCAGATAGTAATATTGAACAAATATACTCCATCTAATTATAGCTATCTAGTGCTGTTTTAAGTACAACTCTTTTCATACAACAATCGGTGCACATAATTTTGTATTTACAGTAAATGTGTCCAACTTAATACTTAAGTTCTAAGCTGCCTGCATTTCAATGCTCGAATCTGTACTCATCTGTTGAGGTTCAGTAACTTCTTCCTCAGGAAGATCATCAGAATGAATCTGAGGTTGATTAAAGCTTCTGATAAACCCAGTGAAAGAAGGAAAATGATCTGGTGAGAAGAAATCAGCTCCCATTCTGTGATACATGAACAAATTTATGACTTTATCACCTCTCATATTTTTCTTTATCTGCTCAAAACTATGGGGAGCTTTAGAAATTGATGAGTTCTGTCCAGAAACATCAACCCCATATTTCCTACAAGCCAATCTAATCTGTGCAAGCAATGATTCTGGACTTGAATGAGACTCCTGAGCCTGATGCTCATCAGAAAGATCCATTCCTGGCAAGATCATATTGCACGAATTCCTAGCAAACACCTTTGCAACTGCTTCATAGCCATCTCTGTTGGCAGTGTTATAGAAACCAGCTGTTACTTCAGACGCATGTGAACGGGTTCTGTACCACGAATGCACAAGCGGGACTTTACCATATACTGAGACAGTAGGGCAACTGAAAGCAGCAGAGGCAACAGAGAGTAAGCGATCGCCATGAGACAACAATTGGCTTGAATACCAGGAAAGAAAAAAGTCTCCATATGAAGAATCCCATGATCCTCGCTCATCCTTAAAGAAGTTGTTGGAATGCGGAAACTGGTCATAACTGGGTGCATCATGAGGGCCACCAAGCCCCCACAAGGGGTTACCAGTCGATTCCGCATGTTGCTTAAGAAGGTTAATCATGTTTTTATCATAACATTGGAGCTCTCCAACTCCAGGTATAATGTTGTTTTTGCTTAGCAGATGATGGGAAGGATATCGAAGCTCACCCTCTGGTCCAAGACTCATCGTAACGCCCTGCAAAAGCAAATAGTACATGAACCATCATTTATGCCCGTAATAATTATCAAAACTTCTGGCGCTTAATTATGAAAACAATGAATCAAATTTCACTACCGTGATCGTCGAGCCCATTAAATGTGAAAATGAAGACTTAAAGCTCTCAAAAAAATCTTGGTAAACTTGAACAGGAGTCCTCCCGTTAAGAACAGGCAACTCATCAACAGCCAATGACAGGCACCCATTGAAATGATTCCCTGACCTGTCGGCATAGTATATGCTGGCATGGGATTCACCGATCCGGGAAACCCACTCAGGGAGAGGAATTCTTGGTTGTTCACTAGCATGGAAGCAAAGTGAGACATGAAGCTTAAGACCCACACTCTGGACCATCTCTGCAATAGCAAGATAGCCAGACCACTCATACTTCCCCTTACATTCCTTCTCAGCTATTCCCCACCAAACTGGAAGCTCCACACCTTCAACTCCTAACAATTTAAGAGCTTTAAGTCCAGCAGTGATCGCCCTAGCATGGTTTATAGTATTGCAATCTGAAATTACATCCAGAGGCAATCCAACAAATATTCTCACCCCATCAACCTGCATAATCGTCCTAATACACGTTAGCGTGTAAAACAGAAACAGAAATTTAACGCATTCAAAAACAAAAATCACCCTATAATAGCCACATGCCACCTCGCATATTTCACTATTTTATGTTCAAGAGACATACCTTTTCTCCGTCCAAATATTTCCCCAACAAACAGTAACCGCTTACAAAGATTAAATTGAAGAAAAACACCCATGAAACCCAGAATTAACAAACGGAAATAGGAAAATAAAAAGAAATCATATCTGCTTCAAACCAAAAGCCATCTCAATTTTACAGGAAAGGAAAAAGGAATGGAAACAGGAAATCTTTGAAAACCTCTTACCGGTTTAGATCGACTAAGCGCAGCAGCCTTGTCAGATCTTACAGGTTGAGATCGGGGAGCAGAATTTAAGGAAAAGCGCAGGCGAGAATTTCTCAACATGGGACTTGGATCCCAGAAGGAGATTTTACTGGGGCTACGAGGAACACAACAAAACCTCAGATCTCTGCGCAACAAATCGCTCCTGAAAATCTTTGCCCGAGAACTCGCCATCACAGAGACCTCCATCTGCAGATGTTTACACACGAAATGATATTCCAAAAAAAAAAGAAGAGATGGGAAATTAATAAAACTTGCTTGGAAGTTGTTTTCGGGAGGTGGGAAAGAAAGAGAGGGTAGAGTGGAATGGCTCTGGAGATTTTGGGGGAAGGAGTATAACTAGGTGTTTGGTCGAAGAAAATTTGAGTTTGACGAATGTTAAAGGCTAGAGACGTGTACGAGAGAGACATTGAAGGCGGAATTCACAAAATATATAAAGGCGCTTTTTCTGGTGGCAAACAAGGACCACATGGGAGAAGTCAGAAACATATGCCACGTTTCCCAATTAGGGAGTGCCAAAATTTCAAAAGAAAGTCGGTGTTGACTTGATAGTTAAAAGGATAAATTATATGGAAAATGGTTTAGAATTGTATTTCATTTCCTATTTCTTCTGTTCTGATAAAAGCGTTAATTTGGGTTTCCAAACTTTCCATCCAGCCTTTTTTGTGTTGTTAATTATGAATTATTCAAAAAGGCCAAGTATTATTTAATTTGAATCCATGGACACTTGCAAAGAATCCTTATCCACCATTTTCATATATACATTAACTTATATTAATGTAATGTTCCGTCCAAGGGGACAACCAAATCGCTCCGGTCTTTGAACAATAAAGCTCCTCTATCCCTACCAACTGTCGTGCTATAATATAAATGAATGGCCAAGAAGATCTATTGCCTTCTTATGCCAATTGTAAGAATTCAAAGATGCAGCTTGATCTATTGCCTTCTTATGCCAATTGTAAGAATTCAAAGATGCAGCTTGATTTACGTCAATAACAACGACAAGAACAAATAGGAAGGAAAAACTAAAGAAAACAAGCCATATGTTTATGTGGATAAGAAAAACCAACGTACTTTCCATTGATATGCTGACACCACATGGCCAACTACCACATACAGAGACAAAATTATTGCATGCTGAGTCAGGTCCAGGTAAGTTCTTGGGGTCATCCAACCGTCGCCTCTATTTTGGGTTATTTTTTAGTGGATAAGAATATTTGGTATCATCCTATCCAATCTACAGTAGTCGAATAATATAGTGCAATTCCCGTAGTACAGCTTTAGTTTTCAGGTTAATATACTGACAAGTCTGAAGCAAGTGGTGATATATGACTATTTTGTTTGCGAGAAATTAATAATTTCAACGCAAATCTGTGAAAGGTAAAGGGGAAGTTCGTATAATGACCTCACAACCTACTTTCTTTTCATCTTCAAGGTACCAACAGAAGGACATGACCAGCCATGGTCGAACACCTGCATCCCAATTGTTGATTGGATTGATTCCCCGTGGTTATGAAAGATTCTGGCTCCGTCAAAAACACCCAAACACCACCCTTCTTCCAATGCGTTATCGCCAATGGAGATAATACCATGAAAACAGCAATCAACAAAAGTGCAAGTAAGTGGTTTATGTTTGTCTCATTCTGAGTGCGCTAACAAACCATAAAGAACGAGTAGCCTGACGTGCTAATAGAGCATGCAAAATAGTTTCCTCTTTCTTCAGCAGATTCAGCGGATAATAGAGTATAAGACATTGTTCCGTTTTCAAATCTGCAAGCCTATCTTTCAAGGGTAAGCTTTGAAGGGGGATTCATGGCATTTCCAAGAGGACTCGCGTGGACCCTCTCCCCACGAACAATGTTTTGAAGAGAAACTTTTTTTCATAGCAAAGCTAAGTTAAACGAAAAGAATTCTCTAAATTCTAAACCTTCTTTCAACGTGTTGCCGCATAAGACACCCCTAGAGATTCCCTTATTGTAAAGTTGTTTACCACACCAAAAGCAGTAAATCAATGAAGATTAGGCTCAGTGTGTGAAGTCAACAAATTTAGTTTGAGTTAGATTGGATTTGGAGTCGGAATAATTTTTCTTTTAGTTTAGAATTTCATGTTCTGGCTTCATGATCTAACCAGACCATATATGAAAATAAATTAGCCCCAAATAGTTGCCTGTACTTCATCTCTTAAGAGATGTCGTATGTTACCGCCCATTTTTTGTCGTGGATAGAATGCAGTGCTAGACTAGAAGGCAAGTAATTATTATAAGGCGACAGAGACGATGTCGAAGGAGGATAAAGGTAGGTAGCGGAAGATGGAGGTGGGTTAGATTGAGGGTTGGCGATGAGGTAACTCCTGATAGTAATTGCAACGACGTACGATCAAAAACTATCTTTTCGTATTTTTTTTAGCTGTTGAAAGTTGGAGATCAAAAACCATCGAATGAGAGAATGAAAACGGAAGATAATGAGAATCAGCAATAGAGTTTGAGATTATAATATTTATGGTTAGTTTATGCTTTACAATCAATCATTTGGTTGTAGTCTAGTAATAATTATTTAAAAACATTCTTTATTTTATATATACGTAGTTGTATATAATAAATTTCATAAGATAAATATACGTTGCAAATGAAATTAATATAATGAGATTATAATTATAAAATTTTTATTTCATTTATATATTATCCCTGTATTGTTTATAGTCATTGTTTTATTAAGATTGAACATTAATATAATGTAAAAAAAATAGCATATATTATATTTTTCTTTATGAAGGAAGTAGTCAATCTCATAGACTAATGTGTAGGTACTTATTAGATAACTAGTTCACTGAACTGATCTCATATGAGAAATTTATTCAGAACATTATGTCTATAAAAATTCTCATTGTGATGATTGTATAAGCGATGTTTTGACTTGAGATCTTCAAAGTTATCTTGTGTAGGATTGTTATGTTTTAATAATATTTATGACCTATTTAATCATGGGTTGTTCAATCGGTAGTCATTAAATATAGCATATGTTATATAGAGATAGTTGTGTAATCAAGATAAGATTCATCACTCTAAAGTAAATAGGAAGAATGTTTCGTTGTTCTCGATTAGTATTGATTCAGGAAATTCAAGGTCAAGGTGAAATGACATTTTGTAAATAATTTACAAATGTCATTAATTAAATTAATAACTAATGGTGGACAACTTATATGATTAAAATTAAAATAGAGTTGACATTAGCTTCATGATTTATATCTAATTGGAACATTTTATGATGAAAGAATTAAATTATACAAAAAATCATTTACAGAGAGGTTAATCAAAACAATTTTGACATTCTTAAATATTTGAGTAGTCATGAATTAGGGAATTAAAGATAATTAAGGAGTTTAATTTATCTAATCATAGATATAACTTAGGGTTATAATTTATATCCATTCCCAACATATTTGAGAACTTAATAGGTCACATATAAAGAACGAGTTAAAGAGAGAAAACATATTTTAATCAAGTTGGACTTAATTGTAAAGTTTGAGAAACTTTATGATTAAATATGAGATATTTAATAAATAAGGATCAATACGAGATATTGGATCTATTTTAGCATAATTGGTATTTAGTTTGAATTATTTATAATTCTAAGTAAATTTTACTTAGAAGTAAAATTTACTTTCAATTTTATTACTAAAATGTTCAAAACTTATCATAAATAGGCTTAAACTCTAAGGGAGTTATAACTCCTTGCCCAACCATCTTTATAATAGTTACCAAGTTCTCTTAACTTATTATGTGGATACTGTTAGAGGCTAAACTATTGTGTTGCTACAGAGGTTGAGGTGAGTCAAATTTATGGATAGCTTGAGGTACAAGAAGAAAAAGATTAAGCTTCGAAATAAGGTATGAATTGTAATTCATGCTTATTATAATTTATGTTTTATCTTTTTATAGAATTTTAAGTAATCTTAGCTTTCAAAAAAATCAAATGAAAAAAATTGTGATTATTTCGACACGTGCGAGATTAGATCCTGGCTTGATTTTTCTATATGTATTATTATTGTTAACGAAGGTCAGAACAATATGAAGTATTGTCAAAAACTAGAGTCATTGAGTTGGTCATTGGCAATCGGTCAAATTAGAATTAGGCTAGAGTCAGGTTTTAAATAAATTTTAGGTCACTCAAAACTTGATCAAGTTTAAGCTTATATAATATGAGCCAAGCTCAATCAGGCTTAGACCATTCAGTTGTTTACTATTTCTAATGAGGATAACTCTTTCAAGAAACTTATAGGAAGCTTAAATGATGACATTATATAAGTGGTGATAACTTGAAGTAATAACTTAATTAAATTTCTTACCTTTAAAGTGATAGATGTTCCTTATGTCCTCCTCCAATCTTTCCTATAAAATTTTCATGGATATGTTTAAATATTAGAATTTAGATTGCTTAACATTGGTAAGAGGTCAAAGTATTTACCATGTCCCTTAGAGGAGTGAATACTTAAGCTTCTTATAAAATTATTGAATTTGTCTAAGATTGAAAATAATTAATTATTTTTGAATATTTTATTTAGACTAGAATCTTGATTAAACTAATGAAAGATAACATTTAGATAATTTTCCCTTTTCACTTTAAAAAATCCAAATATTGGCAAATAGGATATGGGAAATAAGGGGACAACTTTTGCAAATAAAGAAATTTTAGCCTTTTCCCCTTAGATTAAAAAATTAGACAAGAACTTAAAGCTTTCATTCATATTTTAAAATGAGAAAAGATGATTCCTTTATCTTAGGCCCCTTGAAGGTTTAAAAGAAGGCATAGATGAATGGTTGAATAGGAAGAAAAGAAATTAAACAAATATTGTTGGTCCCTATATGGCATATAAGAGAGGGGTGAATTATGTGCTCATTTTTTTCCTGTTTGTAAACTAATGAATGAATTGCCTATTCTAATAAATGATTTTAGTAAATTCACATAAAATAATTATAAAGCAATTTCAATAATAAATAAAAGAGAGTAGAGAAAGATAGATAAAATCAATTTATGGTGGTTCGACCAACAACTAATAATGCACTTCTATCCCCAAACTGTATTTAAGCATACATTAAACTCTTCCTTCAATGAGTGATGAACAACTCTCAACAGACATCTTCTTTTCCATGGGTGAAAAGCAACCCCATACAATTATCTTGCTTTATCGCAAGTGAAGAATAACCCTTTACAAGTCTTGTTCAACATAAAAAGTGACTCTCACAAAGTATATCCTAATTAATTTCCCTATGATAATAAACATATAACTCAAAAACTCCTTTTACTTATACCAATGAAAAATGGCTCAATATGTGTTATGTAATGTATATATGCATTTTATAACCTTTTAAGACTCTTAGCAACTTTGTCTTATGTCTAGAAAATTTCTCACAACTTATATATAGTCTATTTATATTCAATAAACCTAAAAAAGTCATTATAAACAAAAATTAGTTATTACAATAATTAGTAACATTGACATCAGTTAACCAATATATCATAGTGGCCAATTAATACTTCAACCAATATGACTTACAAACTTAAAGTGTACAAGTTTTCATTTCTTCTAATATATTAGTCAATAACACCTAAAAATTGGTCGAACAATGTTTTCAAAAAAAACATATTGGTTGATCACATCTATATGACGGTCTATTGCACCTATAATTAAACGATCAATGTGTTTGAAAATATCATTATAATGATTTTTAAATTCTTTTAAAGATCAAATCACATTACTTTCGGCTAAAACTAGATCCAATATCTTTTCAAAATTTTTCCAAAATTATTTTAATGATCAAGAAATTTTCTTTAAAGATAAAAAAAGTTTTCTATTTACTATGAAAAATTTAAAGTTTACGACCTAGATGCAAATAATCATGCAATGACAGACTTCCTAATTTAATGAAATGACCAATACAAGGTTACAAGAAGGATTATAATGATTTAACTAAGTCTAATATGCTTGATTCCCCTTTATTTTTAACTCTTCACTTGAATTGTATATATGCACCACTTTGCTCTCCAAACATTAATTGTTTAACTCATTCAACTAAGTCCTTTGCTCAATTTGAACTTCTGTCAAACTTTCCCTTATAATATAACTACTAATATCATTAAAAGTAAATTCATCAATAGCAAATTTTTTAAATAAAAATCATGGGGTTACAAACATATTTGGTCAACAAATATATCTCACAAAGAGGTTTATAAATTAGCAACTAAACCCAATTTCTTCATAACATGAGGGAGGAAAGACCATTCAATTTTGTCAAATGCTTTAGAAATGTCAAACTTGAAGGCCATGTTTCTTTTTTATAGTCTTCAATAGTTTTTGAAACAATGCATATATTTAAAAGCCATTAGAATATTGCCTTCGATTAAATGAATAGCAATGAAAGAACTTTGGTTTTTCAAAATTAGTTTATCCAAAAGAGGTTTAATTCAATTTGCTATTAATTTTGAAACCACTTAGTAAGAGATAATGCATAAGAAAATTGGACAAAAATTGTTCATGCTTTTAGGTGAATTTGTTTTTGGGATCAATCATATGAAAGTATGACTCACCAAATCAAGGGATTGACCTTCATTGAGAACTCCTAAACTACTTTGCATAGTCTATCATAAAATGAGTTTCAAAAGTGTTAGTAAATAAAGGAGGGAAGTTATCCAGTTCTAGAGTCTTGTTTAAACGTATATGGAAGGCATATTTGATTTAATCTTTTGACTAAGGAAGGTAAAATAAGACCCTTCTTTGAAGATGGTTTATGAAATTTTAAACATTTTGCCTCCTAATAGAAACATACAACACGGCAAAAAAAAATCAAATAAGATGGATATAATTTATTTTTGTTTGAGTAAAGTACCTTAGAATAATCCCATAGATTTGATTTTATATTACAACTAGAATTTAGTTTTTTTTTCATATATTAGCTAGAGGTATTTAGAATTTTGTCTCTATATGACCTTCTTTATATTATAAAGGGCATTAGGTTCTTTTTCTAGTAAGAGGAATTCATCACAATTTCAATTACCTTAAGGGTAAAAGAATTTTGTTATAAGAATTAACTTTTTGCCGTATCTACCTTTAGACATTCACAAATATGGATTTATTCAATCCAAATAGCTTACCACTCACTTTTGTAAGTTTGTACTAGAAGTTTGGAAAGTGAGTGGAAGTTGAGTTTTGATTCCATAAGTTTTCTAGTAGTGAATCAAAAGATTGATGTTGCAATCATATACATTTAAGGTAATGAAAACCAAGGAAACATTTTCTATAGTCAAGATTAACCATCACAAGTAGATTGATGTAAATATAGGTAGTCAAAATTCAAAGGATCTATTATTTATGCCTAATAAACCATCTATAAGAGTTAGAAGAAAGAAGGTTAATGAGGCTTTTAATGGATTGATTCAATATAAGTATGTTAATGAAGTTTCCAATGGCCTTTCAAGAATTATTTTAGGAGGATTGTTGGATATAAAGGAAGACAAAACATTGGTTAATTTGATTCAAGCTAAGGATGAAGAAGACTTGGGCATTTATGGTTCATCTTATTTGAATAAAGCCTTAGACATAAAAAAGTTACATGTGTAACTCTTAAGAATGAAATAACAAAGAACATAACTTGGCATACCATTGTATATCTGTCTGTATAACATTCAAGAAAATAATTTGTAAAGAAATA
This sequence comes from Erythroxylum suave, assembly GCA_027563595.1. Taxonomy (NCBI): domain Eukaryota; kingdom Viridiplantae; phylum Streptophyta; class Magnoliopsida; order Malpighiales; family Erythroxylaceae; genus Erythroxylum; species Erythroxylum suave. The sequence goes on along the minus strand of JAOSBN010000178.1, from coordinate 23,461,139 downwards.
GCCTCAAATATGGGCATGTCCTAAACCATGTTTACTGATGCTAAAGTTTCTACAAACATGTCCCATGTTATGTTTGTTGTCGAAACCTAATTATTGTTTGAAGTACTTTTCCTTATTCTTCATCAAACTTCAAACTTATCAAATAATTTTTGCTTTTTAACATTTCAAATTACTTAATAAATTTGATTCTTGATTCATTATATTCAATAGGAAAGTTCTTTATATTTGTGATCTTGATATGATTCAAACTTATTTATGGATTCTCTAAGGTTTATTACTATGTGCATTCCAATAAGTTAGTATCAAATCTTGACTCTAAATTAGGTATATATATCCTTTCATTTTTTATCATTTTTATTCTATTATATTTCTTTGTCTATAATTTCATTTTTATTATGACTCCTTATTTATCCTATTACGCCTTCTTTTTCGTATTTATAAAGTTTAAAACATGAAATACCACCATTTTATTCTTTAAGGCGTGTCATTCTCTTATTTTGTTATTAGTAAGTGCATTTATTATTTTTTATGTTATAGTTTCAATGAGTTTGAGTATTGATGACGACAATAAGTATACTAGTATTAACCATTTTTCTATTATCTATTCTAATGAATGAATGATAATTAAAAGGGTTGCTCTTCACCCATGACAAAGCAAGACAATTGTAAGGGTTGCTCTTCACCCATGACAAAGCAAGACAATTGTTTGAGGGTTGTTCTTCACTCATTGAAGGAAGATAAATAGTGAATTATCCTAAAAATCATAACATACCAAGGTGGAACACAAGGCCATATTTGAGCCATTTTCCTTTATGTGCCAAGTTATTAAAGAATACAAATGCCCTAATAACCCACATTGGTGTATTATTAGTGAATATGAGACTATGTTCAACCTATGTACATCAATAATCACTCTAAAACTTCTCCAACTTGCCTAAATTCATTCCTTCTTTAATTAGGAGCTAAAATAAGCCTTACAAACATATAATAAGCCACATTATGTTCCAAATCATATAAAAATTATTAAATACAATTAAAATGGTCTAAAATTTATGATTAAAAACACAACCTAATTAGTACCTATCATTAATGAATTGATGGTCAAAAAAATCATAAGTTAAAAAAGAAATAAAGATTTCAAATAAAATAAGGAAAGGATAGTAAGCATGTCAAACCATATTTGGAAAATTTTATTGATGCAACTACACTTGAACAACTTTCCTTTCCTTTCCTTTTCTTTATCATAACCAAACCAACTTGATCAAGTAATGGTGTGTTTAATTAGGATTTTGCATAATGTAATAGGAAAGGCATAAAATAAGGAATTAAAAAATCCCTAACAAAATAAACAAAAGATAGGCAAACTTTAAAGAAGGCAATGATAGAATTTGATTTTTTTTTGAAAACTTTAGAAACAATAAGAATAAGCACAACAGGACTAATAAGGAGAGACATCGAAAATGAAATTCTAGAAAAAGAATTATAATAAAATTTAAAAGACACAACAATGAAAGAATAATCATACCTAATTTAAAGTTAAACTTTAATACCAATTTATTCAAATCCACCGAGTAATAAACCTTAAAGAATCCATATATAAGTTTGAACCACATTAAGATCAGAAACGTAAAGAACTATCATGTTGATTATTATGAATTAAGAACCAAATTCATTATTTAATTGAAATGTCATTTAAAATATTTACTAAGTTCAAAGTTTGATAAAGAAAAAGGAAAACAACTATAACGGTTAAGACATTTAGAGATAACTTTTTTGTGACTATCATTTCGTCACAGATGTGAGGTTTTTTGTAACAAAACAATTAATTGACACTATTTTTTAGATTAACTATGATGATTTAGTTTTTTGTCACTAATACAATGGTAATTCTGTCACTAAAAAGCATATGCAATTTGGCACCAAAGTAATTTTAGTGAGAATGAATTGTAATTGTGACAAAACATATGTTGGTCACTAATATTTTCTATTTGTTGTAACAAAACATAGTTTGGTCACTATTTTTTTCTGTGTTGAAACCATACACAATATTTTACTTTTTGTAATGAAAACTTCTATCAATAATTAGTTAGTGTCTACTTAATATTATTACAAAAGCGAAACTATATCCCTACGATTCTTAATTTTTGTGAGAATAAATTTTTTTGTCACTCGATTATCAACTTTTTGTTACAAAGGTTATTGTCAATATGAACGTAACAAATTAATAATAACTATTTCTTATTACAATAACATATTAAAACTAACCACACTAATGATTAATTTTATCATTTTACAAATTTTAGGAACTAGAAACTACTTGTCATGGTTTTTCTTTAAAATTATTATTTGCAAACACAGTTACATAATTTCTTATAAAATATTCAAACTACATATATTGATAATCTAAAAGTAATATTTTACATATCAATATATATTTAGTAAACATAACTTTGAAATTTCATGAAAATAAAAATAAAAATATTTAAATATTTAAATATAATGAAAATCTTGTTCCAAAATATTAAACAAAACTCTTAACCTATTCAAAATTTAAAAACAAAGTTTTTTGCCAATGCTCAATCATGCTCTCTAAAAGATAATGGTCAAAATATCAATAATAAAGAGCAAAGGTTAGATGAGGACCTAATTCGTTTTTTTAATTTTAAGTTTGACTTAAAGTTTAATCAAATTTAACCATTTTAAAGTTTAATTGGATTATTGATAAAAACAACATTAGGCTGACATAAATTATTAAAAGAAATTATTTTACATGAATTAGTCATTTTTTTATACTAATTTGAAATTTAATCAACTAAACTTAACAAGTTTAATTTGATCAATTGGTTATGTTGGTTTAATAATGAAAATCTTAAACATGACAACTTTTTGATTATATTTTTAGCTTTTCAGTTTAATTTAGTTTAACAATATTTATTATTAAAAATCAATTAGATTATTAATTAATTAGTCACAATTTATAAAATAATTAGTTTTTGTAAATTAAAACTAATTAATTAATTTTCATTTAGCATTCTCATTTTTAATTAAACTTTAAATTTTTTGATACTTAAAGGATAGTCTTATTTAATCATTTTTCAAAATTTTAAATTTGTTTAATTTTTAACTAATTTTATGACGATTTAATGTCGATATCTTAAACCTCTTGTCTTACTCGTTTAACTTTTGATATGATGTTTAAAACATTGGAAAATTATAAATTGTGGAACATTTCACTGATTATCAGGCTTTATGAGTTATATGTTCTCATCTTTTGGAGGAAAGGAGAGACCTCGAGCACAAGAGTAGTGTTAAAGACTAAACACAAGGAATGAGGTAACTATTGAAATTCCCAATCTTTGACTTCTTAATAGATTCCCAATAATGTGAATCATAAAACCCTTCTATGGATCACAAAAATGGCATCAACTAAGGAACAAGAAGTGGGTCTAGAGTAGGTTGAAGAGTATTTCAATGTGCGAAAGAAGAACATGTCATTCCTACAACTTAGTTGTCTCTCACCCACTTGAATGGTTGTCTCTCACCCACTCGAATGGTCATCTCTCATCGTCCATTTGTTTCCAATCTCTACTCCCATGCCATGCTCTGACGACCTTTCCTCTTTCGCCGTCCATCGACTTATGCTCGCCATCCCCACCTCCAATGACATTGCTATCTTCCTCATGCTTGTTGATGTTGTGCTTCCTATCGATGCTACAGAACTTGGGGTTGATGGGAAATCTGAAAATTCTGCGATTCCCAAGGTGAGTTCTTTTTGGAATTTCGACAAATGGCTTATGGGTGTCCATTGAAAATATGAAAATGCCACTTTGGTTCTTACTTTTGTTAAAAATATGATTATTATGATTGATTTTCTAAATATGGTTTGTGGGTTTGAAGTGTTCGATGATGTTACTAACTGAGAAAATTCTACCTTTTGTTTGAATTTTAGAAAGAAGATTACTTGGTTATTTGGAGTGTTAATCAGCAAGGGTTTGGTTGTTTTCTAGGTGGAAATAACTCAAAAGATATGAGTTGATGGAGAGGTGAATAAGGCACAATTTATGTCGTAGAACCCAGTAGTTATTGGAGTAAAGACTAGTGATTGTGCAGAGAAAAAGCAAAAAGGTTGTGATCCTGAGCTAAGGCTGAGGGGTCATGATAAAGAGGGGTACAGCTTGTAATAACTCATTTTCTATACTAAAGGATAGGACATAAGGTGTTAGACCATGATACATGAGAAATATTATCGAGAAACTATGTGGGCATTACATTCATATGCTTATCATTCGCATACACACTAATTATAATTTTTGTACACATTGCAAATATTGTATATGCACTCAATTGACATGTTTCGGGGTATGAATGATTTAAATTTGTTATGATGTGAAATGTGAATTGTGAATTATTATGTCTTAAATTTTGACTTGGTGGATTCTAATTAGTAATTGGAATTTATTTGTTATAATTAAGAAATTTATGAAAAATTTTGACTTGGTGGATTCTAATTAGTAATTGGAATTTATTTGTTATAATTAAGAAATTTATGAAATTATGTGCATTTTTGGAATGACAAGTAGGAGTGGTCTAATTGGTTTCAACTCCTCACTTAAGACTAAGGAGGTCTTGAGTTTGAGCCACCAAAATAGCCAGGGGTCTATAAGGAAATAGTCTTTGTATCTCTATAGAAGATGCGAGCATGACTGCGTACATCTTACCCCCTATACCCTGCTTAGGCGGGAATTTGGGTATTGTTGTGTTGTTTTATGTGCATTTTTAGAATAGGAAAAATGACAAGTGACTAGACAAATTTATTTATGGTAATAGAAATAAGTGACATACAGTAGAAATAATTGACAAGTGGCATTATGATTTATTGACAAGTGGTATAGAAAATTAGGTGATAGTTGGCTTGGAGATTGGGTGACAATGGACTAGTTATGAAGTGATTTTTAATATTATAAAAAAGAGGTGGTAAGCATCATGATAAGTGTCATGACACTCACCAAGCATAAACCCACGATATTTACATATTGGAAAGATCATCTTCATTTGTCTTTCACTTATATTTTCGTTACATGCTCTATTTGTCATCTTCTTCATTTTCTTCACTCACGACCACCTCACTCTCGCCCTTACCACGTTGAGATTGCTAAAATCCTACACTAGCCACTCCAAGATCTTTGTTTCCTTCATCTAGTTCCAACATATTTCTCCCTGAAAGATGATAATCGTGTAAGCATAGAAGCTAGGGTTTCTTGGAGATTTGAAGGGTTTTGAGCTAAACAAGTATGTACAATCTTTATCTTCATGGTTTGTTTTAATAGAAGCATTTATGATGATTGTGTTTAGATTGATAGTGAAATGGTATGTGATGAGTGTAGAAAATTTAATGAAGGAATGATATAGTGTTCTGTTTTGGGTGTATGAAAAACCTGAGTTATAAGTTGTTATATGGATGAAATAGATTGGGATTTAAAGTATAATGAAGGTGAAATTTATGCTTAAGAAAGGTGATTGTGTAACTTTCTTGAAATAAGAAGAACTAGGATTTATGTATGATAATGAATGATGACATTGTGTTTTGTTTTTATATAGATGATAAACCATAGTTTATGAATTGTTTTATGGATGATATTGAGATTAAATTGAGGTAAAAATGATGAGGATATGAAGTCTAAATGATGAACTATGCATAAGATGAGTTAGATGTAACATGAAAGAGTTAAAATCTGGGAAAAACATGGAAGAATTGGCTAGGATTTCTCAGATTACATAACCCACAATCGAGGCATGATCATGGGAAATGCAAGGAAAGGGCTGGTAATTCTTAGATGGCTTAACCCACGATCATGGGAAAGGTTATGGACATATATTCTTTTCTTTTGAGTGATGTGTGATCCAACTAATGATAAGATACTTTACTATGGTGCATTTAAACTTGAATGAGGCTTGAAATGAACCTAGTTGATGCTTAATTATTTGATAAAGTGTTTGGTATATTTAGGTTATAAATTGAGGTTTAACTTAAGAATATATTGATTATATCAATGTATATAAAAATCTGCAAATTTAGAGTCATCATAGGAATGAAGTATTCTTAGGAATGCTAATATGATCTAAAGGTGATGAAAGATTTGAATTAAATAAGAAAGAATGAGAATTTGGATATAATGTGGTCACATAATGATAGAATAACATTGGTGAATGATTGATTGATGAGTTTAGAATAATTAAGTATATTTATGGTATAAACCAAAGTGCAAACTAGACATATATAAGTTATAATGTTTGAATGATCATAAGTTGTGATTAAGGATACATACCTAAGAATAGTCAATTGAACATGCTTTGATCATGACACATATATACATGTGCATGGTTGAATACTTATGTGATTGATCAATTTAGTAAAGTGTACAATGTATGTATATTGCATGAATTAGGCGCACAAGTCAAATGTCAACATCTAGACATTGTCGATTCATAGAGGCAATAGCTAATTTGAAGCTTACAATAAGTCAAACTAGATGTTTCTCACCAGGATTGATTGTATTTGCTTAAATTTCAATTATTAAACTGATATTTATGTGAATGTGATAATTCCAAACAATGATGGTCCGAGGAGTTTGATAATTGAGATTGCATTGGAAGTGTTCATAATTGAATGTGAATTAGAAAAAATAAGTGTACTCAATAAAAATGTTGAATGCCAGACTTAGGTTCGATGAAAACGTGAAAGCGATTGTACTTGATGAATGAAAGTGATTGATTTCATATAAGGTGAATTGATGCATCTTATTATATTGAAATGCATGATCAGATAAAGGAAGTTTTGACTAAAGTGGCCAATGAAAAGGAGCTTAAAGCTCATAAATGTGTATAAAAAGCCACAGGCTCAATATTAAAATAAGCTTAGTATCCACAATGGATATGGAATAGTTATTAATGAGTCCGATATCTATAACGAATATAGGATAGTTAAAAAGGTGCTCGATTATAACAAAGGAACAATGAAAGTGGAGTCACATGCGGATATGCATATATTATTTGATATGTATTAAGTGAACGCATTAATTGTACCATTATGTAATGGAAATGTGAAATAGAGTACTCAAATTTTATTTGATAAAGCATGATCAAAAATTGAAATGATATGCAATATTTGATTGTATAATCTGTCTGTGAACAGAAATACGAATTGTTTTTGTGATTTAAAATGAGTGAACCATCTTATTCAGTATTTGTTGATATGATTTGTTTGTAAATTGAACGTTGAAATGTCTTTTTGGCATGATATGAGTGAGTAAATTGATGATGATTCACTCACTGAGTTCACAAAACTCATTAAAATTGCAACGTTGTCTTTTAAGTTCAAGGAGATCTAGCTAGACTAGTTGAAGTAGCTACTACATTTAGACATGAGCTAGTGGTTGGGATCAGTTTGTTGTTGCACATGTCTTCAGTTAATTTTTTGTCAATAATTGTATTTCTTAACTGTTGTAAAATGTATGTGTGAATTCTAAATTGTATTGACATTTATGACTGAACATGTTTGTAAATAAAATGGGCCAAAAACAAAATTACTGGTTTGCTAAAGATGTGTTTGATGCTTGAAACTTTGTAATGTTTTGTTTGATCATCTTAACGTGTCATCCTCTTAGAGTATGTTCTCAAATATCATCGATACGTTTAGTTCTATGCTTTATGAGAGTGGTATGTTACATGGTTTATCTTAGAACCCCTTTAAACAGGGGTCTCTTGTGAGTGGTTCACATGATCATAAAATATGTTTATGGGATGTGTATGTTTTAGCTCAGGGTAAAGTGCTTAATGCAATGCAGGTTTCCAAGATCTCACTTTTAATTTGGCATTTTCTGATGTTGATCTTTTCAACCATTGTGTATATAATGACTAATTTTGGGAGTTGTAATTTCTATAGGCTTATGAAAGTATGGTCAAAGATATGTCATGGCATTTGAAGAATGAGAATTTATTTGGGTCTGTTAGGGATGATTGTTGCTTAATACTATAGGATTTGTGGACAAATCAAAGTTATATGGTAAGCATGCCATCCTTTTCAAGTTAGAAGTTACAATATGCATTCGGCAAGTTAGACCACTTTGTGTCTTTAGTTGGAAAGAGATTTTTTAGGACGATAAGAAGGCAATGAGGTTATGTTTAAAGGTTTGAAACTTTTTTAATTCATAAGGTAAATAGTTCTAATTGTCTCTTTTCTTCCACTCTTTTACCTTTCATTTCTTTCCAGTACATTTCAATCATAGGGAAAGTAAGTAACAAATGAAAAAAGAATTGTCTAAAAGCAAAAGAGTTGTTCCATCAAACTTCTGCAAAGCTTAAATCTTAGATTAAAGTGAGAAGATTTGCTTTCAACCCACCTTTTAGGTTCATTTCAGACTTAAAAAAACTTTGAAGTGCAACAGAGAAAGAGTTGTCCCATTGAAATAGTATTAGTTTAATTACAATAAAGTTTCATTTTTTCCTTGTATTGAATTTGTTTCTTAATTTTTCTAATTATATTTTTACATGAATTTTAGGATAAATTCAATTTCTCAAATCATTTGCAATCTTATGTGATGCAACAATTGCGTGCACGATATAAAAATCGACATTATCATTTGCACCAAAGCTATCTCAAGGCAAAGATTGACCAAAGGATATGGAGGAAGGTGATTGGCTATAGTTCATTGAGAATAAATGAGAGACTCTAAATTTTAAGGTAATTTTAAATTTTAAGTAATTTGAATTATTTTTTAGTTGTTTTCCTTTATTAAAAATAAATTGTTTATCGATGAATAAGAGCAAAGTTGAAGAAACACAAGTTTAAGGGGAAATCAAAAGATGAAATTAGTTTTTGGTACAAAGTCAATTGTGTAAATTGCATATGGGATGGTAAAGTAAAATTTTATTTACTTAAAATTAAAATTATATTTTTCTTAAAAAAATCAAGTTCCAATTAATCATTAAATTTATGTCTTTTTCTTTTTTTTTTCTTTTTAGAAAGATAAAGATTCCAATGAGTGGCCCCATGTTATTAAAGTCTAGAAGGTATCACAATAAAAGTCAAATGGAACTTGACCTCTTCCAAATGGAAAAGAAGTTATGGTATGGAAGTCATAATCAAATTAGAATATTTTTTGAAAATTTTAAAATTGCTTTACTAAATTTTCAAATTCTATCTAAATATGTAGAATAGCTTCAAGAAGAGCCACTCACTAAGCATTTCAGCCTTGTCTTAGAAAGAAAGTCAAGTTATTCACCTGATTTAGGTGTTAAAGGGATAACATTTGAGTCCTGAGAAAAAAAGTCAAATTCTAGCTGATGTTGAGGCTACAAAGAATTGTGCAAGTAATTTAGACAATGAAGTTGCAAGACTTGCTACAATCACAAAAACACAAAATGAAAAGATTTAAGCTAAAAAAAGAGAAGATTCAAGCTTAAGATGGGTACGTAGATGTCTTGGATAGCCAAGAAAATTTACCTAAGAGAGTTTTAGCTTAAATTGGTATATAGTAGTTTGGGACAATTGTAATAAATATATTGTCTTGGATATCAAAATTTTCGATTTTATATATTGGAAATTAAAATTTTGTACATTTTGGTATATATATTATTAATAATTTTTATTTGTTTGTGTGACAACATTTTTTATAAGAACAATGTTTCGTTTGTGTGAAAATTGACACTTTTTCCTTAAAATTTTAGTGACCAAAAAGTAATAGGCACTAATTAAAGAAAAACATAAGTGACAAATATTTTGTCACTATTTTCAATTGTTTTAGTCACTATTTACAATAAAATGGAGTACTGTTATGACTTTATTGATTACTACTTTATATTTTTTGTGTTGACAAACTTGTCATAAATATGTAAAATTATTGTGATCATATAGTTTTGTCACACATCCATAGTTTTTAATGTCAATACTTTTGTCACAAAAGTGTTGCATAATTGTGCCCATTTTTTCTAAGTCACTATTTCATTAGTGACAAAAGAATTTGTGACAAGAGGTGACGAATTTAAAAATTAGGCACTATTAATAATAGTGACTAATATTACTGCATTTGTTAACAACTTTTTCTTTCACTAAAATTACAATTTCTTATAGTGAAATACTTATAAATTTCAATAAAAAGGATAACAAAACTATTTAAAATTGAAAAGAAATATTCTTTAAATATTAAACAATGATGGCGAACATAACCTAGGACATGGTTAAATTCTAGGCCATGTTCACTATAGAAACATTAAGATTAGTGAACATAATTTGGGATACACTTATGTTGGAGGCTATGTCTTTATAAATTATTTTCTTAAGAGTTGCATGGACTGATATATGATTGTGGGCTAAGCTATGTTTTTTATTATTTCATTCTTTAGAGTTACATAGGTTAAAATATTGTCGTATCTAAGGTTGTTGGTAGCACATCGTAACACTACACAAATTAACTAAACTTAAAACTATAACTAGTGGTAAGTTTAGGTCGATCCCACAGAGAGTGCGTGTAAAGCTTTTGAAATGAAAAAAATTGGTGATAAAAGTGATGAATTGATTTGAAGTCTGGTCCTCAGTTCAATGTTAGTCTACATACAAATAAACATACTTCAATATCTTGTCATTCTAATACCTCTCCTAGCAACTATTTATCGTAAGTTAATAATATGTTAACCCCGATTTTCTCTTAGGTCATGTTTAGTTAAAACAAGATCTTTCACTAAACCTAGCTATCGAACAACCTAGAACAAGCTCTCTAGATTTAATAGGATAGCCGCATTATGAGTTAGGAAGTTAGGTTAATCAAGGTAACAACCATGTAAGCTTTGTTCATTTAACTGAGGTTACGTTATCCTTAATAGGTTTACATAAAAACAATTTAAAAGAGAATTAAGATCATTCTTACACAAAACCCAGTTCAATAAAAATAGGATAACATAAGCAATCCCTAAGAGAGAAAGAACACGATACTCAATAGAGAAATTCCCAAAACATGTCTTTGGCTTTGATTTCACCTCGAAATTGGAATAGGGAAGCCTAGTCGTCCATGGATCTCTAAAGAGTGTGTGCTCTGTCCCTCATTTTCTACCAAAACTGGTCCATCTTATGTTTTTCTGTTCAAATGTTGTTTCATATTAAACATTAGGGAACTAGGCAATCACATAGTTGGATACATAGTCGTGTACCCAATCAAGTATGTCATAAATAGTGCCCAATTTTTGAACTAACATGGTCGTATGTCTTCCATATCATCTTCACAACTTCACTTTCTTCCATTTTCTTATCCCATCTTCACCCCAATCTATCTCCTTATTGTTCCACTATGACAATTGAGTTTGAACATTATGAGGATGGTTTAAAGAATGTGCTTTTAACTTATTTAGCTTTTATGCTTCCAAATTGTACGTAAAATCAAATATGAACCAAAAAAAGTTTTTTAAACATTTCATATCAGTAATTACTAAATGTTATGGAATAAATGTATATTCAATTAAGTACATATCAATTTCCCCTCACACTTAGCTTTGACCTTCCTTGGGCAAAACGATAAAATCAAAGTCACAAACCAAAACACTTACTCATTTTCCATATTTCCTACAATAGATAGTTATAAGAAAAGAGAAGTAACTTTCAAAACCATGAAAAGAAATCAACATTCAATGCCTCTACTCACGGCCAATCAACAATCATTACCTTTAAAAAATGAGCAATCTAAAGGTAGACTTGGACAAAATGTGTTTAAATATGATAGATTTATGGGTACATCATACACCATTCATGATAATGACATTCCATGACTTTGCATATCATTTCATTCTCCACCACTTGGATTCACATGCATAATCATGAATCAAAGGACTTTTTAAGGTTGTAATGTGGGCAAGGGTTAAGGTGTAGCACCCCATTACTATAAATTATGTACCAGAATACCCTAAGGATATTCTAGTATATAATCTATAATAACGACGTGTTAGCTATCTCACCTTCACTTTATAACATGGTAACATATCTAACTTAGTCATGGCATCAACTACTGTACATAAAAGTCACCAAATTTTAAAACCAAATTCCAATCTGTATTCCTCATTTCATTTTATAAATCCGAAGCATTTACATTGTAGCTTTAAAACATCCATACATTTACATCATCATTTCCTAATAAAAAATATGCTAAATGAAAGAGGAAATTACACAAAAAAGTCTATCTAATCTTTCCAATCCCAATTGACTGACCTTTGAGTCATTTCTTCTACAAGACTATACTTTTTGTAGCATCTCTCAATAGCTAAAGTCCTCTCTCGATCTTGAAATGTCAACGTGCAATTTTGGGTGAGTTTTATGAACTTAATGAGGTAACCATCATTGATGGTTCACTCAATTCATGTAACACATCACACATATAACATATAATTCACATCTTTGCATTTTGCATAATTTATCACATATCACAGATTACATTCTCATTTATGGTTAAGACAAATTTGCATTTCTATCAATCAAACATACTTATTCAAAATCTATTTGAACTACTCATGTGACTCTTTTCCAATTATTATGTTGTTATGACTGAGTGCCTAAATTGTCCCATATCCATTGTAGATACCGGGCTCATTTATATTGTCTCTTATCTGTTAGGGATCCAGGGCTAATTCTACATAGTGAGCCTTTGGCTCTTAATCACATTTAGAGCTTTAAGCTTGTTTTCGGTGGCTACTCAGATCACAACTCTCATTATATGATCATGCATTCATGTATGGAGTGCATCTATCATAATCAATCAATCATGTCAAAAAGCATTTAGTTTGTCACATTCACATAAAAGTAGCACTTTAATATCACATTCATGCATCAAGTCTCGCACCTTCATCATCCAACATCAACATAATCAAATCACATTCATATCTTCATTCAAAACATATTCTAAAGCAAACAATTAAGTGCATAAAACCGTCTAGTTTACTCACAAGTTGCTCTCAAAGCTAATGTTTGGAAGTTCCAACAACATCTGGATGTTAACGTTCCAATTGCTTCTCTATATCAAGCAATATACACATATCACACTTTTGCACAATTATAAGTGTTTGTTAATGCACATGTATGTATATGAAATATGCACAATGCATGTTCAATGACAATCCCGGGTATTGCTCTATTATTCTCATCACACAAACATTCATATTTCCAAACTTACATAAGTATCATTTATACTTATGGTTTATACTTTAATAAAACTATAAAAACTGAAATTCATAACTCATTTCGCCAATTCATATTTTTCCTAAATATACCTTCGGTTCCACTATTATGATCAATCTGACCACGAAAATGAAATAATTTGGCAATACTTTATTCCATAAAATTGCTCTCCTATCTCTTAAGTTTCTAATGACTTCAAGATCACTCAATTCGATTTAGTACTCTGAAAGTTATACTCCAAATACTGTAGACTAAGCACATTAGAAATTCAGCTATTGCATGATCATGTTGTCAAGTTATACAACTCATCCCTCTCAATTCCAATATCCAAAAATTACAAACTTTATATTAATTGAAAGCTAAGAGATTAAGTTACAACTTTTGTGAAGAAACTTTTGTGTTATTCATCTTACATTAATGCAGTTTATTCGATAACTATAGGATATGATTTTTGTCTCAGGTAGTGTTATAGCCTAAGCCAAGACTCAATTTCAAGCCAGATTTTGAAATTCTTAGAGATAGAATTAAAGTTTGATTTCTCTATAAAATTTGTATTCCTATGTATCTATTTTTCTAAAAATTAAGAATAATTCCATGTGAATACATACAGCTCAAGATATTGTCAAAATACCGAAGCATGTTCAGTGAAAATACTCCATTTATGAAATTCCAGCACTCCTCATCACTTTTGTCTCAAATTTATCACTCAATCTCTCTAAAATGATTTCAGATGGTTATATTTTTTGGTGGAGATGTAGAACAATGTGTGTCGAGTCTGTTGGTTTAAATCTCATGTCATTTGGAGGTCAGAAGAGGAAGTTATAGCCAAAAGAATCAAGGATGTTCAAATTTCAGAGTTTCAGAATCTCAGAGTCACGATTGTGCACGTGCACGATCACGACTTTCTTCTTTTTCAGCACGATCACGACTTCCTTTATTTTTCAATAGAGTCAGCACGATCATGACCTACTGTGTTTTCTTCCCTCTTTTTCAACATTTCTTGCCATTTTTGACTTACAACTAGAAGTTTTTAGGCAACGCTTTTTTCTAATCAAATGTTCCTTTATATATTAGGTTTCTAACGACATCAAATTCATACATTCATGCAAGTTATGATCAGATTACTCCATACTATTTCTTATACCTCAACAGAACACTATTCTCAATTTCAAGACAACTTTTGAGACTCTTAAGGATAGAATTTAAATTCGATGTCTTCATGAAAAATGTAGCCTTACACCGCTAGTTTAATATCCATATCAAGTTATGCATAAAACACAGAAGCATAATCAGTGAACATGTCACAGCTACATTCTCTAGCACTCATCTTCCAATTTTCTAGATTTCATAACATCCAACCTTATGCACCTAACAAATCTTGTACAAAGATCACCCTTTCTACTTCACTTACTCTTCATTATCAACTCCATTTCAACTCAATATCATTCACAAATAGATTAAAACCCAAAAATCAAAACCAGAAAGTCTTTTATGTATTTCTTCATTGCATGCACTTTCCTTTATATTTTCTGCATTTTCAATTTTTGCATTCTCTTCATTTCTTCCTTAAACTTTCATTTTAGTCACTCTTTCTCATCTCCATACATCACCATGCACCTATTTATAAACTCTAAATTCATTTTAAACACTCAAAACTATTACATACTTCAACAATGAAAAATAGAGTATATATATGTAAATCGACTTGCATGAATTTCTGCACTCCTCTCATGCACGTTTTTATTGATCTTTCAAGTCCAAAAATCATTTTAACACTACCTTATAACATATTGATCATCAAAATCGAAAAATGAACAAATACACATCTTCATACTATATTCACAATGAACGTAAAAAATGTCTATCAGCACATGATCATTCAATGACAATTAAATCCCCAATTTATCTCATATACCTACAACTCATAAGGATTAACAAGATACTTGATAAAAATCCAAAATCTTCAAAAACTCCAAGAAGCCCTAACTCGCATGCACCCGCGTACATCATCTTGACGGTGGTTTAGGTTAAGTTTTTCTTGAGGCAAAAGAAATAGATAACGAAGTTGGATTAGCAAAAGGTAGATAAAAGCAAGATATAACTCTAGTGAAGGTTTCGGTGAATCAAAAGTCCATGAAGGAAAAAGCTTGCAGAAGATAGTTTTGAAGAAAGGACTAAGTTGAAGAAATGACTAAGTCAAAAAGTAACGTAGTCTTTCAAGTATAAAAGAAACGTGAAATGGGTCTTCCTCACATTACTAAATAATAACTTAAACTAAGTGAGTGACACTTGTCACTTATCTAGCGACTAAGACTTTAACTAGCTTTTGTAAAGAAACTAGTCTAGTTAGCTGCAACTTTACTCCATATGCCTCTAAAAGTTTCAATACCATCTTCTCACAAATTCCAAAGTCATCTATAAATTTTTTTCAATATTATTTATTCTTATTTCTATTTCCATTATCAATTCCGGTAATACCCCACATTTTCAAAAATTTTTCCTGACATTCACTAAAAGTTCTAAATCACTAAATACATTCTCCAATCAAAAATTTTTCCTGACATTCACTAAAAGTTCTAAATCACTAAATACATTCTCCAAATCAGTCTTCAACATATAAAACCCAAAATTTTCAAAATTTTAAAAAAAATCACATTCCACATATATAAATCAATTATACCAGAAAAAATGTCAATAAACGCATGTACAATTATTTTCATGTGCAACAATTCAATATTCATGTGTATGTGCATATTATGCATGATCATGAAATGCATTTTCTAGTCTCTCAATAATCTCTCATATTTACTATTCTAGCCTTAACATGGGTAACGGGATGTTACACAAGCTGAGACGCATTTGGGTAATGTAGCACAAAAGCCAATAAAGCTAGTGAAGCAAAAGTAGCAGTCAATGTAATATCAAGCACAAAAGCTAACATTCACTTAAAACTAGGTACAATCAGCTATGATGAATGCAAAAACTAAGTTTCATAACTCAAATTCAAGCTCTTACTCCACAAACTACATAACCAATTAGAAGGGATCACTTATAAAAGTCAGTGATAAATAATACATTGAAACTATAAGGAGTGATCCTTCAAAACAACATCTACCGAATATGCATCATACTCAAATCACATATTCCATACAAATTTAGGAGGAAAAACATCTTATGAATAACTTTGCAAAAAACATGAACTTCCTCCTTGATACCTTTATTTAAACACACTTTTCTTTCTTTTCTTTTCTTTTTCTTTTCCCCTTTTTTTAGCAAAAATTGGAAAAGTTACATCAACATTGGAACTCATTGATAAGACATAAAATGATATCCCAACAATTATAACTAACCTACAAATATGCACACCTCGTCACTTATACTTTTGTGCATCCACGATCATCAACAATCAATAAATGCTTCACTAGTTTTAAGGCTTGGGCAAAACATTTAGTTAAGTTTAAGGTATGTAAAGTGGTTAGAACAAAAAGAAAAAGAAAATAAAGCTCAAGGGGGCTTAATAAATGGAAAATTTGTACAAATAAGTGCGTTATTTGGCTAATGTGCTTATGAAACAAAAAATGTGATCATGGATAGAAATTCAAAGAAAACTTAGGATGTACATGTCAAATATAAACAAAAGACAATAAGATTGATATAGATGTCAGTCTATGAAGGCTAAAAAATCTCACTGACTTGCATCTACCACTAGTTACTACTCTCTTATAGATAATGTATATTAACCAATCATATGAGTAAAAATATATGCTTAATTTTCTTTGAATTTGTCTAGTTAATTCACTCTCTAATTATGACAATATAGTCCTAGAAGTAACAGAAAAATATAAATTGTTTATTTGTTTGTATTGATTCTGTCTCCTTTTGTTTGAAAACTTAGAAACAAGTAAGAAACAAACAAACTTAAAAATGTATATCCTAACAAATGCGAAAAATGTAAAGGAAAATAAATAAACTTCTCTTAGGTTGCCTCCCAAGAATTGCCTTTGTTTATTGTCGTTAGCTCAACTCTGTATTTTCCTCTTCATGTGACAAAGTTATGATCTTCAAGTGTCACAACTTGTGCCTTTTCCGTTTAAGGTAATTTGGGATAACATCTGAGTAGATGACCCCTAATGTTCAGTGTCTTCCCAATCTTCAAACTTTTAATCTTTACTGAGTCCCTGCACTCTTAAAATATCTCGAATATCTCTTCACCATTTTCCTCCTCATTTAATTTTTCTAACTTGTTAGGTAAAGGTGAAGGTCACTGTTAACAACAATAAGGGGCTTAACACTCACCTTTAAGCTAAATGATATATTATTTTTTCCTTCGAGCACCTTCTCCATTTCTTCTTCACAAGCAATCCCTTGAGTAGTTCTTTTAAGTTTCTCAAGCTCCTTTCCACTCCATAAGGCTTCCGCACTAACATTCTTTGGATACACCTTAGATTGAGATAACTGCTTCTATTTGTTTTGCGAGTCTAGGCAGTTGATAGCTACTGTCAACTAACCCATTTGACTTACTAATTTCTAGATTCTAGACATTTTACCTTGTTGAAATTGAATCATCTCCTGCTGAAATTGCAGAGTATTAGTAGCAAGATATATAAATAAGTGCTCCAGAGATACACCTGAGTTAGAAGAAGAGGCTTTTGGTCTATGCGAGAATTGTTGTACATCCTGCAACTCATCTAAAAAGTAGTCTTGTTGGTTATCCCCTCCATAACCTAAGTTTGGATGACCACTCCAACATAGGGTATAAGATTGGGAATATGGGCTATAGGCAAAGTTTCCATCAACAGCATTGACATACTCTTTTTGTAGTGTCTTTTTTTTTTTATAAACAAACACAAAAAGGTGAAATGATCAAGAAATAAATGTAAAAACTAACTAGAAAAAAATATAGACAAAACAAAAATTAAAATTAAGAAAAAAAACTAAAGCATCACACTCCCCGACAATGGCATCAAAATAGGTAACACATCGTAACACTACACAAAATAACTAAACTTAAAACTATAGCTAGTGATAAGTCTAGGTCGATCCTACAGAGAGTGTGTGTTCACTTTTGAAAAGAAAAGAATTGGTGTTTAAGTTATAGAGGGGGTTTGGTTTGATTTCAAATAAGAAAAAAAGGTGAAATTAAACTAATGAAAAGAAATAAAAGAAAACGATCAAAAAGTGATTAATGGATTTAGAGTTCGATCCTCAGTTCAAGCTCGTCCCACATACAAATAAGCATACTTCAATTTCTTGTTATTCTAATACCTCTTCTAACAACTATTAATCGTAGGTTAACAATAAGCTTTGCTAGCCTTAGTTTTCCCTTAGGTTTTTAGTTAAAACATGCTCTTTAACTAAACCTAGATATTGAACAATCTAGAACAAGCTCTCTAGATTTAATAGGACAGCCGCATTACAAATTAGGAAATCAAATTAATCAAGGTAACAACCATATAAGCTCTGGTCATTTAACCTACGATATGTTAATTCAACACCATTAGTTGCCACAAATGAATCCAAACATAAGTATTACATATTGTATTCAAGATTCTAGCAATAAGCTTACATAAAAACAATCTAATAGAGCATTAAAATCATTCTTACATAACACCCAATTCAATAAACATAGGATAACATAAACGATCCCTAAGGGAGAATCATCACAATAATTAATAAAGAAATGCCTAAAACACGTCTTCGACTTTGATTTCACCTCAAAACTGAAATGTGAAAGCCTCGCCCTCCATGGTTCTCCAAAGAATGCGTGCTCTATCCCTCATTTTCTCCCAAAACAGATCTATCTTATGTTTTCTCATACAAATGTCATTTTATATTAAAAATTAGGGATCTAGGTAGTCATATTGTGTATCCAACCATGTTTGTCATAAAATTTGCCCAATTCATGAACTTACACAGCCAAAGCTTCACTTTCTTCCATTTTCTTGTCCCATCTTCACCCTAATTTGTCTCATTCTAATTCTACAATGACAATTGAGTTTAAACATTACGAGGATAACTCAAAGAATATGCTTTTAACTCAATTTAGCTCTTATGTTTCCAAATTGTTCCTAAAATCAATTATGAACCAAAATGAGTTTCTTAAACATTTCATAGCATTATTCACTAAGTGTTATGGAATAAATTTACAATCAATTAAGCATATATTGGTCGTATCTAGATAAGATGAACCATAAATTTCAAAGTCTTTTCTATCCTTAGCTTGAACCACTTGAACCAAATTAACTAGTGGATAGGCTTCCTTTAAATATAACAAGCCTCTTAAAATAGTTCTCAAAGTGACATTTCAAACTTAATCAGTATATATGTCTTGAACCAATCCATTCAACACCTTCTTAGCCTTCTCGCTCTTAGCTCTTATAAATGATATATTAGGCATCAGCAATAGATCCTTTAAAGTTTGACTGCCTGTATTTGCCTTAATCTACCTATGATGGTTGATATTCATCCTTGAAAATATTTCCTAGTTTTTTTTTTCACTTTAAGTGTATGTAATTTCAGCATCCATCTTTCCATTCATTACTAGAAAATTAGTCGAATTGAAACTTAACCTCCTCTCACTTCCCAAACTTCTAACACTAACTTATAGAAGTGAGTGGTGAGTTATTGAGTTTGAATAAATCCATATTCAGGCATATTTAAAGGTTGATAAAAAAAGAGTGAATTCATATAGCAAAATTCTTTTCCCCTTAAGGCAACTAAAATTGTGATGAACTTCGCTTACTAGAAAATGAACTTAATACTCTTTATGACAGAAAAGAAATCATACAGAGACAAAACAAAACACTCATTTCTTTAAGTGTAATACAATATCAAATATATGGTATTCTTCTAAGTTATTTCACTCAAGCAAAATGATTTTGGAGGCTTTGCGAATTCATCTAACTTATTCTAAAACTTCCAAGGCCTACCTCATAGAATCCAAGTTGAGAGATATAAATTTAACATGTATGGTTATCCCCTATTGGGCTATAATATTAAACCTAAATTGAGGTTTCCTAAACTTTTTTGGTTCACTCCAGTATTGCCTACTTTTTCAACTATTGTTGAGCAATTTCTGGATATTAAATGAACCTCTCCATAAGGTAATTTTTATGCAATTGGTTTCCTCTCTTTTGTAATCAATTTTTCTATAGTACTTACTAGCTAATTGTCCACTCTTTCTAAATGTGATTTCTATGTTTCATATGGTTGAGCCTAAGGGCATATATCATATCCATTATATTTGAATTTTTTAATCTTGATGTATGCTTTTGTTAGGTGCTAAAATATTTCAAATTTCATACATCTTTGAAGAAGGGTCTCTTTTTATATGAATATTTTCTTCTCCTTCCTTATTTGAAAGATGAAGTCAAGTGTGACTTATTCCATATGCATTGAAATAAGGCTCCAGAATTGGATAACTTCACTCTTTCATTTACTAACACTTTTAGAACTTTGTGATAAACTATGCAAAGTAGTTTAGGAGTTTTTAATGAAGGTCAATCCCTTAATTTTTTGAATCATACTTTTTATGATTAATCCCAAGTACAAATTCACTTAAGAGCGTGATCAACTTTTGTCCAAATTTCTTTTACATTTTCTCTTACAAGTGGTTTTAGAATCACTAACAAATTGAATTAAACCTCTTTTGGATAAATTAATTAAAAAGCAAAGTTCTTTCATTCCTGGTCGTTAAATAACGAATAATATTCTAGTGGGCTTTAAATGTATAAATTGTCTCAAAAACTAACACATACCAGAAAAAGGAACATGGTCCTCAAATTTGATTTCAAAAGCCTTTGATAAAAAAATTTGTGTTTGATCTCATTCAAGTAATATATGCATGATGATGTTTAACAAAAAGGCAAAGTGAGCAAATGAGTCAATTGAATGAGTTGAAACATTAATAGTTAGAGAGCAAAGTGGAGCATACATGGAATTTAAATAAAGAACCAAGAATAAGAAGGAATCAATCATGTTAAGACTTAATTAAATCATTATAATCGTTCTTGTAATTTCAATAAATCAGGAGCTCAATCACTTCTCCAATTTGATTTTAAGTTGATTAAATTCATTCCTTATTTTTAAATTAGGAAATAAAATAGCATGTATAAACATAATATAACCAACATTATTAAGTATCGAATTATATAAAAATCTTCAAAACACAAGTGCTATCAAAATTATGATAAGAATGACTTAATTAGCAATTGTCATTAATGAAATAATAGTTAAGAAGAGAACATAAATCACATGTCAAACAAGAAATAAAGATTTCAAATAAAATAAGACTATAGTAAGAAGGTCAAATTCTAAAACAATTGTAAATGCAACTGTTCGTATACAATTTTTCTTTTCTTTTCTTTATCATAGCCACAAGGGATTGACCAAATAATGGTGTAATTAATTGGAATTTACCCCAATCTAATAAGAAAGAGTG
Organism: Erythroxylum suave; assembly: GCA_027563595.1. NCBI lineage: Eukaryota > Viridiplantae > Streptophyta > Magnoliopsida > Malpighiales > Erythroxylaceae > Erythroxylum > Erythroxylum suave. The sequence continues at coordinate 23,439,486 of JAOSBN010000178.1, read as the reverse complement.
ACACTGATCTTTGTAAGAATCACATGTTATATATGCTATTTGCTTGAAATCTTGGAATGGATAATATATTGCATGTGTTATTCGCTTGAAAGGGAGGGGGAAAAAAGTAACTTTAATCATTAACTCGGTATAAAGGCTAAAAGCAATTTTGTTCAGTTTGATGGAAAATCACACGTGGCGATAAGTATGTTTTACATGACATAATAAATAAAAAGAGGTCAAGTAGGTTGCACGTAGCTCGAAATGAATTAGGATGTTATTTTGTTTATTGGACTCTTAAGTTATCTATCTAAACTTTTATGTTTGTTTGTTTCCCCAAATTGAGTAATCCACGTGGTGTGTTCACTGGCCACTAGGAAGCATTAACTTTTAGAAAATGAAATTCAACTTTAACCTCGTTTTTAATGACTTTCTTTTAAGACACATTGGGTTATAAAGTTACATGGACCTCAATAATTATTCCTTCTGATTTCCTAAGGGTGAATAAAGCCTGCGTTTTTGTTTTAGTGAAAAAAACCTTCGTTTTATGTTATAATAAATATGTCGTTTCTCCATAAATCTGGAGATCTTTGTTTTCTGTCATCTATTATTTTTATTCATTTCTCAATTTTGTCAAACTAAAAATTCCAACACATCGACACTTATGATACAACTTTGAAAGTAAGAGAGACAATCACTCACTCCTCCTTTATTATTGGTATTAGTATTACTAAGCACATCCGTTCTTTTCAGGTATAGGTTTCAATTAAAGAGAAGATTAGGTCCCCAGTTAAGATCTCTCCCAGTGTGGCTCGGGTACACGTTTTGTGTATTGAAAGTGACTGAGGGTTTCACATGATAATAATAATTGTTGTTTTTTTTAATACAAAAAAGTGGTTGATTGAGTGACAAAACATTTTTTTTAGGAGAGTAGTTAAAAAAATAGCTGCAAAGAAAATCCTATTTAAATGAATTAAATAGGACTGCATAAGGTTAATGTTTTATATAAATAGAAAAAGCCTTAAAATCTCTCGATATATTAGCCCTCTCACATATTAATCATCTAAGTGATCGACACTTAAGGCATGATTTTTACAGTGATTATAGTAGTTATTGAAAAAACTGTGTTTATGGCTGTGATTAAGAATTACGTGGGTAGAAAAAAGCATAAAGATTAATCCGCTTCAATATCAAAGTTATCTATAATAATAATAATAATAGTTAATCATATATTTTACCTCGGAAGTAATAATAACTTTGTTGAAATTAACGTCATAAAAAATAGAAATTGAGAAGGACACTCTTGCGACAGATAAAGCTGATTATATTTATTCGCAAGGACGTTTGAAGTTTTTAGTTCGTACGTTATTGCAAACTTTATCAAGTAGAACTTGTGGCATGCAAGACAAGTAACTAAACATCGTTCTCATATTTTCTTTTCAAGGCACTAGCGGCATCAATTAGCAGCCGATGTTGTCACCTTTTCCATGAGCCAATACAATCCCTTTGGTAGGTCTATTTCATGATTGGCCTCGGAATCAGGTTGGGATAGTTACGGTGCGGGGTGGACCTCCGGGAGACCCTGGTGGCATAGGTCCAAGAGGCCCAAGTGCAGGAGGGGGTGGACCTACAAGGGGCCCAAGTATAAAGGAGGCAGTGATGGGCTTCCGAAGCAGTCTTATTATAGTAACCAACATCAGCATAAAACGTACAGCTGGAAGACAACACACGTGCAGGAGTTAAACGTCTTTTAATTTATAAAAAATGGTCCATTATTTTTTAATCAACCAATTAACAAGGATAATAAAATGGATTCGAAGCGGTTACTAACCAAGATGACACTGAACTGCACAAATCATTCAAGAGACCGCCAAGGAAACCATTGGCAGTGATAGCGGAGCTGGTGGGCCGGCGGTGGACCCCATCCAGGCGAAGGGGGACCTCCTCCAGGACCAGCTGGTCTCATATTCAACCTTACGCTACACACGCACGCACTAGATAAGAAGCCTGTAGTCGATTAATTTTACCTATGAAGCACGCACTGGAAGAAGTTGACGAGTTTGGATCAACTAGACTGTCACTGCTTATTAACATACCTGCTTAATATATCCACGTTTCAACTTCAATCCGTCAAGTTTTAGCTGCTTAGTGATCTACCTGTCAACAACTACTCAGCTTAGCTAACCTTCTTTCAGGCTTGCTTTGCTCGTACTTCTAACGTATCATGGCCTTCCATTTTTCAGCGTAAAGAAGGATTAAAATCCAAAGTTGTAGAAAGAAGAAAGCCGCATTTTGATTGGTAATACGATGTTAAATTGCTGTTGGAATAGTAAGCTCGGCCGGATGACCATCCTACGTGAAGTAGTTTGTTAATGACGATAAAACAACTCAATTTAACAAGTTTAAATTACTTTTTCTTTATTATTCTTAATTTTAGGTGAATCTCTTGTTATTATCTAAATTTGTTCTGGATTTTAATTTTACCAAACACGAAATATTAAAATATGAAAAATGTCAACTTAAATTTATAAATTACATCAATTAAAAATTAAATGTATATTTATATTTATATATTTTTAAACAAAAAAATATTTTTAAGAATAGAATTATTGAGTTAAAGTCCAAAATGTTTTTCAATTTTACTTATAATAAGAGTCTCAATTTTCATAATAAAATTTTAATTATTTTATATTTAATAAATAAAGTTTTTATTATGATATTTTCTTCTATTCACAAAGCAATTATTTCGGTAATTAAAGGAGAATACAAACACTAATGATCCTTATAAAATAGAAAACTATGTAATAAAATAGGAAGATAACTAATAAGGAAAAACTCTTAAAATTAAAATTATGAAAAAACACATCTTTTCTAATAAATAAATAAATATACACAGTTCCTCTCAAGCTGGTGAGATGATGTCTTCCATTCTCAACTTACTAGTGATTTCTTGAAACCTTGAAGTAGCCAATCCCTTAGTTAGAACATCTACTAGTTGATTTCTTGATCCCATGTGAAGAATGGTAATGAGTCCACTATTAATCTTCTCTTCGATGAAGTGCCTATCCACCTCAATGTGTTTTATTTGATCATGTTGAACCAAGTTTTAGGCAATATTAATAGCTAATTTGTTTTCACCTTATAACTTCATTGATCCATTTCTTTTACCCATTAAATCTTTTCGGATTATTCTAATCCGAAGAATATACAAATACTGAGACTATCCATTGTATGGAATTCTGCCTCTACACTTAATCTAACAATATTAATATGAAAGTGTAGTATAAAAGTCTAGAGCCTATGTCAGCCTTCTATCTAGAAGGGATCCTATATAGTCAACATCAACGTAGGCTTCTATTGTTAGGTTGCTTCCCTTATTGAACAAAGTGTCATTTCTTAGAGTTGCCTTTAAGCATTGGAGAATCCTTTAAACTACTTATAAATTTTCTTCCTTAGGATCATACATGAATTCACTAACAACATTCATATTAGAGGCAATGTTAGGTCTGGTGTGTGAGTCCCCCTACTGGCCTCTAATAGCATCCTCTACCAATAACTACTCCCTCCTTGCTTTCTTGGCCATGCAGTGATTTGGATCAATAGAATTGCTTAAAGGTTTGCACCCAATATTACCCAGTTTTCTTAAGTTAATAAAGAAAGTTTTTCATAGGGATATAAACATCCCTTGTTTGGAGTAGGCCATTTCAATCCCAAGGAACTACTTTAGCCTACCAAGCTCTTTAATTTCAAATTATCAATCCAATTGTCTTCTCAGTTTCATATTCTTTTCGTCATCGTTGCTGGTCACTATAATATTATCCATATACACTAATAAGACCATAATCTTTTTCTTACATGAATGTTTTACTAGAAAAGTATGGTCACTATGACTCTTCTTATAACCAACCTTCATTATAACCTTATTTAACCTCCCAAACTAATTTCTTCATAATTGTTTTAGCTCATACAAAGCTTTCTTTAGTTTGTAAACTTTACTCTCAATATGTTCATATTTTCCATTGGTGCAAAGGTCTCTTGACAGTCCACCTCATAAGTCTATATATAGCCTTTTGTAACTAATCTCATCTTATATCTTTCAATTGTTTCATCTACCTTAAATTTCACAATAAAGACCCATTTATAGCCAACTATCCTTTTTCCTTGAGATATATAACAATATCCTAAGTATCATTTTTGTCCAAGGCTCATCTCCTCTTTCATTGTATATTCCAAATCTCTATCTTTTAAGTCATACACTTTTTTGGGTATTTTGATTCAGATTAAAGTGAAAAGGAAACTTTTTATATTAGGAGGATAGTTTATATGAGGAGGTAAAATTTGTTATAGGATGTTGAGTACACTTCTATGTTCCCTTTGTCAATGAAATGACAAGGTCAAAACCATAATTTGGATGTTCTTCACAAGAGACAACATTGTTAGTTTCAAAAATTGGTAAGTTCAAAGTGTTTTCATTACTTATGCTCAGTGTTGGCTTTTGGACCTATTTGGACACTTATGAGGACTATACTCTTCTTGAATATTATTATAGTAGCTTTAATGAGGGGTTGGGTTTATTTTTCAAATATGGGATTAGCGATTTTCGTATTAGAAGATTTAGCACTTTTTCAAATTTAATAGCTATAATAATTTATATAGATTCAAGTTTAACACTCTACTCAATGTTTTATGGTACGACATCCAAATGATGATGGATTTTTAATAAGGTTTATGCCTATGTCTAAAGGGGATATTAAACTTAAGCACACAACTGCACTAGAATGCTCCCTATGAAGATGATTAAGAGAGAATTTATATAAAGCCTTCAAACTTATGGAATATGACATTAAAATATACAATGTTTTGTCACTGGAAGGGTCATAACACTTGTAACCTTTTCCTATGAAGGAATAGCTAATAAAAGTGCATCTTTTTTCTCATGGTTCCAATTTAGATTTGTGATGTTTATAAATATATAAGAAAGCAACACACTCAAACACCTTTAAGGGAAGACTTTGATTAGAAATAACATTTGTGAAGTGCTTGGATAATAGGTTGATAGGATTGTGATTTACTAGGATTCTGGAAGGTATGAACTTTATGAGATAAGTGGTAGTTAAAATGGCATCCGCTGTAGAAAGTTAATATCATTGGATTAAAATAGAGGAGCATAAGTGACATTTATGAGGTAACGATTTTGTCCTTCGGCAATTCTATTTTGTTGGGGGTGTTTCAACATATAAGGATTCATTAATAACAGCCTCCTTTTAAAGATTAAAGAAAGATATTGATTGAAATACTCTTTGACATGATCTAATTAAGACCTTTTCATTTTTATGCCAAATTAAGCGAAAAATCATTTTTTTGAAATTAGGGAAGTAATGAACTAACTTTAAACTTGTTTTTTTAGTAAAAATAATCGGGTAGTAGGGGTGCAATCATTAATAAAAGTTATGAACCATTTTGTCCTATAAATATCAGAAAATTTTGAAGGCATCTAGATATCAAAACTTATCAAAGAAAAAAGTTAGCTAAATTTTATGGATTTTGTTGGAAATGAAGCATGATAGTGTTTTGAAAATTGACAAACTTCACACTAAAAATATGAAACAACTACATCTCTAAACAAAGAGGGAAATATCTATTTTAGCAAAGAAAAAGGTGGACGATCAAGTCAAAGCTGACGTGCCCATATTTTATTCTTGGTTGATGTAGTTAAAAGGACTTAAGATAGGTTGTATTGATTTCCCTTTATTCCACTGCGTCCTAGGTCCTCAAGGTAGTACAACCTATTACGTTCTCTAACAAATCCAATCATCCTCCCTGAGGCTTATTTTAACAAACATAAAGTGAATTTAAAACAAGGTAATTTTGTAATAGAGCTTTATTAGTGGAAACTTTCGAGATATGACAAACATGTTTAAGGGTTAGTGAAGGGTTAAGATGTAAATTGCCTTATCTAGTAATTTCAATAGGAGAAACATTAGCTAAATTGATGTTTTGATTTCCTAAAGTGGGTTTACATGAATCAAAGAGAGTGACATTATGAGTCATATGGTCAATTTCCCTTAAATCTACAACTCATCTTCCAAATTGCTTAATAATTGATGCATTAAAGAGTTTTTCACAAGACAAGTACCAATTTTAATAAGAGAACAAGAACATAATTTGTCAAGTAAGTCAAGTAGACGTCTCAGTCTGTTTACATCTTCCTTTTTGAACGATGCGAAATCTTCCTTGATTGTTTTTATAGCTTCATTCATTGTCTCCTTTTTATTTGCTTTGATTGCCTCACTTTGTGCTTGGCCTTGGAAGATTCTACTTTGTATCAAAACTTGTTCTTTACCATACAACTTTATACAATGCTAATGTGTGTGATGTGATTTATTATAGTAAGAACATCATAGTTGCATCTTTTTTAAATGGTTTCTTTGATTCAGTAGGTTGTGGATTATCATCCCCTTATTTCCTACTCCAAGTCTAATGAGACACCAATGTCGAAGCCTCATATAAGGTTTAACATGATACCTCGATAACTTTCTTCAACATGAACAATTGAAAAAAATCTCATAGGAGAGTTGGTATTAGATCCTTACTAAGAATTTGAATTCTAATTTGATCATATTCTAAATTTAATCCTACTAGAAATTCAAAATACCTAATCATGCTCAAGAAATTCTTGCATGGCACTAATGTCATAGTTGTAATTTAACTGTAGGTCACGGTAGTGATCAATATCTAACCATAATCCTATCATCTAATTACAATAACTAGTAAAAGACATATTCCCTTACTTAGTAGACCTAACCTAAAGCTCTAATTCTTAAATCAAAGTAATATCCTTCTTTTTAGAGTAGGTTTTCTATAGATTCTCCTGTATGGCCTTTTCTACGGTAAGGAACCTTATACTCTTAATAATATCTGTTTTCATTAAATTTTATAAATAAGATATGTTCACCAAGACTTCCTCCTCCAATGCTCTCCATCCTAGATCCTCCATAGATGGGCTGGCATTAGTGAGATAAACTATCTTTCCATGTCTCTTAAGACACGTATAAATCTCCTAACTCCATTATAAATAGTTTGTCTTATAAAAGAGATGAAATAGTTTCATATTCTACAAATCATTCCTAGCTCCAATTGTGTTGAGATTTGTTTATGTGAACTCGAATTCACATATATCATGTTGATATTTTCCTTAATATTACGATCTTCTAATTTTGATTCATCTAATAGTCCACTCCATCCTTACAACATATGGAGAAAATGGGATAAAAGATAAAGACAATAAAAATAACAAAACAACTAAGTAAATAAATACAAAATAAGGAAATAAAAATAACATAAGGTTCAAATAAAACCTACTATATTTCATGGGTTTCCTCTCATGTAGCACTTCTTTAATGTCGTTAGCTTGACATTACTTGCACATTGAACCTCATCTTGGGTTTATGATCAGTGACTTGCTTTCACCCATTTCTCCGTATAAGGATTTTGTAGTTTGTAAGTAAGTCACCTATTGGAAAATAATAACAAGGACATAAGTTATCAAATTAATAAATCCAATTGTATGCATTAGTGCCATTTTTATGACAAACTGTTAATAAAGTAGGGAATAATAAAACTACCTGAAAGTCAGTTAACTCAAACAATTTGTCTCAAGGAAGTAGAAACCCTCTGTACTTAAGGTGACCGCCAACGCCTCATCAGTAGTTTCCTTACTTGGCTCACCTACCAGTTCTTACTCATCCACCTTTGTCCACTCTTCTTCTTCTTCTTATTCTTTCTGGGATAATGGTTATGGCTCATTTTCTTCACTTACCTCTTGCCACTCCTCCACTTCCTCTTTTTAGATAGAGACTTCCTCTTCTTCTTGTTATTTATCTTTTAGGAGCTCATTTCTACTTCTAAGGATGATTGTCATTCCATTTTCCTTAGGACATGTGTCAATAGTACTAGGCAAGTTCCCTTGCAGATCATCAAATAATATCTCCACTAATTGGCCGATCTGATTCACCATATTCTATATATGAGCCTCTATCCTGATGCCTCATGTTTGATTATTAAATAAACTCAGCCATCATATCCTTCAAAGCAACAATTGCCTCCTCGCCTTCTAAAAATGTATATTCATTCTTGAAATTGATCGTTGTCTCTTCTTTACTTTGAGACATTAGGGAGCTTAGATAATATTAAGTATGATGTTCATCATATATAGGTAAATAAAGTCTCTCATTGAATTCAAGTTGACTAGCTACTCTCTCGGTAAGGCATTCCATTAGTTTATCTATAACATTTTCGTATCACTGCTCTTGTTGTCCATATTTAGTTGGAGCATAGTCATTCCATCCATAAACATAATGTTGGATCCAAGTCTCAGTACTTAATTCATGGCTACAATGCGCGAGGCTTAGGTGCCTCTAATAATAAAAAAAGTCACGATTATGACTTAAGAAGTTACAACCGTGGCAGAGTAAGAGAAGTCATGGCTGTGACTTCTCAAGTCATAGTCATGACTTAAGTTTGTCACAATTGTGCATGAGCACGATCATGCAAACTCCCTTGAATGAAGGCCTAGTGCATAATCGTGCATTCTTACGAGTGGAGGGCCAACACAATCGTGCACTCCTAATGTATACTCAAACTTGTAAAAATCATATATCTCAATTCTAATGTCTAACAATTTCACAATTTATATCGTTAGAAAGCTAAGAAGATACATTACAACTTCTATGAAGACAAATTAGTCTAATTTGGCCTACATCAATATAGTTTAATCATTGAAATCAAGACACAATTTCTAATAGTGCCACAGCCTCTGTCAACACCAATGATATTATAATGTAAAGGGCATATCTCTTTCATATGGAGTCCAAAAATTACAAACTTTATACTATTAGAAAGCTAAAAAGACGAACTACAATTTTTTTACAAACTACTTTATCCAAATTTTCCCTAATTAATACAGTTTATCTGTGGAAGTTAGACTCACTAATAATCAAAACAGAGTCACTAATGCTATCCCCCTTTTTCTTCTTTACCTATTATAAGCTTTTACATATTCCAAAAGACTTGAATCCAACAAACACTAACTGTACATACTTGACTCTCAATATAGCAATTCATTTTAAAACTATCCAAGTCCATCTAACAACATACAATTTTGTTTCCATCCATATTAACAACCCAACAAAGAAGAAAATTTTGAACATATACAAAGAGAACTTCTTCAACTCTTTCTTTCATTACTTAATCAAAACAGAGTTTACACATAGCGTTAATTACATATCAAAGGCCACATCAATAGCATAATACAAAATATATATGAATGCTTATGCTTGATATGCTTATAATGCTACCAAATCTAGTTAAACTAACTTAGTGACAAAAGTAGATATCTTGGAGTTTGCCAAAGCTTGCAAGGATCAATTATCTACTCGTTCTGTACTTGAGAAGTGGAAAATAATAGGGGAGCTGCAAAGCTTAGTGGCTAATACACTTATAGCCATTGGTAACGAGCCACACACACACACACACACACACAGATATATTTATATATATATAATCATCAAAGTCTGATTGATTTTTTTAAGTAGAAGTCGATGAATTAGAGTCAAAGTTAGTAAAATAACGAGGAAAAGAAGGATGAATTTTTGTGTGTGTGTGTGTATATATATATCGCATTTCATCTTAGCAATTACATTATCCGCATTTCTAACTCAAAAAAACACGTAGTCAAACATGTTATCACCTATATCATATCATGTACATTTAATCATCGAAACATAACATTCAATTATGTTTCTTGCTCAACAAATCAAGATGAAATGCACAAACATAATGACTTGAGAGAATCCCATGGGTTGAAATAGAGAAACTAAAGTTTACACCATGAATAAAATAAGTCGAATTCTCAGGAGCTCATATGCCACAAGTGGGTAGCCGGGAGAAGGCTTTAAATCAATATGCACATGACGAACGAAATGGTATCTTTCTGGCCCAAACACAAGAAAAATTTCAATGCTTAACTCGTTTCATAACATATTCAGACTTTCATGCTTATGGTGCTTTTTACTCTTTTCATTAATACAAAATGCCATAAAATAAACATTCAGAGCATAGAATGATAATAAATCGCAGTGCATTTTCCAAAAATCACAATAATTCAAAGTCAAACAACTTAGCATACAAGCAAGCAAGAATTTAGCCCATTATCAAAATAAATATAAACATATTGCCCACCTCACCTCATTAATAGTAAGTCCAAACTCAAGTTTGCCTTTCCTCTTGCTCTTGCCTTGGATTTCCTTGGTTTCCTTCAAACATCCAAACTTTCATTCAAACTATTATACAAATTGAAAATCCATAAAGCTTTAATATCTAAAAATGAGCTTAGACTTAATCTACTCATGGTTTATCTAAGCTGTAATAACTAAGATATAGTTGAAAATCCATGAAAATCAAAATAGGTTTCCTAGTCCTCTCCTTTCTCTCTTTATTTCCAGCACTTAAAACTCATTTTCTCTAGTTCCTTCTTCAACCAAAGCAAGAAGAAAAAAAGAAGTTTACCTAAAAACTCAGTTAAATCCTCTTCCTTCTTCTATTCATCTTTCTCTTTTTTCTTTCTTTCCTTCTTTTTTTTTTTTCAGTTTGTTTTCTCCTTAGTTCCTTCTATGTTCTTCTTTCTTTCCTTCTTCTTTTTTTTCAGTTCGTTTTCACCTTCTCTTCTTCTAGTTCCTTCTATGTTCTTCTCTCATTCTTTCTTCTCTATTCATCTTTCTCATTACTTTTCTTAGTTATTTAAGACAACTTTTTATTCCTACCAAACTTACCTTTCCACATTTAATTTAATGCCTACTTACTCCTTTTATTCTCTTATACCTATTACTTCATAACTTAATTCTAACATTTCATTTTAATAAATGCAAACACATGTAAATAAATAAATTCATAACTTAACTCCAATAGATTCTAATTTAATAAATTCTAATGTATAAGAAAGAGTAAAAGAAGTCACCGTTGTGACTTCTTAAGTCACAACCCTAGTTAAGTTTGGGGTCCAACATTTCTCCCCCTTAAAGAATTTTGTCCTCGAAAATCTTACCTGAGTCTACAATTAGGTGTGGATACTTCTCTTTCATGGCTTCCAAAGGTTCCCATGTTGCTTCTTCTCTTACTTGGCCTCTTCCATAAGACTTTAATCAGCTTCACATTCTTGTTTCTCAAGATTTTTTCCTTTAAATCTAGAATCTCTACTGGTTGTTCTTCACAAGTTAGATCCTCCCTTACTTGAACCTCTAAAGGTTGGACTATTTGTAAAGGATATGATGCATATCTCCTTAACATTGATACATGGAAGACATTGTGGATTTTGGATAACTCTGGTGGTAGGGCTAACTTGTAGGCTAGAGGCCCAATCCTCTCAATAATTTTATAAGGGCCTATAAATATGAGACTGAGCTTACCCTTTTTAACAAATCTTAAGGATACTTTCCATGGAGAGGCTCTAAGAAATACCTTATCTCTAACTTCATATTCCATCTCCTTTGAATTAATTTTGTGGACTGTAGCTTGTACCAACTCAGGTCCTATAACTCTCCTTTCACCTTTCTCATCCTAATAAATAGGAGTTCTACACCTCTTATCATACAAATCTGCATAAGCTGACATTTGAATTCCTAGGTGGTAGGAATTATTGTAAGCAAACTCAATTAAAGGTAAATGATCATCCTATGAGCCTTTGAAGTCCATAACACAAGCTCTTAACATTACCTCCAATGTCTTTATTTTCCTTTCTGATTGGCTATCAGTTTGTGGATAGAAAGCTGTGCTAAAATGCAACTTAGTTCTTAAAGCCTCTTACAAACTTTTCCAGAATTTGGAGGTGAATATAAGATCTCTATATGAGACTATAGAACTCAGAATCCCATGAAGTCTAATTATTTCATCTATGTATTTCTTGGCCAAGACATTTAAAGAATCGGTTTGTTTAATTACCAGGTGCTGACTTGGTTAGCCTATCGACAATCACCCATATTGCGTCATGCTTCCTGCTGGTCCTTGGTAATCCTATCAAGAAATCCAATGTAATCTTCTCCCACTTCCATTTAGGAATAAAAAAAGATTTAAGCTTGCCAATAGGTGCTTAATGTTCTGTTTAACTTGTTGACAAACCAAACCTTTTCTAGTATACTTTGCAACATCTTTCTTCATTCCTCTCCACCAGAAGTGCTCTTTTAATTCTTTATACGTTCATGTACTCCCCGAGTGCATTGGATATAGAGCATTATGTGCCTTATCAAGAATTTTATCCTTCAACTTTGACATGTTTAGAATATATAGTTTGTTGCTTACCATCATCAATCCATCTTATCTCTATTTTAGAGGGCTTACCATTTTTTATTTCTTCTCTAAGCTTACGCAAGGACTCATTTTGCTCCTTCAATTCCTTAATCTTCTCAGTCAATACTCGCCTTATTCTAAAATTAGCCAATATATAACCAGATTCAACTTGCCTCGTCATCACCTTAAGTTTGGCTAATTCCTTCAACAAAGGAAGGTATACTGCCTTCACATGTGCCATAGTAGATTTTGCACTTAGTGCATCCGCTACTTAATTAGCTTTCCTTAGGTGGTAGTCTATCATCAAGTTATAATGCTTGAGTATTTCTAACCACCTTCTTTGCCTCAAATTTAACTCTTTTTGGCTCATCAAATATTTAAGACTCTTGTGGTCTATACATACCTTGGTGTTGACTCTACATAAGTGATATCTTCATATTTTGAATGCAAAAATTATTGCAGCCAACTCCAAGTTATGTGTGGGATAATTCATCTCATAGGGTTTTAATTGCTTGGAAGTATAGGCAACCACTTTATCTCCTTATATCAATACACACCTCAATCCTTTCCTTGAGGCATCACCATATACTATATATCCATCACTACTAGAAGGCAAGGTCAAAATTAGTGCAGTTTTGAGCCTATTATTTAATTCCTCAAAGCTCTTCTGACATTCTTCTATCCACACAAACTTCTAACTCTTCCTTGTCAATTTAGTGAGTGGGGATGCTATCATGGAAAATCCTTCTATAAATCTTCTGTAATAACTAGCTAAACTAAGAAACTCCTCACTTCTGCTACATCCTTGGGTGTTTCCCATTTAACTACATCTTCTATTTTCCTTGGATCCATATTTACTCCTTTTTTTGAAATTACATGCCCAATAAACACCACTTCCTTTAGGCAAAATTCACATTTATTGAATTTAACATACAACTATCTCTTCCTCAATGTCTCCAAGGCAATCATTAAATGCTCTTCATACTCCTTATTGCTCCTGGAATAAACCAATATATCATTAATAAAGACTATGATAAATTGGTTTAAGAAAGGCTTGAAGACTCTATTCCTTAAGTCCATGAAGGCAACAGGGGCATTAGTTAATCCAAAGGGCATAACTAAGAACTCAAAATGTCCACACCGTGTTCTAAAGGCGGTCTTTAACACATCAAACTCCTTTATTCTCAATTGGTGTTAACCAGACCTCAAGTCTATTTTGGAGAAGACTTTTTCCCTTTACAATTGATCAAACAAATCATTTATCAGTGGAAGGGGATATCTATTCTTGATGGTGACATGATTAAGCTTCCTATAGTTCACACACATACTTAGATAAGGATCCATCTTTCTTCTTCACAAAAGAACTAGAGCTCCCCAAGGTGAAGAGCTAGGCCTAATATAACCCTCCTCCATCAACTCTTTTAGCTGCTCTTTGAGCTCATTCAATTCTGCTGGAGCCATTCTATAAGGTGGAATTGATATTGGTACAATGCTTAGAAGAAGCTCTATGGTAAACTCAATCTCTCTAAGTGGTGATAGTCTTAGTAATTCCTCTAGAAAGACATCTGAAATTTCCATGACCATAGGAATATCTTCTAATTTTCCTCCATCTGCCTTTGTGTCTACCATATATGCAAAGAATGCTTCATATCCTTTCCTCATCATTTTCTCTGCTATTAGATCCGAAATAATTCTAGGTGGGCTTGCTTTCCCATTTCCCACAAACTCCACCTTTTTTCCTTTGTCCAACTCAAACTCTACTATCTTCTGTTTGCAATTAAAATTGGCATTATATTTTTCTAAAGTATCAATGCATAAAATCACATCTAACCCCTCCATCTTCAGTGGCATTAAATCCACCACTAATTTTACCCCCACCAATGTATATTTCATACTCTAGATAAATACTACTGATAATGACGTACTAGCCAATTGGGGTACTAACCATCAAAGGACTATCTAATAAACTCATATTTCTACCATACACAATCATACTTGATGAAATAAATGAGTGGGTAAACCCTGAATCAATTAAAACAATAATATCATCATTAAATAATTTAACCATACCAGTCATAACCTCTGCTGCTTCTGCTTCCTCCCTCCTCATTGCAAATACCTTAGCTAGTGCTTGACCCCTCGGTCTAGCTAGAAGATTCACTTTCTTGGTTGTATTAGAACTGCCCATTTCAGTTGCAGACTCAACTCCCACAGTCTCAACCCTTTTTGGAGATGGCATTTGAGTTCCCTCTAAATTGCATGCTGCAGTCACTCTTTAGCCATGTGACCTTTTTCTCCATAGTTAAATCAAGCTCTAGTCCGCCTGTGACACTCCTCTTTATGGAATTTTGCACAATGATCATATTTGGGAATGGATGGCTTTTCCCCTTCTCCCCTTCTACTGCCTGTAACAGTTAAGGCTTGATAAGTAATAGTTCTCATCTATTTGGACCTACTTGCTCCACTGCTCCTATCCTCAGACTGTACAGGGAAAGTCCTGACACTCCTTTCTAACATAGGAGTACTACCTCCCCTTCTGAACTATTCTCTTCCTTTCCTCTTTCTGTTTACTTTGCGCTTTATATTCCCTACAATCTTAACCCTTAACATAACTTTTACCAGTTGTTAAAAGTCAAAAAAATTTTGCACCACCAATTTTTCTCTAATGAATAAATGCAATCCCGCTTTAAACCTACGACACTTAACCGCTTCGCTCATCATCATCTCAGCTACATACGGGACAATTATGTGAATTTATGCTCATATTCACTCATTGTCATCCCTTTGCTTCTACTAGATACACACCTCGAACAAATATTTCTTCCTATAAGCAGCTAGAGAGTCCTTCCATGTTAACACTTGCGGTTTTATCTGACTCCTTGGTACACTTTCCCACTAATGCAAGGAATCTCCTTGTAGCAAGCTTGTAGTATATACATCCTTTTCTTCATCCTCATAGTCCATTTGTTCTAATATTCTTTCTGTCTTCCTCAACAATATTTCAGCTTCTTTTGGATCAGTTGTCCCAAAAATCCACTGCCCTATACTTCCTCAATTTATCAAATTGCTTCCCTTTCTTAACTAGGGTTGGGGTAGAAGTTTGTGGTATTTGGCCCATAGCTTGGATAAAAGCCTGAGCAAAGGCTTGGAACAGTCTAGGATCTAAGGGACTGTGCACTTGCTCTCGAGGAACATGTGACTTACATTTATGGTCGAGAGGGCTCACTATCTTACTCTACAGTTGCCACAACAATTGCTGGGCTCTAGACTCATCAGTGTTCTCCTCTCTCAGTAGAGAATTAGGTGCAACAGATCCTTGTAAAATCCTCGTGTTCTTCTACAAAGTAGCATCTTAGTTTTTTTATTTAAACATTTAAATTTATCTTACTATATGTATGCATGATATGCATGCCACTCAATGCAATCAATCAATTAAAAACACAAATAATTAGTCACATAGCATAATAATTCATATCACAACATATCCTAAGCCTAAGAATATTTAAAATCTGTGGGCTCTGATACCAAACATGTTGGACCCCGTTTCCGAAGCCCAACATTGGACATGAAAGCGCGGTGCTCATTGTGTGAGGTTAAATAATTAATTTAAAAGAAGAAAGAAAACTCCCTCGGAAAAAAAAAAACAATGGGCGTCGCCGCGTGCCACGCCGCAGCAAGAAATGGAGCCCTAGCCGCGGCGAGCGAAAGGGTCCTCGCCGTGGCGAGCGAAGCAGCTCTCGCCGCGGTGAGTCCTTCATGCGGCCTCGCCGCGACGAGCATCCCACCTCGTCGCGGCGACCGCCTCCTTCGGCCCACCGTGAATAAAACCTGAAGATTTCTCTCATTTTATTAAATCAACCCATCCTAAAACTCATTAAAATAAATTCAAGAAAACTTAATAACATTTCAAACCAAATTACAACCTTTGAGTTCATGAGTCAAA
>JAOSBN010000178.1:23394869-23414744 GCA_027563595.1 Erythroxylum suave | reverse complement strand
CATAATTGAATTCATAATTGTGCACAATAATGATATGTGTTTGTATTAAATGTTTTAGAGGAACCCATCGAGCGACCAATTCTAGATATTGTCGGCGCATCGAGGCAACAGGCAATAAGGGAGTTTTTGTAAGTAATTTTAGACGGTATTTTTATAAGTAATCTAGATGGTCAAATTTGATAGTTTTGTTCTGATTTTTTTGTTTATGACTGCTTTTGGTCCATTGAATGATTTGCAAAGTTGTCATATTGATATGTTGAATCTTTGGCATGAAAGCAATGAGTGGCTAATTATGTTGATCATCAAATGAATTTGTTTGGTTTTAACACTGTCAAGTCCTAGTCGTGGGTAAATAGGTATGCCTAAAAGGGTCTACAGCTACTTCTGTGACACTTGGTGTCTTCTGTTATCGACATTTTAGTTTCTTCTATTATTGACACTTCGGTGTCTTCTGTTATTGACACTTCGATGTCTTCTGTTAGTGACACTTCAGTGTCGAGACTTCGGTCTCTTCTGTATAAATCTCGTTACTAGCTTCTGTAAATAGACTTAACAGTCATATGTTTTGTATTTTGATTTCTGTTTGACTTTGATATAAATAAGAAAATGTGTTTTGATTATGAAGGGTTATACCCTCTTTTGAGACTCAGTTCTGTTTCTGTACAATCTGTTTGAGAATACTATATGTTTGAATTGTTCGTTCCGCTAAACTGTTAATGCATGCTACTGATATATCATGATTGTGTATAATTAGTTGTCAGTTTATGCCTAGTTTACTTATTACTCACTAAGCTATATGCTTAACATAATGGATTTGCCCCGTGTAGGTTCAGATAGAAGGACATAAGGACTGGGACAAGTTAACCGCAGTGGCCAATGGAGTCTGAGTCATGTTTTGTTAAAATCCTCATTTTAGAGTTTGTTTTTTATTTGTCTTTGATATATATATATATGACTTTGGATTTAATTGAAGGTTTGTAACAACCTTAATTCAGGCTGTTTTGGAAATTTTGATATGCGATGCATGTTGTTGAGACTTCTGGAAATAATTGAATGTATGTATGTATAAGTCTTTTATATGTTTCGAAATGTTTCGTTTTCAGAGTGTTCTGGATGTGTGGCACTCACAATATCCTCCCAGGGGGTATTAGGGCGCCACATTATATTCATTCAACATTGTTCTACTCATTTCTTCAAGTGAACGATTCTTCCTTTCTACTACACCATTTTGTTGTGGAGTTCTTGGTGATGAAAAGTTGTGCTCCACTCCATATTTATCACAAAGTCTTTCGAATGATACATAATCAAACTCACCTCTATGATCGGTTCTTATAGCAACTATTGTCAAGTTCTTTTCATTTTGAACCAACCTGCACCACTTAGCAAACTCGTTAAAGGCGTCACTTTTATTTGCAAGAAATCTCACCCAAGTGAATCTAGAAAAATCATCAACAATAATAAGAACTTATAGCTTACCACTTAGACTAACATGCCTAGATGATCCAATTAAATCCATATGAACAAGTTCAAGTATTCTAGATGTGCATATTTCTTTCTTTCGTTTGAAAGATTCTCTAACATGTTTGCCTTTCAAGCAAGATTCACACAAATGGTCTTTAACAAATTTTATCTTAGGCAAACCTCTCACAATGTCATTTTTAGAGAGTTTAGAAATTAAAGGCAATGGTGCATGTCCTAACTTTCTATGCCATAAAAATGCATTTTCTTCCAATGTTACCAAACATTTTTCATTAAAAGAACTATCATCATGCAAATCAACAATATATGTATTTCCATGTCTCAAACCAATGAAAGCAACATTTTCATCTTTCTTAACCATACAATGAGATGATTCAAATTTCACATTAAAATTCATATTACATAATTGAGAAACACTTAGCAAATTATGTTTCAAGTCATCAACAAGTAAAACATTGTCAATAGTAGGCAAAGGTTCCTTACCCTTATTGTTGTCTCCAAATGTGACAAATCCTTGATTTTTTGGTTTGATTTCTACAAATAGACTCTTATCTCCATTCATATGTCTTGAACATCCACTATCTATGTACCATATGCTTGGTAGATTTTCATTCCTTACTTGTATCTCATCCTCATCATCACTTGACAAGAAATTATTCGCCATAAAAGTCAAGTTGGTCTCATCATTGTTTAGGTATGCTTCCTCATCATCACTCCAAGTGGCTAACAGATTAGCTTTCTTCTTTCCTTTGTCATACTTGTCATTTTTCTAGAATTTTGAGGAAAATGATGAGCTTTTGCACTCTCTAGCATAATGTCCTCTTTTTCCACATTTCTAGCACTCTTCATTTCTTTTCTTTTCTTCATAGCTTTTGATCCTTCTCTCCATGGTGTTCTTTCTTTCTCCATTTCTACCACCACGTAATTCCTTCTTCCTATTTTTGAGTAGACTTTTGAACATTCTCAAATTTCTAGCATAAAATGTTAGTTCTTCATCTTCTTCCTCTTCATCTAACTCTTCATCACTTTCATTAAGAGAAGACACATAAGCTTTTAAAGCAATTGATTTTTATGACTCATCTCTTCCTCCTCTTGATTTGAGAATGATCTCATAGTTTATGAGTGATCCCACAAAGGCATTGAATTCCAATCTGTTGAAATCTTTGGACTCCATAATGGCTGTGACTTGTGAGTCCCATTCTTTTGGCAGTGAACGAAGAATATTTTTCACCTTCTCATTATCCGTCATGTGCTTTCCAAGATTGCCTAATCCATTTATAATTTCTACAAAATGATCAAGCATAGTGGAAATAGATCCACCTTCCTTCATGACAAACATTTTATAGTCATAGAGAAGCATGTTGATCTTTGTTTCTCAAACTTGGATGGTTCCTTCGTGAGTGATGCGTAGTCTCTCCCACATTTCTTAAGTGCTAGTGCATGAGTTCACTTGATTTCTCTCCTCAACGATGAGAGCGCAATCAACTTCATGGCTTTTGCGTTGATGAAGGCTTTCTTCCAATCATTGTCATCATATTCTAACTCTGACTTTACCTCACCATTTTCATTCAAAGAAACGTGTGGACCGAAGATTATGATCTTCCAATACTCCACTCCCTCACTTATGATGTGGTACTTCATAGGATTTTTCCAAGAAGAATAGTTAGTATCATTAAAAAGAGGATGGCGATTATTTGTTTTACCTTCTTCCTCTATGTTGTTGTGTGTCAAGTTCAGCGCCATCCTTGGATCTTTAACCTGTTCTAATACTAATTGAAAACAATCTAAAAGGGAGGTTGAATAGATCTTTTAACTTTTTCACAACGTGCTACAAAACAGAGCAAACAAAAACAAATCGAAATATAAAGAGTAGAGAAAAGAGGAACACAATATTTATAGAGGTTCGGTGCAAAGACCTATGTCCTCTACCTAAGCTCGCATTTAGGATTTTGTCAAAACTCTTTACCGCACACTTTTTAGTTCAGTGTGAACTCTTCCAATCAACTTGACTTCTAGCTCAAGCTACAACTTACAGATGATTTGTTTTCCAGCACAAATCCTACCTTCCAAGCAATTCTTCTTTAATCACTCAGCTTACAATAATAACAATGATAGAAAAATAAAGTAGTAAAGCTCAGTACAGCTAAATATAATCAAGATATGCTAAGAAGCAAATTGAGAGCAATGTGAAGATAATTTTGAACTATCGTAAGTATGCTTCTTTTTGAACTTGTGTAATCATTCCTCTAAAGTGTAGACCTTTATTTGCAGGCTTCAAGACGTTTATGGACGTTGTAAAACTCTCCTAACCGGTGTAGAATGCTCCTAATAGTTGTATAAAGATTTGTTCCTATTTGAAATCAATAGACAACATCAAATTTTGTTCAGCTATAACTAATAGTCGACTAGTCAGAGTATAATAGTCAACTAGTACATTATAATCAACTTGTCATCCAAGTGTTAATCGACTAGCATAAACATTTTTATGAATCTTTCAGCTCTGCTCTTCGAATAGTCGACTAATAGCATGATAGTCGACTAGTCTATTTATCCAACTAACAAGTTTGATTGAAGATAGTCGACTTGCAACATGATAGTCAACTTGTCCAGTTCTCCAACTGACAAATCTCATAAAATCTCCAATATTTGATGGTTGAGATACATATTTGAATTTTTCATGCAAGATCTTCTCATGAATTCCATGTTGTTTAATTCTGATACTAATTATAGCAATCTTGATCTTCATAAATCGACTTTATCTAATCTTCATTTGACTTGTAATTCATCAACAACATAATAGTCAACTTGTGCCAGCATTAGTCGACTAGGGTTCCCTCAACTTCGTTTTAATCCAATTAACTTGAAATTATTTCTTAACCATTTCTTTAAGTTTTATTATTATCAAAATATAGAAGGATTTAATTTGTCAACCTCCATTGGTCCAACAAATTGGTTATGCTAGGCTGTGTGCCAAAGTCAGCTTGGAGAGTGAACTTCCTGATTTCTTTCATTTATTGAGATTAAGTGAAAGAGAGGGTCTAATGGAGGATATGGTCCAAGTTTCATATCAATGAAGATCTTAATCCTAGTAGAAAAAGAAAAAATGGGTTCCTATAGGAAGGAAGTTCATTTTAAAGGGGACTATTAGGAGTTAATGAAACTAACTATAGAATCCAAGGAACAAAATCTCTCTAATCATGCTACCCATAGCTTACAAAAGAAGGATGAAGCTTCTCCACAACAAATCACCACCATTCCAAAATCTCATCAAGCTTTATATACAGTAAATAAAGGCCAAAGTTAAGGTATCTAGCTTAACATCAAGTCCAGACTAATGGAAAAGAGACAAATGTTCCCAATGGTTTAAACGAGACTAATATAATAGATTCTTCTATCAACCAAAATGTTCAAGCCACAGTTCAAAATGAATAGCCTCCTAATATTATCACTAATGCCCTTAAGTTTAGTTCCAATATAGCTTCCTCTAATAATGTTGAACAGAGATCACCTTTAGTTAAGATTACCAATATGCATAACAACCATGAATTTAAAAAATTATAATGGAGAAAATATAGGCGAAATCTTAAGGCTAAGGGGGCAAGCCTGATCTCAAACCTCCATTAATGTCCTTGACTGCATGGAATACTAAGGGAATTAACAATCCATAAAAATAAATATTGATTTTGATTATCTAACCTCTAAAACTACCTATTTTTGTTCATTTTGAAACTAAATTGAATATTATAGAAGCACTAAGCTTTGACTTATAAATAAGCATTGGAGCGTCATTTCAAACTATGAAAAACATTATAAATGAAGGATAGTAGTGGCCTATTATCCTGACATAATTACGATAACTAATTATTTGATAACTAACCACTGCATATACTTATAAATAAATATGTAGAAGTTGGGACCTGCATATGTTTCTTTCATCTATGCTTTTAAATTTGCTTTCCAGAGATCTATATTATGGGACAATCTAAGGAACCTCTCTAGATCAATACAAGTAACTTTGTTAACTATAGGTGTTAAGTCAAAAAGACTTCACAATGATTAATTTTGATGACAATCAAATAATAATGTTAAAAATAAATGAACGTTTTGACAAGTGTGTTAAGTGTGCAGACGAAGTACAGAACACAGAAAAAGTCAAAACACAGACACAAGGAAAACATAAACGCAAGGAAAACACAGACGTAAAGAAAACACAGACTCCAAGAGAACACAGACGCAAAGAGAACACAGGCGCAAAGAGAACAAAGATATAACGAAAACACAGACGCAAAGAGAACACAGATGCAAAGAGAACACAGACGCAAAGAAAACATAGACGCAAAGAGAACACAAACGCAAAGAAAACACAGACGCAAGGAAAAGACAGACACAAGGAAAATACAGACGTAAGGAAAACATAGACGATACAAAGAAGAAGATACGGTAGTACGTCGGACAATTACTTAGTTGGAGTTAGTTACAGAACTCAACTAAATAACTGTTATCAAGAATCAAGAAGCGGTTATCAAGGACCAAGAAGCAGTTAGAGACTTAGGCTATAAATACTAGTCTTAGTCGAAGATCTTACAATCTTACGAATCTTACAATTTTTGAAAAATCAATGATCTTTGAGCTTTCAATGCTTACTTAGAAAAGAGAAATTCTGTAGTGCGATACTAAAAGAGCTAACCCTACTGTAACAAAAGCTCACAATATCTTTCTAGTAAGAGAAAAAAAAAGACTGAGAGTCTGGAGAGGCTACGTTAGCAGAAAGAATATTTTGTATAAGAGACCTGAGGAGGCTCTGGTAGGAAACAAAGAATACTTGTAATTGTTTGAAGTATAGTGAAACACTCAGACGAACTCTGAGGACCGGACGTAGCCTACAATTTGGGGTGAACCAGTATAAAAATTGCAGCATCTATCTTCTATTCTTCTACTTCAATTGATTTTGTTGTTAAACAATTATATAGAAATTATTTGCGATTTAAATACGTCATAATTTTCATATAGTCCTTGTGATATCCTTTTAACAAGTTAGAGAAGTTCCTAGCAAGATTTTGTATTTCACAAAAAGGATACACCATTCAACCCCCCTTCTTGTGTATCGAATTTCTTGTACGTAATTTCTATGCTAACATGTGACTTACTTCAATTGGTATCAGTTCTCGGTTTACAAGAACCACCTTTACAAAGTGAGGACAAAGATTCATGACAGAATCACATATTTTTATAACTGAAGGTGCCTCCGTCACAAGACCTCCTGCGTTCAACAGTGAAGATTATCATTATTGGAAGGACAGGATGTAGCTCTTCATAGAATCCACACACATTGATCTTTGAGATATCATCGAGAATAGACCATACGAACCAGTAGATGATGAAGGAAATGTCATTCCTTGCAACAGATGGTCAGCTGATCACAAAGCCAGATTTCAACTAAATTCGAAGGTCAAGTTCTTTCTGAGTTGTATGTTGAGCAGAAGTGAATATGATAAAGTTCATGGATGCGAGACTGCGAAGAAAATGTGGGACACTGTATCCATCACACATAAAGGCACAAACCAGGTGAAAGAGTCCAAGATCAGTATTCTTGTACATCAGTATGAACTGTTTAAAATGAAGGAAGATGAGTCTATTGATCAGATGTTTGGACGATTTCAAACTATCGTTAATGCACTTAAAGCTCTTGGGAGAATCTATGATAATCAAGACCATATGAAGAAGATTCTTAGAAGTCTGTCAAAAAGATGGAGACCCAAAGTCATTGCTATACAAAAAGCCAAGGACTTGAGCAAATTAAAGCTAGAAGAATTGCTTGCTCTTTGAAGATACATGAAGTAGAGCTGAATGCTGAAGATAAACCTAAAAGAGACAAATCCCTAGCATTAAAGGCTGGTCAGAAAAATCACAAGACTCAGAGAAATAGAAGTTCTTCGTCAAAAACATTAAAGATTAAAGAAGTCAAGAATGATGATACCAGTGAATCTGATTGTGATTCAAGTGAAGATGATGATGAATTATCTTTCATTTCAAGAAAGATCAAAAGGATGTGGAACAAGAAAGAAAAAGGAAGCAAAAAATTTTTTTTTAAGAAAAATAGTAAAGAAGACGTCAAGAACGAGAAGACCTCTATCATTTTCTACGAGTGTAACAAACCAGGAGACTATAAGTCTGAATGTTCGTTGTTGAGAAGAGAACCGAAGAAAAATAAAGGAAATAAAAAGAGTATGATGGCAACTTGGGAAAATTTAGATTTATCCGAATCTAATTCTGATTCAGAAGCATCAGAACAAGCAAATATATGTTTGGTAGCTAAAAAAGGTGGCGAGGAGGGAAGTTCTAACTATAATGACCTTCAAGATACATATTTAGAATTGTTAGAAGATTCACATATCATACTGAAATAGTATAGATCCCTAAAAATAAAGTTTGTCGAAAACTTGAGGAACATGGAAGTGTTAAAAAAAGAAAGCATCTGTCTTAAAAAACAAGTAGATGATATGAAAAAAGTTTCTATTGATAGATCTGAGAAAATTAGTCAGTTGAAACATAGGATTAATTCTCTCTCAGCAGATTTATCAACCTTTACTGAAAGTACGAAGAGAATGAATGACATGATCATTAATTATCGACACCCTACTGACAAGAGTGGTCTAGGGTTTATTAAGAGCAATACTGGTTACAAAAAGAAGGTTGTTCCTCATAGAAAGAAATTTCATCAGTCTTCTTTTTATCATTCTATGAATGCTTATAAGACTAACTCTAAAAGACCTAAAAAAATCTGGGTACCTAAAAAGAACATAATATTTATTGTAGATCTCCTTCTTTGGAAAAAAGCAGCCAACACCAATGGTATTTGGACAGTGGATGCTCGTGACACATGACGGGAAGAAGGTCTATGTTCCTAGATCTTCAAGATAAGAAGAGAAGATCAGTAACTTTTGGAGACAATTAGCGCGGCGAAATCGTTGAGATCGGCAAAATTGGTAGAGATTCCTTTGCATGTATTGATAATGTTCTGCTAGTTGAAGGTTTAAAACATAATTTGATTAGTGTAAGTCAATTATGTGATTCTGGTTTTGAAGTATCCTTTAATCAAAACTCTTGTGTAGTCAAAAACAAGGATGGGTCTATATTCTTTTCTGTCAAAAGATGAAACAATCTTTATAAGATTAATTTAGAAGAATTCTAAAGTCAAAATATTTCTTGTTTTATATCAACAGATGAAGAAAAACTGATCTGGCATAAAAAGCTAGGTAATGTTAATTTTAAACATATTTTCAAGTTGATTAAACATAATTTGGTAAGAGGTTTACCAAAAGAAGTTTTAACAAGGATTTCTTTTGTGAAAGTTGTCATAAAGGAAAACAGGTTAAAACATATTTTTCTTCTAAAAATATTGTAATTTCGTCTAGACCTCTAGAGTTGTTACATATAGATTTATTTGATCCAATTAGGACATTAAGTCTTGGCGGAAAGAAGTATGATCTCGTAATTGTTGATGACTTCACTAGATTTTGTTGGATATTATTTTTGTCACATAAAGATGAATCTTTTAAGTGTTTTAAAGTTCTTTCCAAAAAGTTACAAAATGAAAAAGAAATGTCTATTGCCGGAATTAGAAGTGATCACGATGGTGAATTCGAGAATGAAAAATTTAGAATATTCTATAAAGAGAATGAAAATTTTTCATAATTTTTCTGCTCCTAGAACTCCACAAAAAAATGGAGATGTGGAAAGAAAGAACGGGACGATTCAGAAAATGGCAAGAACCATGCTATTTGAAATGAAGCTTCCTAAGTATTTCTGGGCAGAAGCTGTAAATACAGCTTGTTATATTCAAAATAGAATACTTATGCGACCATTATTGAATAAAACTCCATATGAGTTATGGAATGGAAGGAAGCCTTATATATCTTACTTTCATCCAGCCTTATATATCTTACTTTCATCCATTTGGTTGCAAATGTACTATATTGAATACAAAAGAAAGTCTGGACAAATTTGATTCTAAGGTATATTTAATAATTTTTCTAGGATATTCATTATCTTCTAAAGACTATAGGGTTTATAATCTTACTTCTAAATTTGTTGAAGAATCTATTCATATCAAGTTTGATGATAGTTCTCAACCAGATAGAAGTAATGATACTGATAATGAACCCTTAGCAATACCCTTGATTGATAATAAAGATGTCTCTTCATTAGATGTTCCTCTAGATAAAGTAGAAGATGTTCCTGAAAATTCTAGTCTGAAAAAGGACTAGAAATATAAATCTTCTCACCCAGAAAATCTGATTATAGGAGAAACTTCAGACGGTGTGAGAACTAGGTATAAATTTAGAAGAGAAGCAAACGTAGCTTTTGTTTCTGAAACAGAGCCTAAGAAAATTGATGAAGCTTGAATTTTGGCCATGCAAGAAGAGCTAAACTAATTTACTAGGTGTAAAGTTTGGTCTTTAGTTCCCAGACCTTCTAAGAAATCTATAATAGGAACCAGATTAGGTTTTTAAGAATAAACTAGACGAGTCAGGTAGAGTGAGTCGTAACAAAGCTAGGTTAGTAGCTGAAGGCTATAATCAATAGGAAGGAATAGACTATAATGAAACATATGCTCCTGTAGCTAAATTAGAAACTATTAGGATTTTACTTGCATATGTTGTTTGTCATGATATACAGTTATTTCAAATGGATGTGATAAGTAACTTTTTGAATGGTTTTATAGATGAAGAGGTAGATGTAAAGTAACCTCTGGTTTCGAAGATCCTAAGAAACCAGATCATGTCTATAGACTTCGTAAAGTTTTATATGACTTGAAACAAGCTCCTCGAGCTTGGTATGATCGTCTAAGTTCTTTCTTGATTAAAAATGGTTTTAGTAGAGGACATGTAAACAAGGCTTTGTTTAGAAAATGTATTGAGAATGATTTCATCATAATACAGATATATGTTGAAGATATTATTTTTGGTGCAACATCTAAAAAGCTATGTTCTAGTTTTGAGAAACTGATGAAAAGTGAATTTGAAATGAGCATGATGGGTGAATTAAAAATTCTTTCTTGGATTACAAGTTATGCAATCCGAAGAAAAGATTTTTACTCATCAACAGAAGTATATCAAAGAACTGTTGATTAAATATGGTATGGATAAAGTGAAGCCTAAGTCAACTCCTATGCATCCTTCAAACCCTTTATCTAAGGATGAAGCAGGTAAGAAGGTTGATCAAACCCTTTTTAGAGGGATTATTAGTTCTTTATTTTACCTTACACTAAGTAGACCTGATAATTTATTTAGTGTCTGTTTGTGTGCTAGATTTCAAGCAGATCCTAAAGAATCTCATTATATTACTGTTAAAAGAATTTTGAGATATCTATCAGGTTCCACTAATCTTTGCTTAATGTATGAGAAAGGTAAAGATTTCAGGTTAATTGGTTACTGTGATGTTGATTACGCTGGAGACAGGATTAACAGGAAGAGTACAAGTGGAGGCTGTCACTTTTTTGGCCATAATATAGTTTCATGGTCTAGGAAGAGGCAAAGCTCAATTGCACTATCTACTGTAAAAGCTGAATATATGTTTGCTGCAAGCTATTGTTCACAGACATTATGGATTAAGTATCAGTTAGAAAATTATTCGATAAAAGAATAACAAATCCCAATCTTCTATAACAACATAAGTGCTATCAGCCTATCGAAGAATCCAATACAACACTCAAAGGTAAAACATATCGAAGTTAGACATCATTTCCTACGAGACTATGTGCAGAAGAGAATCGTTAGTTTTCAGTTTGTTGAGACAAGTCATTAACAGGCATATATCTTTACTAAGCTTTTGAATGAAGAAAGATTCAAAGAAATCAGACGAAACTTGAATATGGTAGTGTTGAGAGACCAATCGTCTGACACATCATGACTCAGATGATTTTTACAGAAGGAAGATAAAAAGTCATAAGTCTTCAAGAGCCGATAACTGTAAATTACAGACGGTAATTATTTTTAGAGGGAAACATATAGGAAACCCTCTCGAACGGTTCAGAACATCACCAACTCTAGAATACTCTTGAAATCCTCTAAAATTGATTTTTGCAGAACTCTCAAAAACAACTGTTCATTACTCTTGCTTTAGAGAATTTTCGGTTACATTCTCTTCTTCAGATACTAATCTCATTACTTTGAGAAGTTTCTACTGTCTAAAGATCACAATGGAGCAAGCAATGATTTATAGAAAACATGTTGATTTCGACTCCTTGAAGAAGAATTAGATGGATATTGAACCAGAAGTTGATGCAGCCGAATGGAAAAACTTCTTTCAGGTCCGTGAAACAGTTTATCTTAATGAAGTTTATGAGTTTTGGAAGAATGCAAAAGTAGTAGACGATACTGTAGTATCAATGGTGGATAGAATGTCAGTTATTGTGACACTAGAGCTAATCGAGAAGATTAGTGGATGTCCATATTTTGGAGCAGAGGTGTCTTATAACCCTAGATGGATGACTGAAAATTTTCTAGAGAAGGCACATATAAATCGACAACTCTATGAAAATAGTGTCCCAAAGGAAAAGAAGTCGTCGAACCTCGTTCCGAAGGCTAGGGTTTTACATAATATACTTTTTCATTGTATTCTACCAAGAACAAGATCGAAGAACATTATGACAACGATAGATGAACAATGCCTGTTCTATTTACTTAATCATCAGGCTATAAATCTTCCACACCTGATTTTGAGGTATATGATGAAGACGAAGAGGGATTCTAATGCTTTTCCATATGGTATATTGCTAACAAAAATGTTTAGAGATTTTGAAATTCTTCTTGACAGAGGAAGCATGATGAAGATGAATATTAAAAGCATTATTAATGCGGCAACTATCGATAGAATGGGATTTAGTACGACTTCTATAACGAAAGCAAGGATTGAGAGGGAGCGTACTGTCAGACGTAGCATAAGTGGAAATGTTACTCCCAAAGAGAAAAAGAAACCTCAATCCTTAGGAAGATTGGTTGTAGAAGAAAAGAAGAAGAAACCGTCAGAAGTAGTAGCTAAAGCTAAGACGATGTTGCAAAGAGAAGAAAGCCAAGTGCATCTATCTGAAAAACAAGTGTCGTTGAAAAGAAAGGTAGAGACATTTGATTTTAAGAAAGTTAAAAAATTAAAAAGATCACTGAGGTTATTAACTCTCCGACAAGATGAATAAAAGAGAGGGAAAGGATCGACTCTTGGTGAAGGTTCTGAGAAGGTAAAGAAAGCACCACAGGCTACTAGGTCTCTAGCCTCAATTTTGCAACAAGAGCAGACAAAGACAACTAAAGAGACTGGAATTAAGAGGAAGTTGGAGTTTGAAAGGAAGAGACCCCAACTACAACCACCTTCTAGACTGGTAGAAGAAAGTAAGAAGTTAAAGACCAGTCAGAAAGAAAGTCCTTCAGCTGGTGGTCATCAGAAAGAAAAATCAGTGGAACACAGAGTCGTATCTCATAGTCCTATCAGAAAAGAGGACTTGAGAATGAAGGTGATAGAAGAAGTGGTACCTGTTAGAAGCAGAAGCTCAATTATAATAAGAGAACCTGTGAAAAGGTTAGTCAAGGTACAAGTTGAGCCTATATTGATCAATAATCGATCTATTCATCTTCTGAATCATGAAGAAAGAAGATTATATGGGATTCTGAGGGATGAAAAGTCATAACCATATTTTTTGAAGATGACAAAGATCGATATACTATCTACCCAGCCACGAGTAGAACATTGATCAAGATTGTACCTGATATCCAACCTAGAGCTTCAAACATTGTATGCAATGTAGAAAAGGAGAAATAGAAGATGTACCCTGAAGAAAAAACAGGTGACCTTACAGAAGAACAGATACATGAAGTTGTGAGAAATATAGATGAGGCATGCAATGCAGAGCAATCAAGAGGAATCTATGTTTCACATCACATTTCAAAAGCATCAGGAAGTAATTGTGGTCGCTTCACTATAGATGCAACTTCTCAGGTAGTTAGAAGAGTGACTAAAGGACAGTACAGAACTATCGAGGTTGAAGGTATTTTTATCAACTTAGAGACTTTTCTGCACCTCATCATGCACTTTAGACCTTTGAGTTCTATATCTTCAATTAAAAATGTCCTTCACCTTCTTGAAAAAACTATTCCAAAACTACCTAGACCTGATGACCTTGATCTCCCTGAAGGCAAGCAATTCTTCAAACCTACTATTCTGAAAATCATTGAATTAAATGTCTTACTCTTAGAAACATTTGTTGCAACAAACTTCTATCCATCAAATGCACCTCAACAAGCCACTACTATTGAAATGGAAGAAGTAAGACACTCTCAGCAGTAGAGTCAGGAAGCCTTAGTGAAGGAGATTGAAGAAATTCATACTAAGGTTGATGATCTACATAACTCAGCGGGTGATCTACATGAAGAAGTAACCTATCTACGAGTTACAATAGAAGAAAACCTCAAGTTAATCAGAATTGATATGCAACGCATGTTTTCTGAAATAATGAAACTTCTGAGGTAAACTTTTTGATTAATAACAAATAGGGGGAGAAAAGAAGAAAAAAAAAGAGGGGGAGAAAAGATTAAAAAGGAGGAGAAAAGAAGAAGAAAAGAGAAGAAAGACAGAAGAAAGAAGAAAAGTAAAAGATAGCATACATATGTGTATTTTTTATTATTGTCTTCTTATTCTTTGTTTGTTGTCTTCTTATTCATTTGTTGTTTTCTTATTCATCAACTGAATAAAAATTTATTCACTTTGATTTTTCTAAAATTATGATTATTTGTTATCATCAAAAAGAGGGAGATTGTTAAGTCAAGAGGACTTCATGGTGATTAATTTTGATGACAATCAAATAATAATATTATAAATAAATGAACGTTTTAACAAGTGTGTTAAGTGTGAAAACAAAGTACAGAACACAGACGAAGTCAAAACGCAGACGCAAGAAAAACACAAATGCAAAGAAAACACAGGCGCAACACAGACAAAGTCAAAACACAAATGTAAGAAAAACACAGATGCAAAGAAAACACAAACGCAAGGAGAACATAGACGCAAGGAGAACACAGACACAAAGAAAACACAAACGCAAAGAAAACACAGACGTAAGGAAAAAACAGACGCAACGAGAACACAGACGCAAAGAGACCTAGACGCAAGAAAAACACAGACGCAAGAAAAACACAAACGCAAGAAAAACACAGACAATACAAAAAAGAAGATACGGTAGTATGTCGAATAGTTACTTAGTTGGAGTTAGTTACAGAACTCAACTAAATAATGGTTATCAAGAATCAAGAAGCGATTATCAAGGATCAAGAAGTAGTTAGAGACTTAGGCTATAAATACTAGTTTTCATCGAAAATCTTACAATCTTATGAATTTTACAACTTTTGAGAAATCAGTGATCTTTGAGTTTTCAGTGCTCACTAAGAAAAGAGCAATTTTGTAGTGCGATACTAAGAGAGCTAACCATACTATAACAAAAGCTCACAATATCTTTAGAGTAAGAGAAAGAAAAGGCTGAGAGCCTGGAGAGGCTTCGTTAGCAAAAAGAATACTTTGGGTAAAAGACTTGAAGAGGCTCTGGAAAGGAAAAAAGAATACTTGTAATTGTTTAAAGTATAGTGAAACACTCAAACGAACTCTAAGGACTGGACGTAGCCCATGGTTTAGGGTGAACCAGTATAAAAATCGCAACGTCTATCTTCTATCCTTTTACTTCAGTTTATTTTGTTGTTAAACAATTATATAGAAGTTATTTGAGATTTAACTACGTAATAATTTTCGTATAATCCTTGTGATATCCTTTTAACGAGTTAGAGAAGTTCTTAGCAAGATTTTGTATTTCACAAAAAGGATACACTATTCAACCCCCCTTCTTGTGTATCGAATTTCTTGTACGTAAGTTCTATACTAATGTATGATTTACTTCAATAGGTACTTCGATTGCATTTTTCTATCCTTATTAGTAGAAGGTAATCTCTTTGTAAGAAGACCTTATAAAGACTTTAGATCTTATCTTATGGGCCCAGAAGTCACTGATCTTACTATAAATGGGAACTATTTCACCTGGAGTAACAAGTAGGTAAAGGAAATCTTAACAAGGAAGAAGCTGGACGGAGCTCTTGTTAGCTAAGGTTATCTTCAGCTATCAACTATAATCATATTATTCCCTAATTAAAATAAACATCTTCTTAGGTTTAGTAGATAAATTTCTTGTTTTAGATTCTTCAATTTTCTACTAGAAGTGGAGAGATTCTGTAAGGTCATTGAAAAAGGAATAAAGCTTTCTATTTAGGGGAATGAATCTTACAAATTATAAAAGAAATTAATGAGGGTTAAGGAGGAGTTCTAGTTGATCAAAGCTAATACCAAAAACAATAAAAATGATTTGGAGGAAGCTTGAGCAAGATTAAATGTAATCTAAAATGAGCTCTAAGCATATCCTTAGGATCATATTATATTGGAAAATGAAAAACAAGCTTTGGAAATGTATATCAAAGCTCTTGATGCCTATAATTCCTAACTCAGCAAGAAGGAAGAATTCTATGGCTACAAAAATAATACTTCCTACTCTTACAAGTCCCTCCTTTCAAGAAGAAACACCAACAATACACCTCTTACCTCTGACGATGGTGAAATTTACACTAATCAATCTCAGATCATTAATCATATGCTAATATGCTACAAAGGCTTATTTGGTGCTCTAATTAGCATAACCTCAAATCCTCTGGATGCTTTCATCTCAAACCTGATCTTAAATGATCAAATATAATTACTTACTAAATCCTTCACAGAGTTAGATGTCAAAGATGTCAAAACAAGCTTTGGAAAAGTACATCAAAGCTTTACATGCCTATAATTCTTACCTCAGGAAGAAGGCAGAATTCTACTTTTACAAGTCCCTCCTTTCAAAAAGAAACACCAGCAATACACATCTCTTACCTCTAAGGATGGTGAAATTTACACTAATCAACCTCAGATGATTAATCATAAACTAATATGCTACAAAGGCTTATTTGGTGCTCTAATTAGCATAACCTCAAATCCTCTGGATGCCTTCATCTCAAAGCTAATCACAAATGATCAAATACAATTACTTACTAAATCCTTCAAAGAGTTCGATGTCAAAAGAAGCTTTATTTAGTATAAATCCTAATAAAGCTCTAAGTTGTAACATAGAGATAAATCACCTCTAATGATAGTTATAAAGCTAGATAGATAATTTGTTACTTCTATTTATAATGGAGATGACTACCCTTGATATAGATTATGGCCTTCTTCTTGTCTCCTTGCCTTATTTACAACATTTCTCTGCTTCATTTCTTATCTATCTTAGTACTTCCTTGAACCATCCACCCTCCTCTTCAGGTTTTGGTTCTCACTCACCAAAAATTATCTATAAGGACTTATTAAAAGTTATTGCAAATTTTTCCCTCTTTTCCCTATAACTTCCTTCTCGAATTTGATCAATTAAAACCTAGATGAATAAATTACCTTTTCACCCCTCCCTTCTTTGTCCCTCCAAAGCTAGTTTTGACTCCCTTTAGACCCCTTTATTAATTGACCCTCACTAGTAACAATCCTCTCCTTCTAGCATCCCTAACCTTGGTCCTCTAACCTCTCTCCAATTATCAGCTCCAAATTGAATTAAAAGAAGGAGGTGGGTTATCATACTAGTCCCTCCCTATGCATTTTTCTTTGGAGTCATTAGATGGGTAAAGCTATATAGCCCCAAAAATTAAAGTTTCAAAAAAGGGTGTAAGGATATGGTCTACCAACTTGGTTGGCTTCTTCTTAGGGAAGCACCCTCTTTCTCTTTAATTAACAATTACGCTTTCAAATAGTTAAAGGGTGCATGCTTAAAGAAGTCCTTTTTTACGATATCTTAGTGCTTTTCAGATTCTTATTTGAAAGCTAAGTATTAGGTACATATCTATAGTACATACAAAATGCTACATCATTCTTGCAACCTTGGAAGCATAGTTAATGCTTAAAAAATGTTCAAGATGAGAATATTTCAATTTGGGTCAACATATATAAAAATATCTTTAGATTACTAGTTCACATAATGCCTAAGTCTTCTTGCTAGTTATATAGGCAAACTATTATACATAAATGAGACAATAACTTTGATTAAGAGGATCGAGTACGCTGGGCTATATGTGAATGCAATATTCAATAATGAACTCCCAGATGAGCTCTTGGAAGATACTGTGAGAGTCTCATACCAATGGAAACCTTCATTGAAAGTGAAAGGCAAGCAATGTATACCTATAGGAAGAAATTTTTTCAAAGGAGAATATGATGAACTTATGGGGGTTAAGAAACAAGTTGTTAAAGTGATGGGAATAACTTAGGTCCTCTTAAGTTTGTTAACAAGCAAAAGGAAGTATTGAAACTTATGGTTAATATTGATCCCAATAGATCCATCTTTTGGAGATTCTAAGGTTAGGAATATAATAGAGGTAAGAGAAGAGTTTAGAGTTGAGGAGAGGAACTTTGATGAGCTTTCAAAATATGAGGTTAATCCCTTAACAAAGAAGGGTTGTAATGAGTTAGCTTAAAGAATTCATTTAATCACTTAAGACCAAACTAGGTAAGGGTTTCATGAATGAGAACTTCAAAGTGAATATTAGAATAAAATCAGGTATAAACAATATTTCTAAAGGGAACAAACAAAAGAACATGCCATCATGTCCATAGTTTCCTAAAATGTTAGGGGCATTAATTATTAAAGAGCTAGCAAGTCCTTATGGAGTTTCTATATGATAAAAAAGATACCTTAGTTGGCATACTTGAATTTAAAATGAATAAAAGAAGTTTTTGAAGTTGAATTTTATAGGATAGCAATGGTCTTTTATACCCAGTCACCATCACCATCATTATAGTCGCATAGTTAGATATGATACTATCAATATCTTATAACTAGTGCTCAATTGATCCATATTTCAATCCTTTTCTAATAAGAAAACACAAAAATTGCAAGGAGTTTTTTTTTTACGACTCTAGTTATGTGTTTTAAAGAAAGAAGCTATGGGAACAACTATAGAACATCTAAAATTCTATCATTAATCATTAGATCATCTTGGGTGATTTTAAAAGTAACTTATATATTTTAGAACTTGAAGGACATTTTAGCCAAGGGAACTTCTTTATGACTTTAGAGATTGGATTTATGGTATGCTTCATATATGAAGCAACAATCACTCTTCAAGATGGTTTTTGAGGAAGAAGTTAGATAAGGCCTTAGTAAATATCAAATGACTTACATGCTTACCTTAAAGTAGAGCTTTTTTAATGATCTCTTTACTCTCAAATCACTCCCCTATTTTTATATAGGATGTGTTTAGTGAAAGGAGAAGATTCCCCTTTAGGTTTAATAATTTTCTTACTAAAAGGAAGGATTCTCAAATGTTGTTACGAGGGATATACCCAAGCCCATATATGGTTACAAAACCTTCATTTATGTCAAAAAATTGAAGTTGATCGAAGATAAGCTGAGAAGCTGGACCTAAAGACTAGTAAGTTTACGTTTAAAACTCTAGAGATTTCTAAAAAAAATTGATCAATATATAAGAGTAGTTATTTAATAATCCAGGGGATCCTAATCTTCTTAATGAGGAAAGAGTGTTATTTTCTCCCACACTAAAGTTGTTTGATGATCTAACTCATTGTTTAAGTTGAGGTTTAGAATCTAGTAAATCAAGAAGGGGGACAAAACATAAGGTGTTTCACAACTTGATTAAAGCTAGGAGAAATACAAACATGATACGTCCCTTGACTAAGCTTAATAGTGAAATGGTCTTCTCCTAAAATGGTCTTAAGTAGAAGCCTTTTGACTATTTTAGGAATTTTATTAGGACTCATACTACGAGTTCATCATCATCATCATCATCATCACCCATTCTGAAATCCTGCAATGAAGCGGGATCTGGGGAGGTCCGATAGTACGCAGCCTTACTCCTACGCAGTAGAGAGGCTGTTTCCGGTGGACTCACATGCAAAATAAGACAATATACAAATGATGCAGGATACAGAGAAAACAACAGAGAATAAATGAAGGATACAAGAAAAGGGGCATACATGAAGGATGCAGGCTGTGCGAGCTGGAAAGGTTGCCAATTCCAAACCCCCCTTGTCCCAAAGTAGGTAAGGTGACCGTCTTCAGGACCCCTATTAGGTGACCCCTTAATGGCTCGCCGCACCTGTACAGTACTACTTTTGAGAATCTGGGACGGATTAATCCGTTACCCTTATTCGGTCCCTCCAAACTTTTCTAAAACGAGCCACTACCTCATTAAGTGCCAATTTGGACATATCCTCTTTGATCACTTCCCGCCAGTTCTTGTAAGGCCTCCCTCTTCTCCTCCTACATTCATTAAGAGTAAT
>JAOSBN010000178.1:23371011-23394769 GCA_027563595.1 Erythroxylum suave | reverse complement strand
TCCCTCTCCGCCTCCGTAGAACTAGCTAGGAGGTCGTTAAAAGTGCTCTTCTTTGCTTGAACCGATCTCTGGACCTCGCCCGACCACCACCAACCTTCCATACGCCCTCCTCCTCTCCCTTTATGAGCCCCTTTGGAGACCCCTAGGTGATATGCGGCAGTTGCACGCACTGCAAAGGCTACACCCTCCCACATCAAATTTGCAACCCCGCTCACCGCCCAAGTGGCGTTTGTCCTAACTTGAGACCTAAAACGTTCTAACTTTTCCCCTCTTAACCTCCACCATCGAATACATCGACACTGCTGGATAAAAGGCTGGGACCTCCATCCTTTAATACCAAAATCTATAACTAGTAATTTATGTTGAGTCGATATGCAAGCAGCCGACAAGACTTTGCAATCCTTGCACCATGATCGGGAACCTCTCCTGACAAGTAGATAGTCTATTTAAGTCTTGCAGGAGCCATTCTGGAAAGTGACTAAGTGTGCTTCATTTTTCTTAAAAAGGGAATTCGCGATGACTAACTCAAAAGCCACGGCCATATCTAATAGAGTAATCTCATCTTCATTTCTAATGCCGTAGTCGAAGCCCCCATGTGCACCTGAGTAACCGTCCGTACCAGCGCCAATATGTCCATTAAAATTGCCTCCCAGGATAATCTGCTCTGAAGCAGCGAATTGTTGCAGTACCCCTTCTAACGCTTCCCAGAATAGTCGTTTTAGCTGAAATTCACAACCCGCTTGCGGTGCATACGCACAGACAATATTGAGAACTACCTGGCTGAAAACAAATTTAACTACCATAATCCTATCATCTATTCTCGAAATCCCTACTACCTTACTTACAAGGTCCGTAACTACCAGGATACCTACCCCATTCTTCTTCCGTGTACTTCCCGAGTACCAAAGTTTGAAACCTCCTATCTCCTTTGTTTTAGCTCCTACCCACTTTGTCTCTTGGATGCAGGCGATTTGTATTCGATACTTGTATAAAACGTCCACTAGTTCGAAGGACTTACCCGTTAGGGTCCCAATGTTCCAAGATCCAACTCGCAGTACGTCTTTTTCGCCTTCATTCCGGCTTACTACACGCACCGGCCCATTCGCACGGGAGTCAACCGTACGAATTGAAGACATTCTCCTATCTTAGGTTGTCACTCGTCCCATAGGGTTACTCCGAAGAAGCCGCTAAAGGATCCGAGCCTACTATACACCCAGCACTAAAATATTGAAGTGCCCTGAAATTGTGGGCCGCACCTCTAAGAAAACTAAAAACGAAACGCTAAAAAGCAAAAGTAATTACTCCCAACTCTCAAGAATACACTAAAATAGAATTCAAGTACTCCTATAAAGTGATCCACGGGAATAATAAAATAAAAATAAATAAAAATAAAAATAAAAATAATAGTAATAGTAATAGTAAGAAACAATTACTAAGAAAATAAAGAGTAAAAAAATGCTAATGATATAATACTACTAAAATACTAAGAATAATATATAATAACTATAATGATAAACAAGAAGACGACAAATAATAGTAAAAATAAAAATAAAAATAAAAAAGAAGTGAGAGAAAAGTAAATAAATAAATAAAAAGAAAAATAATAGTAATAATATATAATAATAATAATAATAATAATAGTAATAAGAATAGGAAAATAAGATAAAATCAAAATAAGAACGATAATAATAATAATAAAATCAAAAAAATGAGTTGTTCTACTAAATCTTTTATTAATAATGAGTTCCCTAATAAGGTATCAACCTTTCTTTAAAGTTCATTAAGTGTGAAGTCATTAAAAGCGTGGTGTTTGAGATGAATCATGATAAGGTCCCCAACCCTGAGGGATTGAATAGTTGTTTTTTCTTTCAAAACATCTTGCCCCAGTAGCCTATGGTGACAGATGTAATCATGGAATTATTTGAGAAAGGAGTTATGAGTAAAGAGCTTAACAAGATTTTTATTTGATTTATTCCTAAGGTTAGTAACCTTAATCCCTTGAATAAGTTCGTGCCAATATCTTTTTGCGATTATCTTTATAAAATTATCTCTAAACTACTTGCCAATAGACTAAGAATAGTGCTAGATCTTATCATTAGTGTCATCATCATCATCATCACCCAGTTTGGAATCTCGCAAAAACATGAGGTCTGAGGAGGTCTGATAGTACGCAGCCTTACCTCTACATAGTAGAGAGGCTGTTTCCGGTAGACCCACAGGTACATGAGATACTAATGAAAAAAGAAGAAAATAAATAAGTAAAGAGAGGGATATACCTGAAAGGGAGCCCATCTCTGGAAGCATACCTGATAGGCTAGGATGGAAACTTCTCTGCTTAACTCCCGTAGGCCTAGAATTACGTGTGCGGTAACCTAGAGAGAATGGGAATGTTATTGGATTACCGACATCCGTTCTGGGCCTTTCCCTTACATGCTTGTGAAACACCGTTCGAGTGGTACCAAACACACTCCTGATAGCCTTACTTGACTGTCATGGGTTAGCTTCAAAGGGTTTCACGCACCTTTATCTTATTCCGCCAGAATTTTCTACTTCTGGCAGCTTCCGTAGTGAGAGCTAACTCTGTCATATCTTTCTTAATCACTTCCCTCTAGGTCTTGTATGGTCTGCCTCGTCTCCTCCTGTATCCACTAAGGATAATTTGCTCACATCTTCTGACTGGCGCATCAGAGGGTTTTCTGCTCACATGTCCAAACCACCTAAGCCTGGTCTCACGCAATTTGTCGGCAATACTGACCACCTGCAGTCTGTCTCGCACAACCCGATTACATACCTTGTCTCTTCTGGTAAGGTCGCATATCCATCGAAGCATACGCATCTCAGCTACCAACAGTTGTCTTGTGTGTCGACATTTGACAGGCCAACATTCCGCCCCATATAACATGGTAGGTCTAATCACCATCTTGTAAAACTTGCTTTTAAACTTTAAAGGAATCTTTTTATCACATAAGACCCCTGAGGCGCTTCGTCATTTGCCCCACCCAGATCGGATATGATAAACTATATCCTCATCGATATTACCATTACTTTGGATGATGGACCCAAGGTATTTAAAACTCTGGGTTTGTGGAATGACGTCAGGCCCAATAGCTACTGCTGCTTCGTGCGCCGTTTGGGCACCCGAAAAGTTGCATGCTAAATACTCCGTCTTAGTCCTGCTTCAGTCTAAAACCTTTCGATTCTAATGCTTCTCTCCAGCATTCTAACTTGGACTAGACCTCTGCCCTAATCTCATCTACCACGACAATATCATCCGCAAATAACATACACTAAGGTACCTCTCCTTGGATATGTTTGGTAAGTACATCCAACACCAATGTAAAAAGAACCGGACTTAAAGTTGAGCCTTGGTGTAGGCCAATACCAATCGGGAACACTTTTGTGTCGCCCCCTATTGTTATGACGCTAGTCAAAGCATCTTCATACATATCTCTTATCACGTGGATATAGGTCACAGGAATGCCCTTTGCTTCCAAACATCGCCATAAAATTTCCCTAGGGACCCTATCATAAGCCTGCTCCAAATCAATAAAGACCATATGTAAATCTCATTGACGTTCCCTATAGCATTCCATTAGCCTACGAAGTAAATGTATGGCTTCTGTCGTGGACCTACCATGCATAAATCCAAATTGGTTAGTTGATATAGAAATAGCTCACCGAACTCTCTTCTCAATAACCTTCTCCCACAGCTTCAGAGTATGACTTATTAATTTGATGCCTCTATAGTTGTGGCACAGTTGGATGTCCCCTTTGGCCTTGTACACTGGGATTAACCTACTCAGTCTCCATACATCTGGCATTTTTGCAGAGTCAAGGATCACATTAAACAGCTGTACTAACCATTCTATACCTATAGGTCCCATATGCTTCCACACCTCTATAGGGATCTCATCTGGTCCTACTGCCCTTCTACCCCCCATCTCTCTCAATATCTTAATAAGTTCTCCCCTTGTGACCCGATCCCCTCCAGACCAGTTTGGAGAGAGCCCCGATATGTTGGGGTCACCTACCTCTACGGGGACTAAGCTGCCTTCATTATACAAGCCATAGAAGTACCTCTTCCACCTACTCTGGATCGCCTACGTCTCCGTGAGAATCTAACCTGCTTCATCACGAATACAGACGAATTGATTGAAATCTCGCGTCTTACGGGCCCTATCTCGCGCCAACTTGAAAATTCTTTGAGCTCCCTTGTATGTGACCAAGTCCCTGTACATACTCTCATATGCTTCCCCTTTAGTGTATTAGGGACAATTTGCTATCATCTCAGGAGTTGTTTAAGGGATCTAATAGAAGAAAATCCCCTCTAAATTATGCAATTAAAATTAATTTTCACAAGGCTTATGACTTGATTAGTTAGGAATTCATTAGACAATTACTTGAAGTATTCGATTTCCTTAAGAAATTTGCATCTCTAATGTTGCCTTCCTGGTATTATTCAATAGGAAACCTATTACTATGTTCAAGGGGGAAAGAGGATTAAGACAAAGGGGACCCATATCCATTTACCTATTTATACTTTGTATGGAATTTGTATGGAAACTATTTCTAGGTTGGTGAAGAAAAACATACAGACCCCTCCTACTTTAAGTTTCATAAAAGATGCAGGGAGCTTGGTTTGTTTTGCTTATCTTTTATAGATGATCTGCTGTTATTCTCTGAAGCACATAAATACATGATCCTTCTAACAGCTTTCATTCAGTCCTTTAAGGATCTTTAGGTTTGGAGATCAATGGGAATAAGATACATGATAATAGCAGATAGTGCATGGGTTATTGCTAACTGACTCTCCTCTACCACCGGTCTAGCTATTAGACACCATTATTTTAACTACATTCGTTTACCAATCTGCACTTACAGGCTCCAATGTAGAGATTGCATTCCCTGGTTAAGAAAGTTTATAGAAGACGCTAATTAGTGTAATAAGGAATTTT
This sequence comes from Erythroxylum suave, assembly GCA_027563595.1. Lineage (NCBI taxonomy): Eukaryota > Viridiplantae > Streptophyta > Magnoliopsida > Malpighiales > Erythroxylaceae > Erythroxylum > Erythroxylum suave. The sequence goes on along the minus strand of JAOSBN010000178.1, from coordinate 23,389,814 downwards.
ATTTTGTTAAGAGACTCTAACTTATTAAATTAGTCTTTGATTCGTTACAAATTTAATAGTATGCTCACTTGTTTATTTCCAAAGGGCTTATAAAAAATCTAGGGGATGTTGAAAAAATTCTTGTGGGCATGCAACAAAGAAGGAAGGTATTTAACTAAAGTTAAAATGGGATGAAGTATATAAAAGAAATTAAAAAAAAGGGGTTTAGGAATTACCATAATCAATATAAGCAATAAAGTTTACTTACGAAAGAAAATGTGGAGATTGCTTAAGAACAAAAACTCACTACAGACCAAATGGACATATACCTATTTTTTAAAAGTCAAAAGCCTATGGAAAGTAAATAATAGATCCTCATCATGTTTCTTATCCCAAATGTTGAAGCTTATAAATTCTTTTGCCAAGAACATCAAATATATAATAGGAAATGGAGAAATAACCTCATTATATTTTGATAAATGAAGCAAAATAGGTCCTTTGTGCAATACTCAAGTCATGCAAGCAAACTTGGATAACTTCCCTATAAATACCACAGTTAAAGTCTAGATACAATAGAACCAATAAATTATCAGACCTGGCATTGAAGATAACTTTTTGCCAGACTATCAACCTAACAAGGACAGACAACATACTTATATCTAACTTGCTCACCCCTCAAGGAAGTAAAAAATGAATCTAGAAAAGATGTACTCAAAACTAAGAGCATACGTTTTAGTGGTTCAAACTAGTATGGTCCAAAAACTAATTGCCTAAAACTTCCTTCCTTATATGGTTGTTCTCTAAAAACAAACTAGCTACAGTCAATAGAATTAACTACTTGAGTATCTTTAATATTTGTTTCCTACACAAAGAGGATAAAGAGAACCTAGAATATATCTACTTTATATGTAATTATTCCAAGGTTATATGGAAAAACATTCTAGAGCTATGTCATCTCAATAAATCTAATATAAATGTATTTGAATTCCTAGATTGGATACAAGCTGAGAGGACCCTATCTAAAGGTAATAAAGGAGTGATAATCATCACTCTAGGTTCTTTCTTATACAGATTATGGAGACAGAGAAATATTAGATGTTTCTTGAAAGTAAAAAGTTAGATGGAACGGGTTCAGACTAAGACAATTCTAAACGGGTTCAGACTAAGACAATTCTTTAAATCAGGGAGTAGATTTTGCTCTACAAGGAGGCTAGGGAATGTAATGAAAGGCTCACATTTTGTTGAAGAATCAGTTGACATATAAGGTACATGTAAACGTAGTTAGTTAATTGATGCTTATCAAGTATTATTAAAGGGTTCTACAGTAACTTAGTAGTTTGGATCTAAGTTTATGGTGTTTGTAATGATAGTTATTTCTAAAATGATTGTTATACCTTGTAATAGGATATAGTTCTTTTGACCTTGAGTAAGTATCCTGTTGGATTCTATGCATCCTTGTAACCAACATTCCTTTCCCTCTTTTTGGACTATAATATTCTTTGCCTTAAAAAAAAGCTCCAGGTGCTAACAAGTTATGCCTTATTTTATAAAAAAAACTTAAGAATCAATTAAAACTCCTTTGTGCAACTTCATCTTCCATAGTAAGTGCTAGTAACTCCACATCCACAATCTTTACTATGTTGATGACATTTCCATTTCTATAAGGATGATTTCATTTCTCTCAAATACTTGGAGGACAGACTACGCTCATTCAACCTATTATCTGGTCTTAATATAAACAATAACAAAAGTTTCCCTATCATCTCAACTGATGCTCATCTATCTTCAAAACTATCTACTATAGCTAACCTTAATATTAAACCACTACCTTTCAGCTACTTGGGGATTCCAATCACCTCCAGAAGATTATCCTATATAGACTGTCAACCTCTTTATGACATGATCAGGAGAAGAATTTGTAATTAATCTGATAGAAATCTTTCATATACATGCATAACACAACTTATAATATCAATCTTCAATATCGTTTATATCTATTGGACATCCCATCCAATGCTACCTAAGAAGATAACAAAATATATTGAAGCTCCTAAGAAACTTCTTATAGTTAAGGGATCCTTTAAAAATCCTTATACCAAACTTAAATGGAAAAATGTTTGTTTACCGAAGTCATAAGGTGGATTAGGAATGCCTTTATTTCTTTACTGAACAAAGTCCTGTTTGCCAAGCACAACTAGAGAGTTTAACAAGTCCTTACTCACTTTGGGTGAGATGGATCCATGGAAACAATTCAAGAGGTAAAAAACCATTAGAGCTTTAAGCCAAGAAGTGACTCTTGCTAGTCCTTATTGCAGCTTTTGAAGCTTAGATCCCTAAACCAGAATGAAATCAAAATGGTGACAGACAACGGTGATTCCTTTTAGTTATGGTATGATAACTAGGGCAAGAATGTTTCCCTTTACCTGTTGCCCTCATTCAATAGCTTCAGACTGTCTTTTCCTATCAATGTCAAGGCCAAAGTCTTCATAAATGGGAGTGTGTGGTCCTATAATGGTAGAAGAGGAATATCATTTTAGCTAACATCCTAACCTATAATCCTTATTCATCCATAACAAATAAAACAAAATGGCTAAGACATTTCTCTAGTTCCTAAACTAAACAATTTTGTCAGAATTTACTAAGACATTTCACCCTAAGGTTAGGTTGTATGGAACAAACATCAAACTCCAAATGTTTTGTTTAGTTTTTGGCTCGCGAATCACAAGCTTAGTACATTGGACATAATTAGTCTATGCAACCAAGCTCCAAAATCTATCAGTCACATTTTCTTTGAACATTCATGCTAGAGAGTTTTAGCTGAGTGTTCAACAAGCATGCAATCCCTTCTAGATTGAAACTAAGATAATAAAAACCATCATGTAAGGCATCCGATCCAGTTCAACTTTCTAGGAATGATAATTCTCTAGTTAGGGTGGCTCTGGACTAAACAATTTACCCTCTCTGGAAAGACAGGAATGCAAGAAAGTTTGCAAATACTAAGTTGCATTTTCATAACCTAAAACTCATAAACCTTGGTTGGATCAAATAGATAATCCTCTCTAGAGAAAAGGATCTCAAGCTTTCTTCATAATTAGCTAGCAACTTCAATCTCCAAACATCTTATAATCTAATTAACTAGTTGCTTGACTTCTTGCTTCGCTTTTTACTTGTTTAAAAGTATTAGTCGGCCACCTTGCATGCTGAAGTTGTGTTACTCTTTCGAATGCTTGTAAACCTTGGATGTTTCCTTTGGAATACATCATTTATTAACTTCTACAATAAACAAAATCCAAAAAAAAAATTTTAATGTTGATAACTACCGATACTAAAACCAGAATTAATATAATCTCCTATTCATTGACCTTTGAACTTTGAGTTGATACCGACAAGACCATACAAGTGCAGAACTGACGCTTCTAAAATGGGCAACTTTTCTATTATGAACTGGTGAAGATGTACTTCGTACTGCAAAAAGTACTCCCTATTAACACAGCTTGGAGCTACTACCATAAGGGATATCGAGGAAATAGTTTATCAACGTAAGTAGTTCATGATATCCCATTAATTTCAATCTCTTCTGGGCCACGGATTTCCTTCGGCTTCTTGTTGTTGTAAAGGTAGACATTACCCTCAGCATTTTTCCTGCTCATATCACAGCTATGTCTATACGTGGTTATGTCAGATGATAATTAAACTTCCCCAACCAAACCAAGCTTTGGTTGCCTCCTTAGTTGAATCTGGAAACTAGAATGAATGTTGATCATCTTTTCTGTTTTGGGGCTTCGAACGGGAAAATTAGACCAGTGTTGAATTGCATTGTGGAGGGTCTCGTCCAAAAGAGCTTTAAATCATTAAAACTCAAAAGCCTCTCAATCATAGGTAAGGACACATCAAACAATACAATATTTCCTCAAATCACATTTTGGTCTCATTAATAAATCGTTTACATCTCTCCACATGCGTAAAATTTGTGTAGAAAGAAATGTTTTGTCCTTAGAAAGACAGGACGAAGGCGTTGACTTGTTAACATCCAATAATAGTATAAGCTGCTTAATCATCTTTGACAAGGGACTTGAACAATAACAACAGGTTCTGCCAGAACAATAACCAGACAAGAAATCAACATCCTTGGTGCATATATCTCTGCATTTAGATCACTGAAAAAGAAATTTATCTTACCAAGGTCTGGTCTCTACTTTTCATACTCGTTTAAATTAATGGGAGCATGATATCTAATTGAATGAAACAGGGAAACAGCAGTAGAAAAAATTTTCAGCATATTTTGTAAAACGAGACAAATCTACAAACTTTGATTATACCTTTGAAACACAAACAACAAAATACAAATTTATCAATTTTCTACTAGCCTGAATGTAGGTTTCCACAACATTGAAACAGAAACATATACAACTACAGAAAATCTTCTCACCATTCAAAATAATAGAACCAGGAATAAGATAAATGGGTATAAGAATGTTTTTACCTATTCTTGCAAGTTAAACTGGCTTTTGCAGAACAAATACAAGAAAGACCGGACCGGTAGATTTTCCAACCCCAAGAATGATCTCATGAACAAGTAGAAGTTATGTTACATGCCTTCTGTGTCTTTAACCCGAGCGGAATTTCTTTCTTTCTGTTTTTTTCTCCTGGGAGCACCTACAGCAGCTGGATCCACCAATGGGCCTGACCAAGTCTGAATAGGTGCTTTAGCATATGAGAAATTCGTAGAACTGAACGGGACTTCAGGAGGATCAAAAACTGGATCCATGAGTACAGAGCCCAAAGGGTAACCAAGTGTTCCATCCTGGTGTGGAGGAGGAAATTTCTCACTCTTACTCTTTGCATTTGCATGTGTAATTAATCGCCGCCTCTGTATCAAGAAAAGAGAATGTGGTAATACCGTGATCATGGTAAAATCAGCAGGCTTTATATGAATCAAGGATAGCAACAAAGGTGAACCTAAAAGCAAGACAAATTGTCAAGCCAGAAGATCGAGTTCAGATCCTCTGTTCCCATTAGCCTAGTCCAACCTTGTTTTTGCCCCAATATGATGTCGTTTTATATCTAATTATACATAAAACGACGTAGTATTGGAGCGGAAACACGGTTGGAATAGGCCAATGTGAACAGAGGATTTCAGGCCCAAAAGATCAATGTAGTTAAAGTCTTGGGTTGATTACTTTGGGGCTTAGATTGATTGTCTCATGCCATCAATCCAAATGATTTCAATAATAATCACATTAACACTCACACAAGCACCCCTCCCTTATCCATGTTTTCCAAAAAGAGTACTTTCAACATTGTTACTCAGAAATAAATGCTTACAAATACGTAAAATTATGATGGAGTAATATTATGCCCAATTATCTATAATACCTACCTACAATAACATCCACGACTCCGCGGAAACACATGGAAAGAAATCAACACCACTCTTGATATGCAACTCTTTTGACTTCTAAGTCCACCACAAATATGGAGTTGGATAGCGAATAAATAATTCTGCCCCATGCAACACTACCAAAATAAAAGTATTACTTTCTTCTTTTTAGGTAATTGCATAACCTATTTACATTAAAGTGTCTTGTCATAATAGTTAGTTTCTCACAAACACACAGTTTTGTCACACAGATGCATCAATACATTCCTTAAGAAAAAGCAGTGGACATATGATGGATGATCTTAAGGACAGGAATTCAAAGAAATAGCATATCCTGACACCATAACTTGGAGTCAGAAAGTAGAAACATAGCATATTCCCATGGACAACGGTCAAAATTAAGGAATCTTATGCCTGTACAGAGATTTAACAAATATATAGTAGGATTAAGCTCTGAAACACTCAAATCAAAAGAATTTGATGAAGCTGCACTTAATCAATCTTGATTGCTTTCCTTGCGTATCCAATTTTTCATTGTCCCACAAAGCAAAAGAAGCTTAGCAGATTTCAAGTCAGACAGAGCAGATTTAGAATGTAAAGGCTGGAAGTAAAATGGAAGCAAAAAGGAGAAAAAAAAAATTCAAAAAGAAAGTGGCTTAATAGACATACATCAAGATTAGCTTGCAGTTCAGCATTGGCCTCTGGGGCAAGAATTCCTCTAACAGCTCGGTCACGGTGGCGAGCCTTCACACCATCAGCATGAGTCTTTCCAGCAGCTCTCAATCTGCATCAATCAATACCATTTTTTCTTAAATCAAAGCAGAGATGTAATAAATTGCCTAAGTGGTAGCACTAAGGCATAGAGGAACACTGAAGAAATGAATCAGGAATGTAGAAACTCATGTACAGGTCTTTGCCTGAGAAAAAAATAAAGGGTTGAGATAACAGAGTATTAAAGCCATTCCACCTTCTAGCTTCTTCATCACGTAACTTGGCATCCATCTCTTTGCTAGGAGGATATTTTGGAAGACAAGAAGGATCACAAGCATATGGCTTGGTAGTGAAGAACTGCAAAATTCTAAAAATTATAACCAGCTAATCACAGCCACAGCGACAACCAGAACAACAGTTCTAATATAAAGCCCAATACACAATTGCATTGCTCATTTGCATAGATAACAATCATAACAGCCAAACTTCATTCTCAATTAGGCAGTCAACCAGATAGAGCTCAAAAAGAAAATGCCCTAGAACAACCATTAGCCAGCCAATAAAAAAGTTCAACTCAAGCAAGCTTAAACAAGATCCTAATCTTTCATGTTGATTTCCACTTTGATTTCATTAAAAAACATTTTCTGGAAATTATATGATTCTTGAAAATTTGTGTGCACGTTTTCCACATAAAGAAGCAAAATATGGAAATTTTCTAAATGTCAATGCTCCATAGCAATGGAAGATAAAGTCTTAAGCTACCAGTAATCTTAAAAAAAGTTTGTAGAGGTAACCATGGTCAAGGTATCCAAACCACAAAAATTGAGAATGAAGATTAGCCTATGCAGACACTCGTGCTACTAGATTCCTTGTTTAAAAATTTTGTCAAAACCAAATCTACAAAGCCCAAAGCCCAAAAGCACTTTGTGATATGGTCATTTCCAGGTATCTAAATATAGAATGGCATATTGCAGCTCCAATATCATCAAGAGATAAGCATTTTCCAGCATTTATTTTCCAGTCTACAAACATCAAAATAAAACCAAAAATTCAACTAGAGAAAAAAGTAATGAAGAAGGAAACTAACTTCACTCCTTAGTGCAACAGTAGCAGTTTGGCGATCAGATGGGTCAATTGCAAGTAGGGTTTCAATTAGTGGCAGGGATGATGGTGGAAATGCTTTGAAGGTCTCTTGTATACATCGCTTGTATGATTGTTGAGGCTTAAATATGGTTGCATGTGGCAACTTTAACTTTTTCCAATAGTCATCAGAAGGAGACCCGCACAATTTAAATATCTTGTGTAGTTGCTCCACCTATGCAACGGCATAGATTTCAGCATAAAAACATAAACTAATATACAAGCACTTAAAAAGGTGCTTTTCTTTCTGTCATCTAATCAGCCAATAAGAAAGCAGCATCAAGAACTAAATAACTACATATAGCAACAAAAATAACTACTTTCAGCAGTTCTCCCCATTTCCCACTCTCCCTCTAATTAAGACAATTATCTTAGCAAATAAAGTGGGAAAACTGATGAGACCCCAGCTTTGCCAGGATCACGAAATGATATGTGCTAGTTATGTTGAATTAACTATGCCAACCAATATAAGTATAGAAGACCACGTTGTATACGTGCACTGGATGCATGCCAAACAATCACCCTTCTTCATCAGTGAATTTTATTATCATGTTATATTACTGATTGGAAGCAAATAATCATTTTATCAATCAGCAAATGCCTTCCAAATATTAAATATATTCAACAGTTAATGAGTAGAAACCAGAGTGCACACAAAATAATATATATGCTGGAAGAATGAACGGGTCAACCAAGGCATCTATGAGAGAAGAATAAAAGTAATCATAGATGAAATTGAGTAACTGAACAATTAAAAATCAAAACTGACCTCTGTGCGGCCGGGCATGATAGGCTTCCCAAATAATAACTCGGCCAGAATGCAACCAGCACTCCATAGGTCTATTCCAACACCATAGTCAGTGGCCCCCAAAAGAAGTTCTGGGGGTCGATACCACAAGGTGACCACCCTACTAGTCATGGGTTGCTTGTGATTAGGATCAAAGAAGGAAGCCAACCCAAAATCAGCAATCCTAAGAATTCCATCATTGCCAATAAGAAGATTTGACCCTTTAATATCACGATGAAGCACACGATGATTGTGACAGTGCTCAAGGCCAGACAACAACTGCTGCATATAGCATTTGACCTGCCAGACATTCTCAAAATTTGAGAATCAGATACACACATTTCAATGCCTAATGAAAAAATTATGAAAGATAACAAGTACATCACCTGAGCATCTGTGAACTTAATATTCGGACTTGCTGTAAGGCCAGCCAAATCATGCTCCATATACTCAAGAACAAGATATAAACTGCAAGACATCCTGGAAGTAACCAAACCCTCCAATTTAACAACATTGGGATGGTCTAAGCGACGCAATATCAAAATTTCCCGAGCCATGAACTTTACACTCTCGGGCTCCAAATTGTCAAACCGCACCTTCTTCAGTGCAACAATTTTCCCGGTAAGAGTATCCCTGGCTTTGTACACATTACTATATGTACCTTGTCCAATCTGAACATCAAATCAACAAACAGAAAAAATATTAATTTAAACCCTGATTCCAAATTCTTGATTTTGTATCCCTTCAAGACAACTAAGGTCTCTATGAACTAAATGAAACGAATGGCCAGAGTATCCAACTGTAGAAATTTCCGAGTGTTTGTGTGGCACATTTTAGATAACTATTGAACAGAAAAGACATTAGAAGTATAGACAGAAGCCATCAAATAATAAGAGACAAAAACAGTACTTTATCAAGCTTCTGAAAAGTGTCAGCACGACGAGGGGTCCAGCCATTAATAGCTTCACCGGCGACGGCAGAGAGCCAAGAGGGCCAACCAGCAGCAACCTGCTCGCCGTGAACATGCTTTGGAGGATTACTAAGCCTCGGATTCGGTCTCGACGACCGCCTACTCCTCTCCCCTCTTCGTCTCACACTTTGCTCCCCATTATCCTTGGGAATTCCTCCGTTTCTAACTTCCCCCGCCGCAGCATCAACCCCAACCTCCTCACTCTCCTTCCTTTCCCCGCCAACCGCCTTCTTTACGTCTTTCCCAAACACACACCCCATCTCTCATTCCCCATCACTCCCTGCTCTGCTTCCACTCCACATTATATTTTCAAACAAACAAACAAAAAAGGAGAAACAGAAATCGGCTGGGGATGGGTTATACAGAAGGAGGAAGAGGAGGAAAGAGGTTTGGGGATGGCTTCTTTTGAGACAAAGGTAAAGAGGGAGAAGCAATGATTTGTAGTTGTGCAAAGACGACAGTCAAATAAAGAGCAGCATATCTGACTATTATTATTATTATTATTATAATGATAAGGACTACATTCGTAGTAAAGATGAAGGGAATGTTGAGGGAGGGAAAGAGAACAGAAATGGACCTGTGTCTGACTCTGTTGCTTTTCTTTTAAAGAAATTTGGCTTTGAAATTATTTATTTCAAGTTTAAAAAAACAAAAAAAAAGGGAACCGAATTCTAAGGCTAAAGTTGAGGAACTAATTATCTACTAGAGCGTGCCAATTAAAAATATTGAAACGACAAAAAATAAAACAGGATACGCAGTTCCTTCCGCCTATTGTTTAAGACTTGACTTAGTCCGGTGTTCGGGTTGGGTCAAATTCCAACTTTTAACAAATTTTCCTCAAAATTTGCATCACTAGTGTAATGGGTCGGATGGATGGCGAGAAAAAGGTGAGGTTTAAGGGTTTGGCCGTTAATTAATGAAATAAAAAGAAACGAAAATTATCGGTTTATAATATAGTAAAAGTTGTTTTCAAAGAATATAATAATTGATTTAGTGAAATATTATTTAGAAAATTAATAAAATGGAATGCAATATATAATAAATGGTTATTATATTCTTGATATTAAAATAGTTGTTGTAAGAGGTTTAACGCTATGATTTTAAACAGAAATCATATTCATTTAAAAAGTCACGGAATAATTTTTTATATATTTTCTATAATAAAGTTTTATAATTTTATTATTATTAATTATATAAAAATTTTATTCTATTACATGTTATTTATATTTTAAAATTATTTGTTTATATTTTTATTTATATAGACATTTATGCAAACAATTAAAGAATAATTTTTTTCTATTTTTCATTAATAAAAATCTTACTTAAATTTTTTGTTTTATTATTAATTATATAAAAATATTATTATTAGGGTATGGGAAAAAGGAGGTTAGGATTAGAAGAAATAATTGGTATTAAAAAAAATTATTGAAGGAATATTAGGTAGTATGTATTTATTAGTTTAAGTTTCATCCTAAACCCTCTAAATCGAAAGTTTCTTAGTTAGAATGAAACATAACATGAAACACTTTACTTCCATCTTATTTTGTTTCGTTCTATCATGAAACTCTTAACTAAATAATAGAAGTGTGTTATATTCCATTACTAAGTCCTCAACCAAAAAGGGCTAATGTGGAAAACTAAAAAGGAAGATTGAAAGACTAATAAATAAGCAAAACACCCATCTCAACGGACTTGAAAATATCATCTTTGCTATAGTGAGATCCACCAAAAGTTGCTATAACACAACTTAGAATAGCAAAATACCAAATTTATGGGAAAACAAAGAATCTCCAATTTTAGGAAAGGTACTCCTAACTTGAAGCATGACATTTATTAAATGTAACACCATAAGGATAGACATAAGGCAAAGAAAAACAAAATAAAGAGAATTATGCAAAGAAAGGGCAAATTAAGACAAAAGCACGAAGGAGTTGACGATGAGAAGAATGAGTTCTTTTTTGAGAGGTTTTAAGGTAGAGAATAGGTTCTTTGGCATTTTATAATTTTATTAATAAAATTTATTTATCCAACCCTAAATTTGTAAATATAATTTCACTATTTTCTTTTTAGTAACATTAATTGAGGGAGTAGATAAACGCCACATGTGCATTAGGTACCTTTGTAAATTGGTGTACATGTGGACACTTTTAGAACCCATATGGACCCATAAGTATCTTACATGGGATAACAGGTAAATATTTAGTTAATTAATAAACAAAAATTTGTATTTTCTAAAATTACTCGAAACCCCCCAACATTATCCCATTTGCCTCAAATTTAATCAAATCCCTAATCATAAACTTCTAAGTTCTCCTAAATTTCCCGCAATTTTCATAGTAATAGAAAAACCCATAAATATTAAAAGCATTTCTTTTCAAATGTTATTTGCAACTACCTAGAAGTTCACATATTTGTTTCTAGACAAAAACAAATAGCATTATATCCAATTTCTCCTTAAATTTCTCCTAATTCTCCCAATTGTTACCTCATTCCTATAGCAAAACAGGAAAAAATAATAAAATCACTAATTTTTGTGTATTATTTGCAGCTATCTGGAACTTCACATCTTTGTTTATCGAAGACAACAAACAATAATATGTCTAATTTCTCTTGAATTGTTGCTTGATTCCATTAGAAATACCCAAAAACAATATCATTGACTTGTATTTAAAAAGTTTGTCTTTATTTATCAAAGAAAATAAATAATAGTGGGTTCATAAAGTCAAAGTAATTCAAAATAATGTGTCAAATTTTAGGTCCTTTACACTTTTTTATCATATTGTTTGAGGAATGTAAAGCAATCTTGGGACCATTAATATGATCCAAAAAGAGGTCTCTTTGTGGGATCTAATGATGTGGTATCTCCTAAGGTATATTTAAGACTTAATTTATCTATAATTGAAACCGTGATCAAAACCCAAATTGAAACCTACAATCTTAACTAAAATTGTAATTCTTATAGAAATACCAATTAAAAATGCAATTGAATCATTCATTGATCATAACAACCCTAATTAAAACCTAAAATTGTAGTTGAAATACTATTTAAACCCTTATTGAAACTCCAATTGAATCTCCAGTTGAACTCTAATTAAATCCCCAATCAAAACTTCTAATTGATCATACTAACTTTAATAAAAGCATAAAACCTAAATTAAAACATTTATTGAGCAATGAAACCATAATTAAATCCCAATTGATTATGTTTGTAATACCTTTTATGTTTAAGTGATTTGGGCTTAAAAACCTTTAGTTATCCTATTGTTTGAGTTGTTTTTTTTTCATATCTTCCTATCTTATTGGTTTGAAAATTTCCCCTCTATGGGCCTTCAGTTGCTTGTTTTCTTTAATTGTTAGCTTATTTATTAGGTTATTTGTTGGCATATAACTTATAAGTTTCATTATAGATTTCTTTTGGAACATGAAAGTTACAATCTCATCATTCTAGGATGAGAATTCCAAGATAGAAAACTATACTAATAAAACAAAGTACAACTTTTAGTTTTATAAGCTATAAGCTAACATGTATTGATACAATTAGAGTTCAAATGAAATTTTTAATAGAACAAATTTATATGTAATCTTATAGCAGTAGACGGCTCTCTAGAAAACACCTCTAATCTTCTTTCCTTATTTTTGAAAATCCTCTGTTTCTCTCATCCTATATGGCTAACACTAGATATGATAAAGCAATGTAGAAACACCATCTTATATCTTTGTTGATGTGCATTAAATTTGAACACCATATGGCTATTTGTCGAAATCATCAGGGGGATTAATAATGGCATATTTTTGTAATATCAACCTCTAAGAGGCACCAGTAAAGCTACATATGACAAACAAGGATGATGTACTTTCCATCTAGCATTTACATAGAACATACTAATTGGTCATGAATGAAAACTTATTCAACCTCTCAATGGTGGGTAACGTATTCTTGATAGCTCTCCATCAGGTTTTTGCAACTTGGGAAGTGTGAACTTAGACCACTTAACATCATACCATATAACACACCTAATGTTCTCTTGAAAAAGTCCTTTGTAAGACAAATTATTGAAGTTTCCTCAAATGGAAGGAATCCATTCTTTTTTTTTCTCTCTCTCTCTCTCTATGTCATCATATAAAACCAAATTGTTAATATTATTTGACAAGCTAATATCAAAAAATTCTAGACAGAATAATGTCCATGTGCTCAAGAGCTATTGTAACATTATGATTTTTATGGATGATGTTTCTCAAAGTGTCTAGTTCCACTACATTTTCCAGAGGACCTCTAACTGGCCATTTATCATACCAAAAGAGCATCCTTGATCCCATTTCCAATCTTCTTAACAAAGTTTGGTCCAACAGTGCTTTTGATACTAAGGATGGATTTTAAGGTCGTAGATTTGTTTCTTATAGACAAATATAATTTACATAAGCTATTCCCTTTTATGTCATATTCATGAACATATTTATACCAGAGAGATTGTCAATCCTCAACCAGTCTCTATAGTCTCTTAGTGAGCATACATACGTTCAACTTTCTCAAAGGGATTATATGCAAGCCTCCATATGTTCTTGGAAGTGTAAAACTTAGACCATTTGATAGAGGCTCTATACTTTATAGTTTTGTTTCTAGACCATAGGAATATATTGAGTATTTTATCAATTGTCTTGCTCACGGCCTTAGGAATAGTGATAAATGCTTATTTGACTATAATTATATACTCATATTTAATGTGTTTTGCTTGTTATTTAATAGTTTTATAGTATTTTTTATTCTTAATTCACTTCAAATGTATTCGTAGGAGATCATTGCCTTTCGGACTAAAAGGAGAAGAATTTGGATGAAATTATGCCATGGAATGAAGATTTGAAGCAACTTGGACCTACATGACCATATATAGTGACTGTGTAAGTCTTTATAAATGCATGTAGATTTGAAGAATATCGGTTTTGGTTATTGGAAGTTAAACACCCGTGTATGTTGATATACATAGTTGTGTATGCTACCTGTGTAAGTCTCAATGCTTGTGTAAATCATAAATTTATATGTTTTTGGAGATACACGATTACCTACTTGTCCGTGCATATTGACTGGGTATGTCCAAGAAACTTTAGTTTTTATAATAAAAAGGACACTAATGGAGGCAAAATAAAATAGAGGCGAGTTTAGAAGTAATTTTAAGTCATAAGAAACATAAAGAGGTGTCAATTTTGATCAGAGGACAAGGAAAACACGAAGAATACATCACAAGATCCGATAGATAATAACATCCAATCCAACTTATGAAACGATCCATTAGAAGAAAAAGGGATATTTAGAATTATTATTTCTTTTGCTTCTAGTTGTTCTTCTACATATTTGTCTTTGATTTTGTTTTAATGAATATGAACTAAATTTGATTAGTTTATGATAACAATATGATTTGATCTTTTATTTAATGCAATTTTATTGATTAATTTATTGAAATTCAAGTATGCGTTATATTCTTGTTCTAATATATCTGAAATATTAGTTCTTAATTTGATTTCATATGATTGAGATTGGAAAATCCTTTTTTGCAAATAGATCTACCAAAATTGGAAGGAGTTGCATGCAAACTTAGAGATAGGTCAACATAAATCCTTTAAATTAGGATTAAACTTGTCAATTTTGATCAGAGGACAAGGAAAACACGAAGAATACATCACAAGATCCGATAGATAACAACATCCAATCCAACTTGTGAAACGATCCATTAGAAGAAAAAGGGATATTTAGAATTATTATTTCTTTTGCTTCTAGTTGTTCTTCTACATATTTGTCTTTGATTTTGTTTTAATGAATATGAACTAAATTTGATTAGTTTATGATAACAATATGATTTGATCTTTTATTTAATGCAATTTTATTGATTAATTTATTGAAATTCAAGTATGCGTTATATTCTTGTTCTAATATATCTGAAATATTAGTTCTTGATTTGATTTCATATGATTGAGATTGGAAAATCCTTTTTTGCAAATAGATCCACCAAAATTGGAAGGAGTTGCATGCAAACTTAGAGATAGGTCAACATAAATCCTTTAAATTAGGATTAAACTTAATAATGAAATTAACGAATTGATAATGTAATCCTTCAAGTTTTAACTAGAAAGATTTGTGTTAACCAACTGATAGGTTAGTTGTTAGTAGTCTTCAGAAAAATTTTAACATAAGATAAGAATTTTCACAATCTAATAATCAATAATATAATTGCACTACAAGAAAAACGTCCTTTTGCGACAGAAATTACCGACGGAAAATATTAACTTTCCGTCGGTATGTAATATTAGCAACAGACTTTACCGACGGACAAGGGCATCGTAGAATCAGCCGTAGCTAATAAATATCGACAAAAAATTATTAAATTTACCTACGGAAAATAATTTTCTGTCGGTAAATATGTCAACGATTTACATTTTTCCGTTGGTAAATTTACCAACGAAAACCATTTTCCGTCGGTAAATTTACCAACGGTTTACATGTTTCTGTCGGTAAATTGATCAGAAAACTTTTTTTTTAATAATGTATTGTCAATACCGTCAACAAATTTTATTTCATGATGTTACAGTGAAAAAATACCTTATCCAAAGTAAAGACGATGGTAGCCGGAGACACGACGACGGTAGCCAGAGACTCGACAACGGTAGCCAGAGACATTCATCAAACACCTTACATGCATCAGAAATTCATCCCAACATCACAACTAAAATCATGTATTATCCCTTTTATCACTAACATTCATACCTTAAAGTTGTTTTTCAATCACAAAATGCACAAATAAATGAAAGTAATTAAATACCCAAATTAACTTTCATCTAATATACAAGAAAACACATAACAGTAGTTGCGAAAATACCTCCACCAAAGGACACAATGAAAATGGTTGGAGAAGACAACACCGACGAGCATAAAAGGAGTCCACAACAGAGAAACTGGAGAGAAGAAAACCGAAGAGGAGACACAGCAGTAAGAAGGAAGAAGAAGATGCAGGTGGAGGGGGAGGAATGTCGGGTCAGTTTAAATTTAAAGAAAATTTACCGACAGAAATTAGCGACGGAAATTTCCGTTGGTAAACTCAAAATTTTTGTATTCCGCCAACAATTCCCGCCTTTTTACCGACGGATATCTTATATCGTCACTAAATTCTATCGCAAAATTTATTTAACGACGGAAATTAGTACCGTCGCTAAATGAAAATTTTCCTGTCAACTTTACCTACGGAAATGAAATTTTCGTCGGTAATTTGTAACGGGAAATTTCCGTCGATAATTTTCCATCGCTAAATCTGTCTTCTTTACTGACGGATATCTTATACCATCGCTAAATTTCATCGCAAAATTTGCCGGGATGATTTCCCTCCATATTTAGCGATGGAAATTAGTACCATCGCTAAACGAAAATTTTCCCATCAACTTTACCAATGGAAATCGATTTTCTGTCAGTAATTTGCAACAACATATTTTTCGTCGGTAATTTTCTGTTGCTAATGCTTACTTTTCTTGTAGTGTTGTATGATTAATGATTAATATTTAAGAATTCTTGGGAGGATTCATCACCAAGTTACTATTTATTTCATATCAACTTTTCCAAATATTTTCCTTTTTCTTAAGTTCATTATTGATTCAATCTTAGCTTAGTATACTTATAGTCCTTATGGGATTGACCGTGCTTGCTTGTGCTAGCTTATAGCTACACCTTGGACTTGTGATTTTAACATTGATAAATTTCTAATAAGTATAGAAATAGTCAATCAAGTTTTTGATGTTATCTTTGAGGATTAGTAATATTAGGAAAGCCTAATTTTTATTAACCTAACCATTATTTTTGTATTTGTTTTGTTTTGTTTTGTTTTCTTTACTTTTGGACTTATTTATTTATTTATCTTTTGAACTTGTCTACTTTGACTCGAAGTCTGTAGCTTATTATTAGGATTTGAGATTAATCACTATAGCCACAAGCTATAATAGAAGGATGGAGCGGAGAGTGTTCTCATAAGAGTTATGATATGCCATCATCTATTGTAATATCACAATTTTGGAAAGAAAGGTATGATGACATGTTTTTAGAGGCTCAGTCGATATCCATGTTGTGCTGCGAAATTTGGGGGTGTAACCATTACAATAATAAATTTTGGGCACTAAACTATAAGTAGGAACAACCAAGTATATATAACGGGTCTTAAAGTGCACCCTATGAGAACACTTATAATTCATAGTGGAACATATCTTACGCTTATGGATGGAATAATTATGATTTGACTGAATATTTATAATAAAAACAACAAAAAGAGCAACTTATAAGTATAATAGCGAAAGACCTTGCTAAAAGCAAAGCTAGCTGACGTGAATTCGAAGAGAAAATCTACGGATGCATACATCACTATACTTAGTTTTAGTTTTTTAAAATAAGGTTAATTACACTAGATCCCTATTATTTGTAACTTTTTCATTTTATTATAGTTTTTAAAAGTTATATATACATGCTTAATTTTGGTTTTATTTCACTTGTAGTGTCACTCTTCGTTAGGTAGTTCATAGAGAATGGGCAAACGATACCATATGACTTAGGTGTTGTGTCGCAATACCTATCATATTTGTATCATGAAATGTATGATGTTGTGTAATTTAAGAAAGATAATGTGCAAATGAGTTTCTCCTATATATATAGCTAACGTCGTGACTTTAAGAGACACCAAACAATTTGTTTCACTTCTATACTTTAACGTCACTTTCTATGAAAAACGTAACAAAGAATGGACAATTGAACTTTGATTGTTTTTGTGCCATGTAAAGTTTAATGAAGCTTGACCATGTCATTTCTCCATTCTTTGTAAATTTTTTAATAATTTGATTTTTTTTCGAGAATTTGAAAAATTAATTAAGTAGAATAAGTGTAGTGTACAGGTAAGGAGAGGAAACTCTCCCTGTTGTGATCACACTTTAACACTTTATAATAAAAAATTAAACGACATTGTAGGAAACCAAGACAGGAGGCTATTAAGGGACTACGTATCGATAATTAGAGTAAATATCTTCTCTTCTTTCTCGATTCTTCAAAATGATTACTCAATTTAGGTAAGGAGCTTCGAATACTGCAATGCAACGACCGTATTGCAGCTTCTCTTCAATCCGTCTCTTGCTCGAATGGATTTGCATCTCAGGTAGGATGTTTGATAATATTTGTTTTGTTTCCTCATTTTTAAGCATAACAAGCTTCATGTTGAATATCAAGAGTCTTCCTCATTACCCAGTCTAGTAAGCGGTGGATTTGGAGAGGTACCACCCGATTCTTGTTACGGCCCCCTCCATCAGCCTTTTAGCTTACTTGTTAGTGCTTTTTGATACAAGAACTCCGTGCCATAAATATATATCATTCTTCCCGAGACTTTGTACCGTGGAATAAACAAAAGTCTTAAGGTGTGCTTATTTAGTAGGTATGAAAAAAGAAGAATGAGTATGGAATGAAAGATTGAGTTTAATAAGGGGATATGATTATAGGGTTATTATTTTGATTACCTACTTTTGGGTAATACCCTATTCCTCTCCTAATTTAGAGGAATGAGTATCGTTGTTATAGAGGAATGGGTTAATTAATTACACTATAATTAATTAAATTATTATTATTAATTAATTCAATGCAATATAATTAATTAAAATATAATTCATTCATTAATTAAAATATTGTAATTAATTAATTAAATGCAATATAATTAATTAAAATATAATTCATTCATTAATTAAAATATTGTAACACAACAACAAAATAAGGAGATTTTAGACACTTATGCTTAGACACATCTAATAAGTGTCTAAAATAATATAAAAAT
>JAOSBN010000178.1:23347301-23361523 GCA_027563595.1 Erythroxylum suave | reverse complement strand
TTAGCTTCACTAGGCCCATTTGTAATGCTTAAAAAGAGCAATTGAACATAGGGAAGAAGACCACCATTTTTGTCAAAAAACAAGATGACGTGATGAAAGGAGGGGTAAGAAGTGGACAATGGTTAGAAACCAAAACTATTGTGACTAAAAAAGGAACCTTCCACTAAAGAATATCAATAATAATAAGACTTTTAAGAAGAAAAATACAAGCAATAAAGGGAATGAACAAGGAGTAACCTTAGCTTTAGGTGCTTTTAAGAAATAGTTTCAAAGGAATACAAAAGTACTACTAAAAGTTTAGGCATAAGAAGGTAGATTGCAAGAACCTTAAGGCTAGACTAGGAACAAAAGGTAATCTTTATAAAAAATAAAGTTTGACTAGAATCAATTGTTAATATGCCCTCTAATACTTTGTAGTTATTCACTAGTGTTACAATTCACATTACTAATTTCTTACAAGATATGAAAAATATAAAGAAGCCAATTAATATAAAGTAACATGTATATATCAAAATTGACATAAAAATTAAAGTTCATTTTTGGATTTTCAAATTATAACTCACATAAGAAACTTTTTGGAGTTATATAAAGTCATTTACATAAAAAAGTTTAATTTCAATATCCTCAATCATATTTAACCTTTTACTATTGTGGCAACTATTATAACTTTCGTTATTGGTATCAGATCAATATCCTTGCTAGCTGGTTTGAGAGAGGATTTATAGGTCTATACGTTTCTTAAAGACCTTAGGACCAAATTCTATCGTCTAAAGGGTCAAAGAGGAACTAGATAATACAAAATGAATAGTCTACAGAAGAAGAAGTTTCGATCATTTAGGCGGAAAGCAGACGAATGAAAAAGTAGACGAAGTAAAAAGATAGACAAAATTTGTCAGAAGGTAGACAACGAAAAAAGGTAGACGAAGTTCGTCAGAATGTAGACGAAGCAAAAAGGTAGATGAAGCTCGTCAGAAGATGGACAAAGCGAAAAGGTAAAGGAAATTCGTCAAAAGGTAGACGAAGCAAAAAGGTAGATGAAATTTGTCAGAAGGTATACAAAGAAAAAAGGTAGACGAAGTTCGTCAGAATGTAGAAGAAGCAAAAAGGTAGATGAAGTTCATCATAAGGTAGACGAAGCAAAAAGGAAGACGAAATTCATCAGAAGGTATATGAAGGAAAAAGGTAGACGAAGCAAAAACGTAGACGAAGCTCGTTAAAAGGTAGACGAAGCTTGTCAGAAGGTAGACGAAGCAAAAAGGTAGACGAAGTTCGTCAGAAGGTAGACGACTGATGAACTTCGTCAGTAAGTAGACAAAGCAAAAAGGTAGACGAAGTTCGTTAGAAGGTAGACGAAGAAAAAAGGTAGACGAAGTTCGTCAGTAAGTAGACGAAGTTCATCAGAAAGTAGACAATTCAGATGGTCAACTTAAGATGAAGCAAAAGTCAATTTAAGACGATATGCAACTCAGACGAGACATCTTTACAAGTGATAAACGAATGCACTAAGTAGACGATTTAGGTGGTCAAATTAAGACGAAGCAAAGTCAACTTAAGACGATGCATCACAGACGATACGTCTTTACAAATGATAGATGAATACAGTAAGCAAACGATTTAGGTGGTCATCTTAAGACGATGCAACATAGATGATACATCTTTAAAGAAAATAGATGAATGCACTAAGCAGACGATTTAGGTGGTCAACTTAAGATGAAGCAAAGTCAACCTAAGACGATGCAACACAGATGATACGTCATTACATTCCTACGCATTTCCCTTCCTAAGGACCCTAACTTTCATTCCAAATGTCCAAAAATTTCATACTAAATACCGTTGGAAAGCTAAGAGGATAAACTACCACTTCCCAAAAGACAAACCTGTCCAAATCAACCTAGATTAATACAGATTTTTCCTTGAAGTCATGATAAAAATTTTATCCCTATAGATGCTTGAAATGCCATACAAAAGCCTTCAAAAAATCATGAGCAAAATATACATATATTTCGTTAATCTTCAAAGCAAATAAGGGTTTTACAATGCTTTAGTGGGCATTTCGAGCTCCCTTGCATCATAATCCAAAATACAAGGTTTACAAAAACTAGAATCGCTCAAATGCAACTAAAGCATTGTTTTACAAAATCTAACTTCACAAAAACAAAACATGCAAACTGGAGTGATGCCTTGACTTTGGACTTGGTCACTCGAGATCTTGTTCATTTCCTGAAGATGGGAAGGAATGGGGGTGAGCTTAAAAGCTCGTAGGTAACAAGTTTATAACGAATAACAAGCAAACCATTTAAAACGTTCATTGTCATAAAAAGAAATTCTTATTGAATCATAAAACACATGGTTCCAAATTTTCAACCAAATTCTAAATAAAACAATTCATCTATGCATCATCTTGTTAATATATCATGAACATATAAACACATCAAAATGATTTGGGTAGGTCCAAAATAGAACGTGCTACACATTTCTCCTAAGGGTCTTGTGTAGCCCTAAATAAAACGTACTAACGCATTCCCACAAAATAGTTTTTGCATAGCCGTAAACTTATGGGAGTTAGTGAAGGAGCTCCATGCCACTAGCGGGCAGGCGGGAAAAACCTTTAGTCAAAGTGCACTTGACATACGTAAGTGACCAAACAAAACCCATATAACATGTATTTCATAACTTGTAAAAATGTTGCCCAAATGGCGCAATTTCAAAACATGTCTTTCATGAACATATAATATTTCACATGCACTTACATCAACTTTTCTCAATTAATCAACCAATAAAAAAAATCATTTATTTTCTTGAATAAAAAGAAAAAATAATGGCTTATCATCCCATTATAAACATGAAACCCATGTCTTACCTCTTGCTCCCTTGGCCTCTGTTGATCCCCTCCTTGATTTTCTTCATAAAAGACACAATTTCTAATCAACAGGAATTCAAATTTGAGAACCCATAAAGCACATTCACTACAATTGATCTTAGAATTCGTAAACCCATACATTTCTTAAGCTTTATGAACCAAAACCCTTTTAAAAATCTAAAAGATTTTAAAATCAACTTACCCTAAATCTTTACCAAATAATGAGATTTTTGGCTCTAAAGTAAGCTCTTCCCTTCCTCTTTCTTTTTCCTTTCTTGAGTAACCCCAAACTCTCTCTTTAAGACTAAGAAAAGATGTAACCTAGTCCAAAACTCTATTCTTTCTCCACTTTACTGAAACCCCTGTTCTTCTTTCTCTCTTTCTGTCCTTTGATTTTCTCTCCTTCTTTCCTCCATTCACGTTTTTGGTCTTATAATTTACAAGTAAACATTTTCCTCTTCCCATTCTACCCTTAATGGGTAAGAAAAATCCACCTTACCCTTCCTTTAAAGCCTTAGTGCTTCTAACCTTATGTAATCCTCCTAAAATACCCCTTTATGTACTAACCCCAAAAACAAATTCTACCAACAAAAAATAATAAGAATAATTAATAAAAAAAATTTAACTCCCAAAATTCACTTATCCAAACCTTATAATTATTTAAAACGTGGTTAACATATGGGGGCCATCATTTCTCCCCCTCTTAAAAATAATTTCGTCCTCGAAATTCTTACTTGAGTCATGGAAGAGGTATGGATACCTCTCCTTCATGGCTTCTAAGGGCTCCTACGTGGCTTCTTCAACAGAATGGTTTCTCCACTGGACTTTTACTAGTTAAATTGTCTTGTTCCTGAGGACCTTTTCTTAGTATCCAAGATCTCTATTGGAACCTCCTCATAACTCAGATCATCTCTTAACTGAACCTCAGAGGTCTGAATTATGTGAGAGGGATCTAATCTATATCTCCTCAACATGGAAACATGGAAGACATCATGAATCTGGGACAATTCTGGTGGCAATGCCAGCCTAGAGGCTAATGGTCCAATTCTCTCAATAATTTCGTAAGCACCCATATATTTTAGGCATAATTTGCCCTTCTTGCCAAATCTCACGACTCCTTTCCAAGGAGATGTCTTAAGGAAGACCTTCTCACTAACTTTATATTCTATTTCCTTTTGGTGTGCATCAATATAGCTTTTCATTCCATCCCGAGCTGCTTTAAGCCTTTGCTTAACTAACTTGATCTTGTCAACTATCATCTGAACCAATTTTGGTCCTATTTGCTTCCTTTTTCCTTCTTCATCCCAACATATAGGAGTTCTATATCTCCTCCCATACAGCACATCATAAGGATTCATCTGAATGGTTGAATGGTACAAAATATTGTAAGCAGATTTGACCAATGGCAAATGCTCAACCCAAGCTCCTTTGAAATCCATCACACATGCCCTGAGCATTCCCTCCAGGGTCTGAATGGTCCTCTCAGATTGACCATCTATCTGAGGGTGAAAAGCAGTACTAAAACTTAACTCGGTTCCTAAAGCCTCTTGTAAACTTCCCTATAATCTTGAAGTAAACCGAGGATCTCTGTCAGAAACTGTAGAGTCAGAAATTCCATGTAATCTCACTATCTCATCAATATACTTCTTTGCTAGCATATGCAAAGAATCAGTTTGTTTAATTTCCAAAAAATGGGTTGACTTTGTCAAACGGTTAATAATAACCCATATGGCATCATGTTTCCTATTGGTCTTGGGCAAACCCATCAGAAAATCCATGGTTACCCTTTGCTACTTCCACTCAGGAATAGACAATGGCCTTAACTTGCCTGAAGGTGCCTGGTGTTCAACTTTAACTTACTGACACACTAGACACTTACTTGCATATTCTGCTACATCCTATTTCATGCCTTTCCACCAAAAATGCTCTTTCAAATCTCTATACATCCTGGTGTGCATGGCATATGGCGCATTGTGTGCCTTATCCAATATCTCATCCTTCACCTCCTTGACATTTGGTATATAAAGCCTATACCCTACAGTCATGAGTCCATCATCCCTCACTATCACTTCAGACTTCTTGCCATTCTGCATTTCTTCTCGGAGCTTCCTCAATTCTGCATCTTGTGCTTGTAATTCCCTAACCTTCTCTTTGAATATCGGTCTCACTTTGAAGATAGCAAAAATAAATTCAGGTTCCTCTTGTTTCAAACTTATCCTAAGCTTAGCCATCTCTTCCAATGATGACAGATAAACTGTCTGAACATGGGCTATTGATGATTTCCTACTCAAGGCATCGACCACAACATTTGCCATGCCTAGATGGTACTCAATCAACAAATCACCATCCTTAAGCAACTCAATCTACGTTCTCTATCTCAAATTCAACTCTTTCTAACTTAGTAAGTACTTGAGACTTTTATGGTTAATAAAGATCCTCATCTGAACCCCATACAGATAATGTCTCCAAATCTTTAAGGCAAAAATCACTGTTGCCAATTCGAAATCAAGGGTCAGATAACTTAACTCATAAGGCTTTAGCTGCCGCGAGGCATATGGTATTACCTTGTCTCCTTGCATCAATACACAACCCAAACCTTTTCTTGAAGCATCACTATACACTGTATAATCCTCATCTTCCATAGGCAAAGTCATAATTGGAGCACTTGCCAATCTGTGCTTAAGCTCCTTGAAGCTCTTTTGGTACTCATCACTCTAGATAAACTTCTGATTCTTCCTCAATAACCTCGTTAGTGGAGCAGCAATCATAGAGAATCCTTCCACAAACCTCCTATAGTAACCTACCAGACTTAGAAAACTCCTCACTTTCGTCACTATCTTGGGTGCATGCCACTTCACCACTGCTTCAATTTTCTTTGGATCAATATGTATCCCATTCTCAGAAATTACATGTCGAAGGAATACCAGCTCATGGAGCCAAAATTCACATTTGTTGAATTTGGCATAAAGTTCCCTCTCCCTCAGAGTCTGCAATACTATCTTGAGATGTTCCTTATGTTCCCATTCACTCTTGGAGTACACCAGAATTCCATCTATAAACACTATGACAAATTGATCCAGATACTCTTTGAAGACCCTATTCATAAGATCCGTGAATGCAGCTGGATCATTGGTTAAACCAAAAGGCATAACTAGGAACTCGTAATGCCCATAACATGTCCTGAAGGCTGTCTTATTCACATCAGATTCTTTAATTTTGAGCTGATGATAGCCCGATCTGAGATCAATCTTGGAAAAGACCTTTGCTCCCTGCAGCTAGTCAAACAGATCATCTATTCGTAGCAAAGGATACTTGTTTTTAATGGTCACCTTGTTGAGTCTCCGGTAATCAATACACGTCCACTATGCTCCATCCTTCTTCTTGACAAATAGAACAGGCGCTCCCCAAGGTGACGAACTTGGCCTTATATACCCCTTCTCTAACTGTTTCTCCAACTGTTTCTTAAGCTCTTTCAGCTCAGCTGGAGCCATCCTATACGGTGGTATAGAAATGGGTACGGTTCCGGGAATCAAGTCAATGGAAAACTTAATTTTCCTTACTAGTGGCAAACCAGGTAAGTCCTCTAGGAACACATCAGGAAATTCCCTCATAACTGGAAAATCCTCTAACCTCCCTTACTCCACATCAGAGTCCAGAACGTTCGCCAAGAAGGCTTCACAACCCTTCTTCGTCATCCTGTCAGCTAGTAAAGTAGAAATAATTCTTAGTGATGGCGCTTTCTTGTCCCCTTTGAAAATCACCATCTCACCATTACTCAAATCAAATTCCACCTCCTTAAGGCCATAATCCAACTTTGCGTGATATTTTTCCATAACATCTATTCCCAGTATAACATCTAAGCCTTTTAGGTCTAGAGGTAGTAAATCCACTACCAGTCTAGAACCATCAATGAAGAGCTCACAGCTTTTATATACTTGACTGATTACTACATTCCTACCTAGAGTTGTACTAACAAGCAAAGGACTATTTAAGGGTACTAAATTCACACCATGTAGAATCATATTTGTAGAAATAAAAGATTATGTGGAACTTGAATCAAATAGTAAATAAATTGCTGAATCAAATAACTGGGCTATACCCATGATGACCTTTGGTGCGGCTGTTGCTTTCGCCTTTGTCATGACAAACACTCTTGTTTGTGCCTGGTCCCTTGGCCTTCCTGGAGGAATAACCTTCTTTGTAGCTCCAGAACTGACCACTTTAGTGGCTGGCCAGGTTCCCACTGTTTCTGCTCTCCTTGGGGCTTGTAACCCCGACCCCTCTTACCTTGTTACTTGGGGACAGTCCTTGATCATATGTCCCTTCTCTCCACATTGAAAGCAGGCTCTTAGTAACTTGAAGCACTTTCCCCTTTGCAACTTCCCACAATGCTTACATTGGGGGTTCATGTTCCTGCTCCTCTCTACCCTGCTATTGCCTCCTGCTGTTGAGGCTTGCACTGACACTGCCCTTGCTTGCTTTTTCTTAGTAGAGGCACTACTCCCCGTCTTAGTCTGTGTGCGGGAGCTCTTCGCACCCCTCTCAGATATTGGAGCACTCATACCCTTTCTTGAGAATTGCTCCCAGTTCCTCCTCTTCCTGCTTACCTCATTATTTATATTCTCTAGTTTCTCAACCTAGAGTGCAGCATCTACCAACTGCTGGTAGTCATAGAAATTATGGATCAAGACTTTCTCCTTGGTCCCCAGATGAAGACCTCCCTTAAAATTATGACACTTGTCTTCCTCATTCACCACAATGTTGGCCACATATCAGGAAAGATGAGTGAACTTCAGTTCATACTCACTCACGGCATCTCCCTCTGTGTGAGATTCAGAAACTCCCTAGCCTTTTATTGTATATAAACCCTGGAAAGGTACTTCTTCCTGAACACTTCCACAAAATCTCTCCATGACAACACCGGAGGCATAACCTGACTGTGGGGCACTAATTCCCACCAGTGAAGTGCATTCCCCTATAGCAAGCTCACTGCATAATCTAACTTCTCCTCATCAGAGAACTTCATCTAAATCAGAACCCTCTCGATCCTCTTCAACTAGGCTTCAGCTTCTTTTGGATTTGTAGTTCCGTGAAAATCTACAGCTCTATACTTGCAGAGCTTATCATATTGTCCAGTCCTCTCCACTAGGGCTTGCATCGAAACTTGAGACCCTTGGCCCATGGCATATGAGAAAGCCTGAGCAAAGGTCTAAAAGAATCGCAGATCCATGGGTTGTTTGAGGCATAGGAGGCATCTCATATTGCACACTAGCTACCTCAGAGTCAGGAGCAGAATGTGTCCCCACATCTTGTGGGACATAGGATTCATCGGTGCTCCCTTGGTGAGAGCTGGATCGAGTCAAAGCTCCTCGAGTTCTTTTTCGAGGCGACATAATCACTCCTTCAATATAAAACCAATGAAAATCTTTAGTTCATGCAAAATAATTTCAAAGTGTGAAAATAGTTCAAAACGTACAAAACAATTTCAAATCATGAAAACAATTTAAAACAATGCAAGCTGTTCATTTAAAATGATGCATGTTCATTTCATGTCCTAAACTACCTATTTCATGCCTAAACCTATTCGCAAACCTAGACCTAAGCCTAGTCGAAAACCTGAACTGAAACCTAGTCACTCTGATATCATAAGTTTTTGGACGCCACCCTTACGAGTCATATGCCTGATGTCCTGAATGACATCTGAACGCGCATCCCATAAAGGTGGCTTGCCCAGACCAGCCAATCCTCAAAAGGAACTCAATTTACCTATTTTCGGACATATTTGTGGGAAAACTCCAAGTGGAATTTCAATTTGACCTTTTTAGAACATTTTGATCCCCTCCCCCCTTTTTTGGCTTAAGTCCCTAATGACACTAAGATCATTCAATTTGGTTATATCCTCAATCATATTTAACTTTTTTCTATTGAGGCAACTAGCATAACTTTTGTTATAGGTATCGGATCAAGATCCTTGTTAGCTGGTTTGAAAGAGGACTTATAGGTCTATACGTTTCTTGAATACCTTAGGAACAAATTCTATCATCTAAAAGGCCAAACAGGAACTAGACCATACAAAATGAACATTGTATAGAAGAAGAATTTTAGGTCATTTAGGCATAAAGCAGACGAATGCAAAAGTAGATGAAGCAAAAAGGTAGACAAAATTCGTCAGAAGGTAGACGAAGCAAAAAGGTAGACGAAGTTTGTCATAATGTAGACGAAGCAAAAAGGTAGACAAAGCTCGTTACAAGGTTGACGAAGCAAAAAGGTAAAGAAAATTCGTCAGAAGGTAGATGAAGAAAAAAGGTAGACCAAAATTCGTTAGAAGGTAGACGAAGCAAAAAGGTAGATGAAGTTCGTCATAAGGTAGATGAAGCAAAAAGGTAGACGAAATTCCTCAGAAGGTAGACGAAGTTGGTCAGAAGGTGGACGAAGCAAAAGGTAGACAAAATTTGTCAGAAGGTAGACGAAGCAAAAAGGTTGACGAAGTTCATCAGAATGTAGACGAAGTTCGTCAGCACGTAGACGAAGTTCTTCAAAAAGTAGACGATTTAGATGGTCAACTTAAGACGAAACAAAAGTCAACTTAAGATGATATGCAGCACAAACGATACATCTTTACAGACGATAGACGAATGCACTAAGCAGATGATTTAGGTGGTCAACTTAAGACGAAGAAAAGTCAACTGAAGACGATGCAACACAGACAATATGTCTTTACAGATGATAAACGAATGCACTAAGCAGACGATTTAGGTTGTCAACTTAAGACGAGGCAAAGTCAACTTAAGACGATGCAACACAAATGATACGTCTTTACAGATGATAGACAAATGCAATAAGCAGATGATTTAGCTAGTGAACTTAAGATGAAGCAAAGTCAACTTAAGATGATACAACACAGACAATACGTCTTTACAAACAATAGAAAAATGCACTAAGCAGACGATTTAGGTGGTCAAGTTAAGACGATGCAACACAGACGATACGTCTTTACATTCCTACGCATTCCCCTTCCTAAGGAGCCTAACTTTCAATCCAAAGGTCCAAAAATTTCATACTAAACTTCCACTTCCCAGAAGAGAAACTTGTCCAAATGAGCCTAGATTAATACAGATTTTCCCCTGAAGTCATAATACAAATTTTGTACCTATAGATGCTTGAAAATGCCATGCGGAAGCCTTAAAAAAATCATGAGAAAAATATACATATATTTCATTAATCTTCAAAACAAATAAGGGTTTTAAAACACTTTAGTGGGCATTTCGAGCCCCCTTGCATCATAATCCAAAATATAAGGTTGACAAAAACTAGAATCGCTCAAATGCAACTGAAGCATTGTTCTACATAATCTAACTTCATAAAAAGAAAACATGCAAACTGGAGTGATGTCTTACCTTGAACTTGGTCACTCGAGATCTTGTTCAACACTAGAAGATGGGAAGGAATGGGGGTGAGCTTAAAAGCTCGTAGGTAACAAGTTTATAATGAATAAAAAGCAAAACCATTTAAAACGTTTCTTGTCATAAAAAGAAATTCTTATTGAACCATAAAACACATGGTTCCAAATTTTCAACCAAATTTCCAATAAGACAATTCATGTATGCATCAATCTTTTCAATATATCATGAACACATAAACACATCAAAATGGTTTGGGTAGGTCCAAAGCAAAATGTACTACACATTTCCGCTAAGGGTCTTGCGTAGCCTTGAACAGAACTTACTAACGCATTCCTGCAAAATGGTTTCTGCATAGCTATGAACTTACGGGAGTCCATGAAGGAGCTCCATGCCACTAGCGAGCAGGCGGGAGAAGTTTTTAGTCAAAGCGCACTTGACATACTTAAAGGACCAAACCAAAGCCATATAACATGCATTTCATAACTTGTAAACATGTTGCCCGAATGGCGCATTGTCAAAACATGTCTTTCATGAACATAAAACATTTCACATGCACTTACATCAACTTTTCACAATTAATGAACCAATTAAAAAAATCATTTATTTTCTTGACTAAAAAGAAAACTTAATGGCTCATCATCCCATTATAAACATGAAACCTACCTGAAAGTTTTGCTTAGGAATTTGCTTCAGGATGTCTTTCCACTTGCTCCCCTGGCCTCTTTTGATTCCCTCTTTGATTTTCTTCATAAAAGACACAATTCCCAATCAATAGGAATTCAAATTTGAGAGCCCATAAAGCACATTCACTACAATTGATCCTAGAATTCTTAAACCCGTACATTTCTTAAGCTTTATGAACCCTTTCAAAAATGCAAAAGATTTTAAAATCAACTGACCCTTAAATCTTTACCAAATAATGAGAATTTTGGCTCTAAAGAAAGCTCTTTCCTTCCTCTTTCTTTATCCCTTCTTGAATAACCTCAAACTCTCTCTTTAAGACTAAGAAAAGATGTAACCTAGTCTAAAACTCTATTCTTTCTCAACTTTACCAAAACCGCTTTTCTTCTTTCTCTCTTTCTTTCTTTTGATTTTCTCTCTTTCTTTCCTTCATTGTCGTTTTTGGTCTTATAATTTACAAGAATACATTTTCCTCTTCCCATTCTACCTTTAATGGGTGAGAAAATCCACCTTACCCTTTCTTTAATGCCTTAGTGCTTCTAACCTTATGTAATCCACCCAAAATACCCCTTTATGAACTAACCCAAGAAATAAATTCTACCAACAAAAATAATAATAATTATTATAAAAAAATTTTAACACCCAAAATTCACTTATCCAAACCTTATAATTATTTAAAACATGCTTAAAATTTAGGGGTCAACATTTTCAGTTTTGTGATGAAAGAAGGAAGATGGTCCTTGAATTGGACCTTTTTCTTCTTTAATTCAGTGAATGCTAAATGGTTACATGCTATCATTAAAAGACAACCATTAATCCATTTAATGATAAGGTTATAACTACATTTAATGATGATAAAGCATGTTAGAAACCATCTTAAACGTAGCAAACCAATGCTAAATGTGCAGCTACACATTTAGTCCATTAAAACCAAAAATCTACCTCATTTTATCTTTAATAACTTTAATTTAATTTAATTATTCTAATTAGTCAAATTAAACCAAAGTCTAACCTATTTCTAAATGTTCATTTAGGCTTCTAATTAAAGTAAGCCCAACATTCAATCATAGGCTTTAAAATCCCTATATGTATTTTTTACTTTGCTCAATAACGGTCCTAGAAGCCAAATAGGGAATCTAATTGGACTCATATAGTTCAAGCTCCAGTAAGCCCGGAATTAATTTAATCTCATTAGAATTAATTCCAGTTATTAACTAAATGTCATTCCACTAAAGAAAATTAGTTGAACTCTTGAATTATTAAATATTATGAGAACACATGTTTCAAATAAGATGTCCAATTGCGAACTCTAATATGAACCATATTATAGCCATCTGCATAATAAAGGGTAAAATTATCATTTTGCCCTTATGTTGAATCTTCCTTCTAGATCTCCCGTTTTACTCTATTTGGTGATTAACACACAAGATCTCATCTTGGTTTAAAGACCTGATTAGTAGCTAGTCCATCAAATTACTAGTGCTCGTTTAATCACCAATCTCTATAAAACATCTAGAAGTGATGATATTAGTATAAACTCTTTATTTTAGTGAATGTTCCATTATACATGTTTCAATTAATAATTCCAACATGCAGACACTGGATTGATATTTCGTAAAAATCCGTTTCGATCATGTTAAGAATTATAATGAAACACATATGAGTTCACCACTCATCAAGATTGTGGTCCATAATAAACGAATGCTTAAGTGCATGTTTTAAGATTAAAGTAACATCCTACTTTATTCTTTAAAACATACGTGATTCCAGATTCATTTAATAGTGTCATTATATGTAGTCAACTACTATCATGATATGAAACTTATCATTCATTTGAAGTAAACTCTTTTACTTACACGGAGATAAATGGCTACACTATATTCTAAACCATGATTAGGTGACCAACTTAATTATTCAACTATGAATCGATTATTTTAGATTATAATAATATACATGTTTCTATACATCTCTATGTATATGTATATCATTTACAAAAGAATATTGGTACCTTATGGTTAGTTTTATTGTGCTCATACATATAAAACCAAACTCTTTTGTTTTATTAATAATAAATATTTTCATTACAAAAAGTAACTGAAGAAGAATTAAGATATAATTAAATACACTTGCTTTCCAGGGAACTATTTTTATATAACTCCAACAATCTCTCACTTGCTCTAAAGCAAGTTTGACATATCCCTCATTCCCATCCCTACTAGGTGACCCTCAAAACTCTTTTAAGACGACGCCTTCGTAAATAGATTAGCAAGGTTTTGCTCTATGGGAATCTTTACCACATTAACCTCACCATGTTGTATTATCTCCCTTTTGAGATGATACTTTCTCTCAATGTGTTTGGCAGCTTTATGGTTCCGAGGTTCTTTAGAATTAGCCACTACCCCACTAGTATCACAATAAAGTGTAATGGATTTTCTACCTCATGAACTACCTATAAATAATTTAAGAACTTATAGAGCCAGACTGCTTCTTTTACTGCTTCATAAGCAGCAACATACTTAGCCTCTATAGTCGAATCAGTAACACAAGTTGATTTCCTAGAATTAACCTCTGATTGAAAATCAAAATCCGTATATCCCATCAAAATAAGATTACTTACAGAGTAAACAAGCATTAAGTTCTTCGTCCTACGAAGATACTTAAGTATACACTTAACCGTAGTCCAATGCTCCATTCCTGGATTGGACTAGAATCTACTTATTAGTCCCACTGCGTAATAGATATCTAGTTTACTGCAAAGCATTGCATACATTAAACTTCCAACTGCCGAAGCACATGGAATGTTATGCATGTGTTCAACCTCCTCTTGGGTCTTAGGTACTTGCTCCTTTAAAAGTTTGATTCCATGTCTAGCAGGTGTGAAACCCTTTTGGAATCTTGCATGGCAAATTTATTGAGCATATTCTCAATATAGGTTATTTGAGACAAAGCTATCAATTTGTTCTTACAATCCCTTATAAGTTTGATCCTTAGAACATAGCTAGCCTCTTCTAAATCCTTCATTGGGAACTATTCGTTCAACCATCCCTTAACCGTTGATAACATTCCTACATCATTCCCAATGGGCAGAATATCATTAACATATAAGATTAAGAACCGTTGATAACATTCCTACATCATTCCCAATGGGCAGAATATCATTAACATATAAGATTAAGAAAATAACCTTGTCATCTTGTATCCTTTTATAGACACAAGACTCATCTTTGTTTTATATGAACCCATAAGTTTTGATAGAGTTATCAAACCTAATGTTCCAA
>JAOSBN010000178.1:23305768-23325053 GCA_027563595.1 Erythroxylum suave | reverse complement strand
TGTATTATTTCTATAAACTTCAATCAAAATTTGATTTCAGGTTGAAATATGGCACCAAAGAGAAGACAAGATACTGAAAGACCTTTATATTTTAGACCACGATTCAGAAGTTTATATTGTAGAGGTGAAGGATCTCGTGTTGTAGCACCTACAGATGATTCACCTCCACCCCCTCCACCCCCTCCACCTACTACACTGGCAGATGAGGCTACACCATCTACCACTCCTTTATCATTTGGTACCGACAGAGATATCAGGGATAAATAATGCGGATGAAGGAGACGGTTACTAGCCTGGAGCTGAGGGACCCGATGGAAGAAAATACATCACAATAGTCAATAATATATAAGTGAAAATACATGAACTATTATATGTTATAATTAAATTATAGGTTACATTTTTAAAAATGGTATAAATTTATTTATTTTTATATTATAGGTTTTTTCATCTGGACCTTGTTCGAGAAATATGACATCAAAATTTAAGGAGAAGATTGATCCTGAGGGCTATTGTTGGAAGAATATCTCTCAGGCGACAAAGGAATTTTACTATAATGAGTTTTAGGTACGATAGAAATAATTATTTCCTTTTTTAATATTATTTTTTTGCATTAATTTGATAACTATTATTACATCAACAGTATTTATTAAATATATTTCCTTTTATTACAGAAAGAATTTTTTTGGGATTCTCAATTGGACAAGATCGTATATAGGGTACGGGAGTCGAGAGCGCGTACACGTTATCGTGACTTTGTTGGTGCAATATGCAGGGCGGTTGTACGACCGCCTTTTATTTCTGAAGAAATATGGAGTCGTTGGCTAACATATTGGACATCACCTACGGCAATGTCAATTTTACAGCGTAATTCGGCCAACAGACGTGGAGAACCCGAGGGAGAGAGTCTTCCTGTATATACGAGAGGATCTATTACCCACTAAGAGCATGCACAGAGACTTGTAAGTATCTACAATTAACAGTTATATTCTCATCTCTTTTCTATGCTGTATTTTAATTGAATTTACTTTATAAAATCTATTTTACTTATAATTAACATTTTATTCCTATGCAGGAAAAGTTTTTGGGCGTGGCACCTACACCCCGTCAACTATTTCTGCACATTCATACTAAGAAGCATAACAGGGTGATATTCATCAACGATTGTTGTAGAGAAGTCAATGTAAGTGAAATTTATGATTTAATATTAATAATATACTTAATAATTATCACTTACTAATATATAAACATTGCTTTCTGATAGGACCAAATAAAGCAAACCATTGAACGACGATCTCAGCAATCTGAAAATGTTGATGAGGCTGACACCTACCTTAAAGCAGTTGGTGGTAGGGATCGTCGTGGGAGGATATTTGAATTAGGATTATTCGCAATCATTCACGTCTAGTACAACAGTATCTGCTAGACGGTCTAACAATAATAAAGTGGAGGCGCTTGAGAGCACAGTACAGACATTGTCCACTTAGTTGCAACAGACGTTGGAACAGTTGCATCAGTTGCAACAGTCGATGGTTGTGCAACAACAAACGATAGTAACGCAACAACAGTCGTTAGACTTGTACGCTCAGCTCCGTCGGGAGATGGATGAATTGAAGGGTAAGGGCAGCAGGTCACCACACCAACTAGACAATCCAACAGCTCCTGATCAGTAGTGTAGTATTAGTCATTTTGTTTGTATTACAGATATTATTATTTTCAATGTAACATTTTTATTATCAATTAAAATATTTTAATTTTTAATCATTAATCAAAATTTCTATTTAACAAAATTAAATATATATTATAAATATTTAATTATTAAAATTTTTCGACGGTTATAATTTAAATATAATAAAAATGTATATTTTTAAAAAATTTAATCAATAACTTTACCAACGAAGCATCAACAATTCCGTCGGTAAATGTCTATAATATATACCGACGGAGAACAAATTCCTTAGGTAACGGTTAAGCTTATTTATGGACAGGAACCTTGTTACCGTCGGTAAAGTTACTGACGGTATTAAACATTCCGATGCTAAATTTACATATGGTTAAGGAACTTACCGTCGGAAAATTTAGCATTGGAAAATTTTAGCCCATCGGTAATTTATGGACGGAAAAAGTGTGACGGTCGGCACATTTTTGTTAAAATTTCCGACGATAATTTATTTTCCAACGCTAAATTTACCGACGAAAATTTCTTTACTATCTATAAAGTTAGCTACGGCCGAATCTACGACGTTTTTGTCTGTCGGTATATTCTGTCGGTAATATTTAATACCGACGGAACATTTATCTTTTCTGTCGATATTTTCCATCACTAAATGGCTGTTTTCTTAGAGTGTATGGTTCATCCATATTTTTAATAAAATCAAAATCTTTGATTGTCTCATCAAAACAGATTTTCTCACTCCGTGACACTTGCTTAAGTCCATAAATGGACCTTTACAACTTGCATACTTGATTAGGAAATCTCTTGAATTCAAAACCTTCGTGTTGTGTCATATAAACGTCCTCCTACAAATTCCCATTGAGAAATGTTGTTTTGACATCTATTTGCCAAAAACAAGGAAATCCCTTGTTTTTATTTGTAACCTTTAGCCATTAACCTTGCTTTGTACGTATGTATATTACCATCTATGTCAGTTTTTCTTTTAAAAACCCACTTGAATCCAATAGTACCAGCAGGTGCATCAACCAAAGTCCATACTTGGTTAGTATACATGGATTCCATTTAAGATCTCATAGCTTCTTGCCATTTTAAAGAATCAATATCCGACATTGCTTCTTTAAAAGTATTAGGCTCATCATGTATGAGCAATACATTATCCTTTCCCTGCTTAATACGTAAATCTAATCTAATGGGAGGATGACGTATTCTACTAGTTCGTCACTGACTATGTGTCTCTTGACTCTCAGTTGTACATCATATGTATTAACTTGAGGTTCTTATTCCATTTCAATGTGAATTTGTGGATCTTAAACTTTTCTAAGTTCAACCTCACTCCCACTACTTTCTTTGAGAAGAAATTCTCTTTCTAAGAATGTAGCATGTTTTGAGATAAACACCTTTTGCTCAATAGTATGATAAAATTGATAATTGAAACTCTCTTTTGGATACCCCACAAATTTGCATTTATCTGATTTAGCTTGAAGCTTATCAGATATAACATGCTTCACATCCCTAAATCTTTAAGTGTGATAATCCAGGTCATCTACCAGTCCATATCTCATATGGTGTCTTATTAACGATTTAGATGGAACTCTATTTAGAAGATATATGCGTATCCCCAAAAGGACATAGGAAGGACCACATAACTTACCATGGAACGTACCATATCTAATAGTGTATGATTTTTCCTCTTAGAAACTCCATTATATTATGGAGTTACAGGAGTAGACCATTGTGAGAGAATCCCGTTCTTTTTCAAGTAACCAAAAAACTTATGGTCTAATTATTCACCACCTCAATTTGATTTAAGTGTCTTAATACTTTTGCCAGTTTGTTTCTCAACCTCTAGTCTAAATTCTTTGAACTTTTCAAATGATTCAGATTTTTGTTTCATCAAGTACACATAACCATATCTAAAATGGTCATCTGTGAACGTAATAAAATACAAGAATCCACCTCGAACATTTGTGGACATAGGCCCACATACATCTGAATATATTAATTCTAGTAACTCACTAGCACGCTATCCCTTTCCCTTAAATTGTAGTTTGGTCATCTTTCTCAATACACAAGATTCACAAGTTTCATATAAGTCATAATAAAAAAGATTCAAATATCCTTCTTTATGTAATTTTGTGATTCTAGTTTCATTGATATGACCTAACCTACAATGTCATAAATAAGATGGAGTTTGGTTACTTAATTTTGTTTTCTTACTATTTATATTAAGAATTGGCCTTTCAAGATCTAATTCATACAAACCATTTGTAAGTAATCCAAATCCATAATAAACATCATCTTTATAAAAAAAACAACTATTATCCTTAATTACAAAGACAAATCCATTCAAATCCAAATAGGAAATAGAAATGATGTTTCTTATAATAACATGAACATAATAATTATTATCAAGTTCTAAATCAAGGACAGAAGGAAAAGTTAAACTACAAGTTCCCATAGTTAATGCAGTAACTCTTGCTCCACTACTAAGTCACAGGTCCACTTTGCCTTTCTTCAATGATCAACTCCTTGTTAGCATCTACATGTGAATACATATGTGAGAACCACAACTAGTATCTAATACCTAAGAATGTGGAACAGAAGTAGAAAGATTGATCTCAATTATAAACATAACTTAAGAGACAGCTTCCTTAAGCTTCTTATCTTTTAAGTTAGCAAGACAAGATAAACAGTTCCTCTTCCATTATCTGTTGATTCCATAATGAAAACATGTGCCCTTGCCATTGCTCTTCTTCTTGACACCGCCTTTGGCCTTTACTACATTAGTAGAACCCTTGTGTTTCTTGTTCTTATTCTTCTTAAAGCCCTTTTTCTTACTTTTACAAGAACCAACAACAAGTACAGAAATAGGCTCGTTCTTAAGGCAACCTTCAGCAATCTTGAGCATGTTCAACAGTTCAGGCAATGTCATATCCTTCTGGTTAATATTGAAGTTCATGATAAACTGTGAAAAGCTCGAACTTAGAGACTGCAACACCAGATCAATGCTTAACTCATGATCTATGACAAAACCTAATTGGGCTAATTTTTTAATACACCCAGTCATCTTCAGCATATGTAGATTAACTGAAGATCCTTCTATCATCTTGCATTGAGATAGTTCCTTGGAGATTTGATATCTCTCCACCCTATTTTGTGCACTAAATAACTCCCTAAGATGCAGTATCATAGTAGGTGCATCCATGTTCTCATGTTGCCTCTGAAGTTCAGGAGACATGCTAGTTAACATCTCACATATAGCTTGTTCAACATCATCATCGTAACATTGATATTTCTTCTAATCTTCATCAGTTGCATCTGAACAAGGTTATAATGGAGCAGGAGTATCAAGAACGTATAACTTTTTTTCTTGCCTAAGAACTATTCTTAACGTATGTAACTAGTTCGAAAAGTTGGGTTCAGTCAGCTTGTTAGCATCCATGATGCTTCTCAATGTCAGGTTGGTATTCATCTTCAAATTCAATAATCGAAAAACATAAAAGGAGTATAAATTAGTTTATATCCAAAATCAAATAAAATAAGGACTTTAAAATTATTTAATTATGCTCACTATTTTATTCAAAATAATAGCCCTCACTATTATATCGAAAAATTATCAAATAATTTTCTAGTGGGTTAGGATCCTATTTAAAATTAATCAATCTTGAGTTTGCTCAACAAACCAACTAAAATTAAATTAGGTAAAAAAACTATTTTTTAATCACATCTTATGTGACTTCTAGAACTGTTAGGTGATAACTTTTGTCAAAATATATTGCATATATTATTCCTAACCCTACTTCTAAATCTATATGATCATGAGTTTACTCATCCAAATCATACAAATTTAGTTAAGTAGGACCCATTAATTTAAGATAAAACATATCCGAGTTAAAGTGACCTTGACTTTAATATCTGAGTTAAAGTGACCTTGAGTTTACTCAACAAGTCAAGCAATAAATAGAATTCTAATTTTATTATGAAACAATGGAAGGCAAATATCACGTTCCTAACGTATACTTAATATTTTATTAAGAGATTTAAAATATAAAAAAAAATTCTATCTCATCAAAATAATATAATCTCCCTATCTTTATAATTTCATACATAATCTAATTATGAAAGAAATTATTTAAAACTTTTGCTTGATTCTAATTATTGATTTGATAATAAATTTAATTTAATAATTCAATTCTTCAAAACTTAAATTAAATTCCAAAACTTTTCCTAATAAAAATTTCCTGTGAAAACAATTTTCAAAATTTAGTAAAACATTTTTCAATTTTATTATGAGTATAAATTAATTTAATCTCTATTAAATTAATTAAATTGAAAATTTAAGCTTTTTAAAACATTAAAAACAAATAAAACAAGGTCGTCTGGTGCGTGTAATGCGTGCGCCCAGACAGTCGACAAAAGCATTTGTGCGAGCACGTGAAGTGCACGCATCCATAGTCAATAAAGACTGCACGCCCCGATCACGTCTACTATGGAAGAGCCTTTGAGATGATTGGCGCATGATTCACACGCACCAATCGTCTTCTCCAAAAACATCTCCCACATTTATGAGAACTGCCTACCACGCTTCTTTGTTCTCCAACTAATGCTCCCATGTTCCTCCAATTGTTTCAACCCATGTCGCTCCAATTACCGAGTTCACAATCGTGGAGTGTCTAATCGACGGTTCACTAACTACTTCTTCGCTTTTCTCCTCACCACTGCCACCCTGTCGCCGATGCTTGGTGTCACGTGTGTCGCCTGGAGTTATCTGATGCCATCCAGTGGCGTTGAGCAATGCCTGTCTGTGGCATTGCAAGCGATGCCTAGCGGGTGTCTTGTCGCAGGTGACCCATTGGGTCGCCAAATGCAATAGTTAGATGGGGCCCATCTAAGTTGTGTACCCCATAAGGCAGTAAATTGATAACAGAGGAAAAACAATCACGAGGGAAAACACGCAGAGACAGAAACAAAGTAAGGTAGACGCAAATCAATTTGTTTTAGAATCCATAGGTAGGCATTCCAAAAACATAAAGCGCAAAAAAAAAAATTCTAAATGCAATCGTGCATAAACCCAGGTAGTGCGTAAATGCATAAATAATTTTCAGAAATCACAATATACAAATACATGGAGCACATCATATGTGAACATTCTTTAATATTTCATAAGCAAAATTAGAGCAGTTGTGGAAACAATTTCCAGAAACAAATATGTGGGCACCAAATGCAATATATCACATGAGCTACACAGACAATTAATGCAAGCACATATGCACTGTATTTTGGTTTTAGATTTTTCTGTACTCAAAACGCAAGAGTAGAGAAACAATTTCCAGATACACACATTCGAATAGTGTTACTAGAAACATTATAGAACATACATAAACACATTTCAAAAAAGACAAAAGATTAGCTTCAGAGAAAGACAAAACCAGAAGTATAACACATTAATTTTTATCAAAATCAACAACAATCAAGCACCTAATCTAAGTTAATCGATTAAATGGAGGCTCCGATACTACTGTTAGAATCCAACCGCGATCGAATCACAGACACAGCAAAAAAAACAAATAATTTTAGGAATTTCGAGCAGATCCCGATAATTGAATAAACTTGAATAAAACACAAAATGAATTAGAAATTATTCCTTGTTTGTCTTTCCGTTGAAAAACCTTTGAAACCTTTTCGATTGATTAATCACTAGCTATTCAATTGTCCAACCTCTAATGATATCTATAGAGCAATTCTCAAGACTGATTTGAAAGGAAGAAGACAAAAGTGCTAGCTTCTAAATGATCTTCCCTTATTTAAATAGAAAAATCATTATGGTTTTTAATTAAAATCAAATAACTTTAATTATAATTAAAATCAAATTCTAATTGTAATTAATTAAATTTTAATAACATCAAATATCTCATATTTGATCCCAAAGTTTTTCAAACTTTGTAATTAAGTCCAAATTAATTAAATTGATTTTTTTTCGTAAATTGCTCTTTGATACGTGCCTCATTAGGTTCCTAATAAATTGGAAATGATTATAAATTACGATTCTAATTTACAATTAGAATTAGATAAATTAAAACTCCTTCTAATTTATCTTCAATTCCCCAATTAAATAATTTATAATTATAAATCATGATTGATATCTAGCAATATGTCATGATTACCCAAATATCAGGAATATCAAAGTAATTGACTTAACTTGTCCATACATGACTATGAGGTATAATTTAATCATTTAATCATTCAATATTCTAATTGGATATAGTATGAATATAGTGTCTACTCTTTTTGGTCCGATTATGTTCGTTCTTGCTAATTAATGATTGATTTATAATTGAAATTTGAAAAATGCCTTTTCAAATATCAATTCACTATCGCTAGAGAATTTCAAAAATCATTATTAATCAAGAATAGTAGAATATTTTCTCTAATTATTTTAAAGTGACGAATCTTATATTGATTTACTCAACTATCTCCATATAGTTCATACTGCATCTAATTACTACCAACTGAATTTCCTATGATAATTCATAAGTAGTATCAAAATATATTAATTCTTATATAAAATACCTTGATAATTTCATGTTTGAGGATCATTTAAATAACCATCATTATGAGATAATCTACAGACACATAAGTAATATTTTATTCGAAATTCTCATAATCGGGTCAATTTAGTGACTTATTATCTAATAATCATCAACACGTTAGTTTAAGTATCTCCATATTTTAATTTATGAGATCAATTACTTTCTTCATAAGAAACAAACATAATGTGTGCTAGTTTTACTGTTTCAACAATACCCCGTTTTGATGAAATTACAACTAAGAATATTTAGCAATAATATATAAATGCAAATTAAATATTATAATTATGATCTCATCATAATTTCAATTACACAGTAATTATTTTAAGGATTTTACATTTAGTATTAAAACATAAAGTATAAATTAAATTAATACATAAAGATAAATAAAGTTTTTTCATTAATTAAAATAATGTCATATATTAATTTGCATCCAATTGATTGACTAGAAGGGCATAAGCTAACAAAATTTGCTTTGTTGACTAAACTATTTATAAAATATAGGAGCTGTGGAAGTAATCAAGTTCGCTTTATTCTCGTAAACTAACATAGTTTTTGGAGCAAAGACTCTTAAAACGAATAAGCTGTAAGAGCTTTCCTAATTCCTTTACATTACAAATTTTTCACTTCCAAATTCTATCCAATTTCATATGCTTGCTAAAAAATCACGCAAGTGACTTGGACAAGAATCATACAATGGCTGAACCCCCATACTGTTTGGATGTTGACTAATTAGCACTCTAAGTGTGAAACGGCCAAAGATCGCATTCCCTATTCTCTGTGCAGTCACTGGGATACGCACATATTCCCAGACAAAAAATTCCAACAATTTGTTCATGCATTTTTTGCTTTGAAGGTCACTTTTTTTTTTTTACTTCGATACAGAGAAAAAGAAACATACATTATCGCTGGCAAATAATCTTACTTTCCAAGTTTTTTGGTTAATTCTGTCCTTTTTTTTTTACATATAAAAGAAAGCTATTACAAATTAGTACATACTTTTACTAAACAAAACACTCTAAATATCCTGTTGATACGATTCAGTACATTGCAACAATAAATCTTGAAGGACATGAATTTCAGGTTCGGTAGATTGGTCGGCACATTTGTTCCTTTCACTGTAAACATGCTGATGTTGAAGGCTTCAATCTTAGCACTAGAATCTACAGATAACTTTGATCAACTCGTCATTTTCATCAAATATTTGCACCGATAAAAATAAGATGTTAATAACTTCCAAAAAATTAGATTCGAGGACCATCCGATAATACCTCTAAGTCTTAGGCCAGCAGAAGGCCATGATAAACCCCCAAATTTCAGCAGTCAACTGTGAATGAGATGAGATCACTCTCGGTAGAATATGTTCTTGGCTTGACTTACAAGTTTAGACAACGCCTCAACAAGCCACACATGACTTTCATAACACCATGACTAATGCTTTCCAACATAGAGAAGCCAGGCTAATTCAACGATGACCCTTTTTCTTCGTAACAAGATTTTCAGTTTGACTTATCCATATACAATATGAAGAGTTAAGAATTTGAAATATTCATAGCTTACTCGATTCACGTTAAATTATCTATTCTAGTTACGATATTCTAATTTTATTATTTCACATAAATATATAAATAAAATTTAATAAAATATGATAAAATATCATAACTAAAACAAAAAAATCTAATCGCTGTCTCAATTATGCTTTAAGCTTTTGAAGTAAAGGTTTCCAAAACCAACAAGGTATTTCAGATTTACTATTAAACGCATGTGAGAAATTCTGAAGCCAATGTTCTGCGCTACCGCTCATCATAGAAAATTGACGTACAGGTAAAAGATCGGCACAAAATTTTGTTCAAATAGAAACATGGCCGCGAGAGATGGTTTTTCATGTATCTATTCCAGTTATTCTTTTTTAATTTATATATTTATATAAATATTTAAATAAAATTTAATAAAAAATAATAATAATATTAAAACTGTGACGAGAATTGACGGGCTCTTAGGTACATGTGCAGTGAAGTTAAGGCCATTATTTATGTATGTGGTTATACATTTAGCAAATCATTTTTTATCGACGTCATGCACACTTGCCCACTTCCTTTGCATTAAATGTCGTTTCGCACGGATTTATGACCCCTCTGTGCAGTTCTCCTCCTAACAAGTAACCAGGACAGCTCCTTTCAGTCCTTTCACGTTTTCTGCTTCACCAAGCCGCACCTTCTTCTCTCCTATTTAAAGCTCTCTTGTTCTCTAATCTCTTCATATTTGCAGTATTTTCTCTCTACCATTGCTGAAGGGTTTTCTGTAGATTTCTTGGGCCTTTTCTTCTATGGAGACCAATAACAAGGATTCTGTAGATGGGATAGAGAGTGGATTGGCAATCACGAGAGGTTATAGGAGTACAGCTGAGTTGCTGCTAAGAGTTTTGGCCTTTGCATTAACATTGACAGCTGCTATAGTTCTTGGGGTTGATAAGCAGACCAAGGTTATCTCAATTAAGATTGTGGATACTCTACCAGCTGTAAATTTGCCTGTTGTTGCTAAATGGCATTACTTGTCTGCCTTTGTGTAAGTTTTCTTTTCATTCTATATATGCATGGTCTCTTATTATGTTAAATTTTATATGATTAGGCTTAAACAAACTGAGCACGTACAAGTTTAAATGAGGTTCATCTTAAAATCAATTAGTACTAGGAGGAGTAACTCATTAGACTTAATATACATGCTTAATGCCATATATTATTTCAACATGGGACAAAGTTCTACTTATATTTTAACATGCTTCTCTTACGTGTGGGCTAATTTACAGCCCAATACGTGCCACAGTCAATCGTGACAAGATGGTGATTAGTAATCTAAGAGC
Organism: Erythroxylum suave; assembly: GCA_027563595.1. Lineage (NCBI taxonomy): Eukaryota > Viridiplantae > Streptophyta > Magnoliopsida > Malpighiales > Erythroxylaceae > Erythroxylum > Erythroxylum suave. Next base: position 23,313,934 of record JAOSBN010000178.1, on the reverse strand, counting down.
AACCTGTTTTGATACCATGTTAAATTTTATATGATTAGACCTAAATAAACTAAGCACATACAAACTCAAATGAAATTTAATCTTAATATCAATTGGTACTAGGAGGAGTAACTCATTAGGGTTATATATATACTCAAGGTCATATATTCTTTTAATATAAGATAAAGTCTTACATATATTTCAACATATTATCTACCATCTTAGTGCATCTCGCGTTTGTTTTTTGAAAACAAAACATTGTACGTCATATTTAGATTCAAAAGAAGGGTGTCAATTGAGATGCTTTCTAAGGAAACTAAGTTAATGAAAATGCTTGGTTGATGTTATATCTCTATTTTCCAAGGTATTATTAATATGTGCTAAGATATGGAACCCGAGTTCAATTATGGCTTTACCTGAAAAGAAAATTGCCATGAAAGAAGTGAACATGTATGGTAAAGCAGTAAGAAAGTCCATTTGGGTTTTGTATTTTTCGTGGTCATTTTTATGTACTTGGTTTTACTAATTTTAGTTAGAAAATAAGTGTAGCTAGCTTTTCTATTAAAGTGATTTAACGAGGGCAGTAATGATTATTTTGGTGGAACAAGTCAACTATGTTAAAATTCATGACTGATTCTATTTTTTTCGCAAACGATAGAAAAGTCCTATAGCTCTTAACAGCTATCAACCAACCGAATGACATAATTGATTCATAAATAATGACAACAGTGCGCATATCAGGCACAGTTTCTTGCGGACATTGAATTCGGTTCTATGACAGACACCTAGGATTGTCGAAGTAGGAGATAAATCCCACAAGCTATAATCGCATACTAGAAAAGAAAACAAGAAATGAGTCCCTTTCACAAGAGTTAACATCTTGCCGCACATCACCTGCTAACCATGTTTGTCTTGCAACCATTTAAATTAGCTGGTTGTTTGTTCGTCTGTGTGGCTCAAGATCCATATTCTTCATTGTACAAACATGCGTAATTAATCTTTAACATCCATGGACCACCCTACCTGCAATTATAGGCAAAAGTATGTTACATTCTTATTTTTGTGATTGTTTAAAATAACATATACAATAGAATTAACCAAAGGAAAACAATTACTAATAAATACTTCCTGTGCTCGTAAATGTCCCACTATGGTCTATACCCAGGAAATTGCATTACATTGAGACAGAAATCATTATTTTAATCAAAACCCAAAAAACTGTTTAGGATTGTATGTTCCTTTAAAGATAAATCACAACTCTCTCTACTAACTTTTATTGTTATTTTATTTTATGCTTAGGTACTTTGTGTTGGCAAATGCAATAGCATGTTCGTATTCAGCAATTTCGATAGTGCTTACCTTAGGAAGCAAGAAAGGCTGGGGACCCGTAATCAGCGTACTTGACCTGTTTATGGTGGCTCTGCTCTTCTCTGGCAACGGAGCTGCCGTGGCCATAGGACTACTGGGGAGCAAGGGCAATTCCCACGTCAGGTGGAACAAAGTCTGCAACATTTTTAGCAGATTCTGCAGCCAAGTGGCTGCTTCTGCTGCTCTGTCTCTGGTTGGTTCTGTTGTGTTTCTCTTGATCGTTGTTGTGGCAACTTTGCGGCTTCATAAGAGGTCCCAGTGAAGTCAAACTTAGATCGCGTGCCCTGTTTGCTATATATAGGACCATGTTCTTATTATGTGAAGAATAAATTTACTTGATGCAACTCATCTGTTATTTTCTCACTTCCTGTCTGTAAAAGTCTGGAACTTATATGCTAGTGTGTTATGCTACATGTGCTTTGGAAACTGGTTCAGTTGTCGGTTCCCTTCCATTATTACATAATAATTTCGGAAAACAACAGAGAATAGAAAAATACATCCATAATGGCTGCTGAAAATCTTAAAGAATATTACTTTTATCACTTGCGTTATGTAATTGACGTACAAGACTTTTAATAAGACGTAATCTCATAATATATTCGTGCCTGTGGATATAAATTCTCTGCTGACATGCTGGACCATGGCGGCTAGTAGCTAGTTGTTAGTAGTTTCTTTGCTCCCAATGTACAGATTAATGTTGCTTATACAAAATCGCATGGAAGCTCTAACAGTGATTTCATGACAGAAATGGGCAACGATACAAAAAACTTTTGTTATGTGCTACAAAGAGGATCGTATTGAGCAAATAATTAAAAACAAAAACAACAATAGCAACATTTCCACTGAATCCTGTCAAAGTTTTAGACATGTTTGCGTTTCCTATACGCAGATAAATTTTAAAATTCACACGTATGAACCAGCAGCAGAAAATAAATGCAGGGGAGCTGATTGGCGTGGTCAAATTACATTTAGAAGGCAGTGTACTATTACTAATTTTTTTCATTAAAAATTTAGATATTATCAGGCATATAGCAAAGTCTATTTACCCAATACAAGCATTCTGCAATCCTCCTGCCGCTTATTATTGTTGCTATTCAGTTCCCGCTGTTCCTTTTTTTTTTTTTTCATTTCATTTCATTTGGTTTGTTAGCTACATCTTAAGCAAATCAGTTATAGATTGTACTTAGTAGCATTAGAATAGCTTTATCAGATATTCATCAAACAGGAGTATCGGGTTGCTGGCTATCTCGCTTTTTGACGATTACCACAACCTGAACAAACTTACTATCCCACATCCAAACCAAGTTTTACTCGCGCACAATGTTCGAACTTGTATCCTATGTTGGAAATAGACCAAATCTAAGTGCTGTAGGATGAATATTAAAATTTTCCATATAATCAACTTTAACAAAATTTAATTTGAAATATAAAACAAGAAATTAATAAAGTTATGTTAACCTGTTTCAATTTCTTGTTATAATTTTTCTTTTCGTCTTGAATCCGTCAATCCACGAGCCATTCAATCTTCCGACTTCTAATGATATCTACAAATCTATTCGAGGAAAACTCAAATCTAATTGAGAGGAAAAATGTAAGAAATGCTAGCTCCAAATTTTCTAATTTTTCCTTATTTTTCATATCCTTGAATTTTATCAAAATTACAACTAAATTCAAATTTTAGTCATAATTATGAATTAGTCCTTATCAGATCAAATATCAAATATTAACCCTTAAAGTTTCTAAAACTTCTCAATTAAGTCCAACTTAATTCAAATTTCACTTTCTCCTTACAAACCTTTTATGTTTAACCCATTAGGTTTCTAACATGTTGATTATGATTATAAATTCTAATTCTAATTCATAATTAGAATTAGATAAATTAAAAATCCTTTTAATTTATCTGTAATTTTCTAATTAAATAAATTATAATCGCAGATTATGATTGATGTCTAGCAACATGTCATGACCACCCAAATATTAGGAATGTCAAAGTGGTTTGACTTAACCTGTCTATGCATGGCTATGATTTATAAATTAATCATTTCGTCATCTAATGTTTCGACTGGAATTAGAGTATGAAATTCGTGTCTACTTTAAATATTCCGATCATGTTCATTCTTGCTAATTAGTAAATGATTTATAATTTATATTTGGAAACAATTTTTCCAAATTTCAATATAATCTGACCATAGATTCCCAAAATCATTACTCATCAAGAATAGTAGAACATTCTTCCTAATTACTTTATGACAACGAATTCTTTATTGATTTACTCAACTATCTCCATATAGTTCATACTATAGCCAATAACTACGGAATTGAACTACTCCAAGAGTAGAAAATAAGTAGCATTAAAACATAGTAATTCCTACATGAGATAACTTTGGTAATCTCAAGTCTAAGGATTTATTATACAACCATTATAATGAGATAATCCACAGACACACAAGTAATGTTTCATTTGAGATTCTCATAATTGAGTCAATTCAGCGAACTTATTCTTTAATAAGTACCTACATGTTTGTTTAGTTGTTTCCATACTTTAATCTATGAGATCAATTACTTTCATCATAAGAAAGAAATAAATATGTGCTAGTCTAATCATTTCGTTAACACTTCGTCTTGATGAAACTACAACTATGATCATTTTGAGAATAATAATAAAAAATGCAAATTTACCCAAAAATAATAAAAAATACAATTTGAATCTCATAATTATAATTGCATTATAATTTCTAATTGCACAACAATTATCTCATGAATTTTATCTTTATGATTAATAATTAAATAATTAACAAATACACAAAGATAAAGAACACCTTTTATTATATAAAATATTGTCATACAAATAAATTTACAACTAACATAAATTGGCTGCAAGAGCATAAACTAACATCTCCTACTTGCACTAAAACCAATCACCAATGTATCGAATACCATAGCCATCTATATGTCTATAGTGTCTATTTTGAGATAAAGGCTTAGTTAGAGAATCTGCAAGATTCTCTTTAGTGGGAACCCACTTTATTAGGATGTCTTTCCATTCCACCATCTCCCAAATCAAGTGAAACTTTTTAAGTACATGCTTGGATCGCTGATGAGACCTCGGTTCTTTCGCTTATGTTATAGCACCATTATTATTGCAGCACAATACTATCATATCAAAAATGCTAGGAACCACTCCAAGTTCATTAATGGACTTCTTGATCTAAACTGCTTCCTTCGCCGTTTTGGAAACTGTAATATACTCAGTTTCAGTTATTGACTCTACGATGGTTCGTTGTTTGGAACTTTTCCAACTAACTGCACCACCACAAAGAATAAAAATGTACCCTGACTTTTGCCAGCACAAAGAAGTTGATTTTTGTCCGTAACCTTTTGCCACCAACCTTGCTTTGTACGTATGTAAATTTCCATCCATGTTAGTTTTTCTTTTAAAAATCCACTTGCACCCAATAGGTATTATACCTTTAGGTGTATCCACCAAAGTCCATACTTGGTTAGTGTACATGAATTCTATTTCGAATTTCATGGTTTCTTGTCTTTTTAAATAATCGATGTCTAACATTGCTTCCCTAAAATCAGTAGGTTCCTCATTCATAAGTGAAGCATCATCATTTCCTATTTCAACATGTAAATCTAATCTAACAGGAGGATGACATACCCTTCCTGAGCATCGTGGACTATGTGTTTCTTTAACCATTGGTTGTACATCTAATGTATCAATTTATGGTTCTTGTTCCACTTGAATGTGTGTTTAAGGTTCTATAACTTTTCTAAGTTCCACATAACTCCCACTACTTTCTTTGAAAATAAATTCTCTTTTTAAGAATGTAGCATGTCTTAAGACATACAACTTTTTTCTCAAGAGGATGAAAAAATTGATATTCAAAACTTTCTTTTGGATACCCCACAAACAAGCATTTATCTGATTTAGTAGCAAGCCTACCAGATATTACTCGCTTCACATAAGCATCACATCCCCAAATATTCAAGTGTGATAACCTTGTTCTTTTACCAGTCCATATCTCATATGCAGTCTTGTTAACCGATTTGGACAGAAATCTATTTAATAGGTAAGCAACAGTTTTAAGAGCATATCCCCAAAATGAAACTAGAAGAATTGCATGACTCATCATGGAATGTACCATTTCTAATAAAGTACAGTTTCTCTGTTCAGAAACCCCATTATGTTGTGGAGTTTCAGGTGAAGTCTATTGTGAAAGAATCTCATTCTCTTTCAAGTAACCAAGAAACTCGTGGTTCAAGTACTCGCCACCTCGATTAGATCTAAATGTCTTAATACTCTTACCAATTTATTTCTCTATCTCAAGTCTAAATTCTTTGAATATTTCAAATGGTTCAGACTTGTATTTCATTAAATACACATAGCTATATCTAGAATGATCATCTGTAAATGTTATTAAATAAGAAAATCCACCTCTAGCTTAAATAAACATAGGGCCACATACATTTAAGTGTATAAACTCTAACAACTCATTAGCATGTTGTCCCTTTCCACAAAAAGGTAGTTTGGTCATCTTACCTATCACTACAAGAAAATTGAAGAATAGCGGCGGAATTTTTCAGATGGACAAAATTCCGCTGCTATTTACCGACGGATATGATGATTTTCGTCAGTAAAAATGATGCATTCTGACGAAACGACCATCCGTCGATACAGATGGATACAAAATTTTCACGCAACATTTGCGACGGAATATAGCAACGAAAGCGAAATTATCGTCAGTAGAAATGCGTGAAATGTTCGCGCAATTTTTTGGCTGCGGGTAAAAACTGACAGAACGGATATGGTCGGTATATTTACAGATGGAAACAAGATTACCGTCAGTGAATTAGAAACTCTGTAAGACGAAAACTATATTACCGACGGATATAAGCTCACCGTCGGCAAAAATGAACATAACCAACTGGTTTACCGACGGACGTAGAAATTTCGTCGGTAAGTTGGTAGAAATATCACTGACGGAAAGCTTCACTCTGTCGGTAAACGTCGAGTCAGCGGTGAAGAATCTTCCAGAAGATACGTTTTACCGACGGAATTGCGTTACCGTCGGTATTTGAGTTATTCCCGCTAATTTATCGTGCCCATTTACCGACAGAATGTGTTGTTCTGTCGGTAATTGTCGGCAAGCCATCGTCGTCTGGTTATTCGAAAACCTACTTTACCGACAGAAACACCGTTCTGTCGGTAAATCTGCGTCTATATAGCCCGCGTCTGCCCCCCCCGTCGGTACAGATGGATAGAAAATTTTCACGCAACATTTGCGACAGAATATAGCAACGAAAGCAAAATTACAGTCGGTAGAAATGCGTGAAATGTTCGCGCAATTTTTTGGCTACGGGTAAAAACCGACGGAACGGATATGGTCGGTATATTTACAGGTGGGAACAAGATTACCGTCGGTGAATTAGAAACTCTGTAAGACGAAAACTATATTACCGACGGATATAAGCTCACCATCAGCAAAAATGAACATAACCAACTTGTTTACCGAGGGACGTAGAAATTTTGTCCGTAAGTTGGTAGAAATATCACTGACGAAAATGTCGGCAAAACGTCGAGTCAGCGGTGAAGAATCTTCCAAAATATACGTTTTACCGACGAAATTGTGTTACCGTCGGTATTTGAGTTATTCCCGCTAATTTATCGCGCCCATTTACCGACGGAATGAGTTGTTCTGTCGGTAACTGTCGGCAAGCCATCGTAGTCTGGTTATTCGAAAACTTACTTTACCGACAGAAACACCGTTCTGTCAGTAAATCCGCGTCTATATAGCCCGCGTCTGCCCCCCCGGTCGGTACAGATGGATAGAAAATTTTCACGCAACATTTGCGACGGAATATAGAAACGAAAGGAAAATTACCGTCGGTAGAAATGCGTGAAATGTTCGCGCAATTTTTTGGCTACGGGTAAAAACCGACGGAACAGATATGGTCGGTATATTTACAGATGGAAACAAGATTACCGTCGGTGAATTAGAAAGTCTGTAAGACGAAAACTATATTACTGACGGATATAAGCTCACCGTCGGCAAAAATGAACATAAACAACTGGTTTACTGACGGACGTAGAAATTTCGTTGGTAAGTTGGTAGAAATATCACTGACGGAAAGCTTCATTCTGTCGGTAAACGTCGAGTCAGCGGTGAAGAATCTTCCAGAAGATACGTTTTACTGACGGAATTGCGTTACCATCGGTATTTGAGTTATTCCCGCTAATTTATCGCGCCCATTTACCGACGGAATGGGTTGTTCTGTCGGTAACTGTCGTCTAGTTATTCGAAAACCTACTTTACCGACAGAAACACCGTTCCGTCAGTAAATCCGCGTCTATATAGCCCGTGTCTGCCTCATCCCCCCCCCCCCTTCCACGCCTCTCATTTTTCTTCTCTTCTCTGCAGTTTCACTCTGGTTCTCCTGAAGTTTCCGACCCCTTTTTCTGTAGCTTGAGGTAAACTTTGTTATTATTCTGTTATTTTTATAAGAAATGCATGCTAGTAAATGAGATTAGTTTGGGATTAGTTTGACATTAGTAAATTAGATTAGTTTGAAATTTTAGAATTGAAAATTTAATTGTGAATTTGTTGTATATTTAAATATTGTCAATAATTATGAATAATGATTATTAGTAGTAAATATTAATATAATTAGTTATTTTGTTAGTTATATTTTAAGTATATATTAATGAAGTTAGTTAATGATATTATTATAATATTAGTTATATGTTATCAATAATTTGATTATTATTAAATTTATTATTTGTATAATTTATAATAATAATAATTATTAGTATAA
>JAOSBN010000178.1:23266406-23305668 GCA_027563595.1 Erythroxylum suave | reverse complement strand
GTGAGGATTCACTGTAAGTTGTTTTTATCTCTTGGAGTTTTGAAAGGCTTTGGTTCAAAGAGCTTAAGAAATATATAGGTTAAGTATCCTAGAATTCATCTTAGTGAATGTGCCTTAGTTGAATCTGGATTTTTGTTAAAATGGGAGTTGTCTTTGTGAAGGAAATCAAGTAGGGGTTCAAGAGAGGCAAGGGAATCAAGAGGAAAGGCATCCCTAAGTCCGATACCTAAGCAAGCAAAGATTTTAAGGTGGGTTTCAGTTTTATGAAGAAGTAATAAGCCATCAATGTCTTTCTTTCAATGACTTCGATTTCTGCATAAATGTGCAAATTGTTTGTTCTGGTTTGGTGTATTATAAAGTGTCATAAGTTGCTGGTTTTCATACAAAAATGTTTTCTTCAAAAGTTGCATACTTTATGAAATCTTGTTTCGGATATAAAAAGAAAGTTTCCAATAATTGCCATTTTGGGCAATAAAATTTCAAGATCATGAAATATATGTGTTATGTGGGTTTGTGGTGGTCCTCTAAGTAAAGTCAAGTGCACTTGTCTAAAGGCTTCTCTCGCCTGCCCGCCAGTGGCATGGAGCTCCTTTATAGACTCCCATAAGTTCACGGCTATGCAAGACCATAAATTAGAATTGCGTTATTACGTTCTGTTCACAGCTACATAGGACCCGTAAGAGAAATGTGTAGTACGTTCTGTTTTGGATCCACCTGAACCATTCTGATGCGCTCATGATTCGTTTGACAAGATGAATGCATGCATGATATGTAACTGAGTGTGTTTTGTCTGTGTAAAAAGGTTTTTTGCTTGTTACTCAGTTATAAACTTGTTACCCACGAGCTTTAAGCTCACCCCCTCCAACTTTTGTCCAATTTAGGTAAAGCACCAGAGTGTGAGTAATTTCAGGGTACAAGGCAGCAACCAGTTTGCAAATGTTTTTTGTAATCCCTAGGGTTGATTTTTGAGGACTAAGGCTTTAGCCACCTTTCAAGTTTTATTCGTCTTTGAGTACTGATGTATTGTGGCTTGTAATGTTATTAAAGCTTTGTAAAGATTTCTGCTTATAAATACGAATGAAAAGATGTATGCTCAGTTCATGATTATAACCACTATTGAGTTTTCATGTTGCATGTGATGATTTAATGAGTTGGAGATTTTGGGGAAGCACTTGATATTTATATTTGTGTAATCTATCTTTTGAATGGAATGAATGAGGGTGGTTGAAAGGATTTAAGTTTGCATTAAGTAAGGTAGATTGCAAGAGGGAAACACAGACGAATTTTATCGTCTGTGATGACGTCATATACAGACACAAATGATAGGCAAACATAAATGAGAAACACAAACACAAGAAACATAGACGCAAGGAAAACACAGATGAAAGGAATCGTCTGTGATGATGTCAGAAGACAGACAAAGTGCGAATGGCAGACGAAGCGCATAAGACAGACGATAGAAAGACAGATGATAGGAAGTCAAAGATAGATAATAAAAGTCAACCCAGACGATAGAACACAGACAATAGACCCCAGGCGATAGAGGGTCAACCCAGAAGATAAAGGTCAACTACAGAAGATAGAAATAGGGGATAGGACCGTCTGTGTCACTATTCACAGATTTTGTCTGTGTTACTGTTCACAGACTTTAGACTATAATTCACAGTCGATAGAGGGTCAACCCAGAAGATAAAAGTCAACTACAGAAGATAGAACATAGGGGATAGGACCGTCTATGTCACTGTTCACAGACTTCGTCTGTGTTACTGTTCACAAACTTCAGACGATAATTCACAATCGATAGAGGGTCAACCCAGAAGATAAAACTCAACTACAGAAGATAGAACACAGAGGATAGATTATGAGCTTTGGCTCATAAGAAGGAGTAAAAAGGCTATATTGAGTTGAACTACATCTTTTGTGTCACTGTTCACCGCGTATCTTCTGTCCCATTTTTGACTCTTCAGAAGATAAAGTTGGTCTTCGAGATCTGCATGAAAATTGTAGTTCTTGAAGTCCTCTTTCTGTCTATCCAAAGAAACCCTAGTTGGGATGCTTACAGGAGGAGTTATACCAATAGCCTCGAAGTAAGTATATGTGTAAATTGAGAAATCATCCACGCCGGTCATTGAGGGCTTCAGGTTGAAAGGTAGGAATGGACTAGTCGACTATTCTAAGAGCTGAGCTGAGACTAGAAAAGGGGAGTTTGAGAAGATAATCCGATAATGGTCAAGGTGTTCTCTTTGGAAGATAACTTACGTATTAAGATATTTTTGCATGCGAGCTGGACTCCGAACACGGGGTCCAACAGATATGGTATCAGAGCAAATAGGAGTTAGGGTCTGGATTTGGGTTCCAACAGACATGGTATCAGAGCAAATAGGAGTTGGGGTCTGGATCTGGGTTCCAACATATTATGAGTAATAACAAATTTCTTTTAACACTTTCCCACTTAATTATTTAATTGAGAATCAATCAATCATCATACCAACTTATCATTTTTTAGGCCACGTATAGATTGGCACAAAATAAACTTATCATTATTAATTATTTTTATTATAAATTTTCTTATATTTTCTTTGGTATGAAACTTTTTCATATATATAGTTCCTTCCTCCATTTTATTGAGAACAAAGTGATATTGAAATCATAAGAGCTTAGTTTTTGAATGACATTTTAGATTCCTTATTAGATGAAAGGCACTATAACTATTACAAAAATAAAAAGAAACTTTATACTACTTATGTATGAACTTTTCTAATTATTATTTCATCCATATCAATTCTTTACTGGCTTATATAGTTGCAAAATATTTTACTTCTATTATTGATTTAGCCACAACTAATTTTAGATTTTAAACTAGCTTAGAACTTGTCAATAATTATAAACACAACTTGTAGTACATTTGCTTTTATCAAGATCCCCTCTATAATTAGAGTCAACATATCTTTTGACAATAAAGTATGATGCCCTTAACATATCTTACGATCCTCTACACAACATTCTTATTTGCTCTAAAATGATTTGACTTACAACTGTCATTATATAGGCAATGTGTAATCTTAAACAAACATAGAGGACATTAATTTCCTCACTGCAGATGCATATGGTATTTAAGACATCTACATCCTCTTATCTTTAATTTTAGGGCTAATACTAGATGATAACTTAAAATTAATAGGAAGAAGGATAGATATTGACTTACAATTTTACGTATTAAAGTGATGCAAAACCTTATTTAGGTGTTTATTTGAGAAGCAAAAATCCTCCTGTTATCTCTATCTTGGTGAATTTGTAACCATTTATTGTTTCCATTTACTTCATTTAAAAATTCTTAGCCAACTATTTCTTCATTCTTTATTATGATCATTATTAGGACCTACAACTAACATGTCACCAAACAAATTAAAATATAGATAAGAGTCTATATCAAGTTTGTTTCATATAGTACTCAGGATGATTTAATGAAATCTCTTATACCAATATCTCAGTGCCTAAGACCATATACATATTTTTCAACTAACAAATAAAGTTTTTAATTTTTTCTTCAAAACCTTCTAGTTAGAGCAGATAAATTTCTTATTTAAGATTATCTTAAAGAAAAATAATTTCATATGTAATTGTTTCAAATGTATGTCAAATACAACACACATTTTCAGGACTATTCTAAATGTTGTAAGTTGAACTATAGGGGAAAATATTTGTTAAATTCAATTTCTTTTCTTTTTACTATGAATCCCACACAATATCACTCCTCTTAACCATCAACATTTTGACTATTCTTAAAGACCCATTTATTGCCAATTGGCTTCCTTTTTTAATATAATAAGTTCTGAAGCTTTTTTTTAATAAATATCTTCAATTTCTTTTTGCATTATTAACATCCACCAAAAGACATATAGATTATTAAGTGCTTTTAGAGAGTTGATGACTCCCTATCTTCTATTAAAAAGTAGTATGTTATATTGCTCCATCATAATATCTGAGTGTCAATTTGGTAGTCTTTTTTTATTAACTAATTGATGAGCTTTTGGAGCTTCAGCCTTAATTATTTTTGAATTTCTTTCTCTAATGGTACTTCACGAGAAGCTTGAAATTGTTTTACACTTATATAACAATCTTTAAACTTCTTTACAAATATTTTCTCTATTCTTCCTTTCATAATTTTTGTTTTATAAAGTTGAAATCTCATTGATAATATCCTTGTAGGCAGTGAGATTCCATAAGTAATACCCTTCATTTCGTCTCCTAAAAATAAAAATTTCTTGGATTTTGGAATCAAAGTTAAATTTCTTTGTCATTATACATCAAGTACATAGGACTTCCAAATATATGGAGGTCAAAATAATCCATTAGCTTCAAATTTCATATATTCATTGGTATCATCAACTCAATTACAATTGAATGAACTTGATTTAGCATATGACATTTTTTATTAATTGTTTCTACCCAAAAGGCCTTATCTAAGATCATAGATCTCATCATTGCTTTTGTTCTTTCTAATAGAGTGTTTTAATCCACTTTTTCACTCCTTGTTTTAGGTATATATGTAATAGTGAACTACCTTTGATGCCTTTCCACTTTTATAATGTGTCCAATTCATTACTAATTTATTATCCCCTATTATTCATCTTTGAGCATTTAATATTTTTGCTATTAACAATTTTAATACGACAATTTAAAACTTTAAAGGTTGAGAACATATATACTTTCCTGTTGATATTGTATACCTAACACCTCCTACATTATCAATGAAAGAAATAAAGTACTTTGCTCCTCCTACGAATGGAATTGGTGATTACCACACATTAGAGTGAACCAATTTCAAAACATCCTTTCTTCTTAAATTTTATGTGTCAATTTTATACGGTGTTGTGAATTCACCTACTTCAGAGGCATCTTCTTTCTTCCGAATTAAGTCTTCTACCTTCTATAGCTCCTTTGCAAGTTTTCCAAAAATTAAAAAGTTCTTATATTTCTTATTGGTAGATTTGAATTTTATTCCTAGCCATATATATATATTTGTGCTTGTTATTACTTTTTGTGATTGCGTTCATTCGCTCTTTTTATTATTGTTATTTAATTCCTAGGTGCTATCAGTATAGCTTATTTGAGTCTTTTTATAACCTTATTTTTTAAATTTCTAGTTTATTCCTTTTATCCGGCTTTTTTAAAGCTCCAATCTCTTTTTAGTAGTCTTATCACCATTTAAGGCCTTGTTGTGCATGTCTTGTATAGAGTGTGCTGGGTGTTAGGTAGGAGTGGCTACTTTGACTTTTTATGATAGTGCTAGGGCTAGTCCTTTGATGATTTTTAAGATTGGGAGGAGAGAAGATGTTGATAGACTACGAATAGGTTCTTAAAACATCCAAATTTTTTTATAGTGAAGTCACTTGAATCAGTGGAGGATTTCATATAGTATGCATCCAACAATTAGAATAACAGGAGCTAAATAAAGAGATATTAATGAGTTCAATTATTAGTATTTATGGTGTTTAAGAAAATGGAATGGTGTAGGTAATTTACTTGTCAAGGAACTCATACATCATACATCATACTGTTGGGGTAAAGAGGACAAATAATAGGATTTGATCCTTAAAGATTATAGTGAAAGATGATGTTTTAATATTGTATGTGCTTATGCACCCCAAATAGGATTGGAAGAACAACTTAAGTGTCAATTATGAGAAGATAAGGTGATACATCAAATTCCCTCTAATAAGAAAATCAGTCTAAGAGACTTCAATATAGGAGTGACCATGGATGGGTATTCTTGCTCTTATGGGATTTTAAGTATAGAGATAGAATGATAGTGGGACTACTTTATTGGACACTTCGATAGCATTTAATTTAGTGATATTCAACTTATTCTTTTAAAAAAAGTGGAGCACCTGGTGACTTTTATTCGTAAAATCTTGAAGACTCAGATTGTCTACTTCCTTATAAGGTGAAGCAATCGACTTAGTTGTAAGGATTGCAAAGTAATGCCCAAAATATGTTTGTTAAGTCAATAAAGATTATTGTTTATGGGTTGGAGAAAGAAGCACAGTTCTTGGAGGTACATTAGGCTTAAATGGTGGAATGTAAAAAGGGACACTAAAGAACAACTTAGGGATATAGTAATGACAAGATAAGAATTAAAACTAGAAGAAGATGCCAACCAAATGTAGGAGGGCATAACATCTCTTTTAAGGAATGATGCTAGGAAGATTTTGGAAGTTTTAAAGGGAATAAAGGTAGTAAGAAGGAGTCTTAATGGTGGAATGAAGGGTATAAGAAAATGGTTAAGATCAAGGAGGCTACCTATAAAGCTTTATTGGATAATAATACAAATGAAGAGAAGATAGATAATCGAAAAAGTTACAAGCTAGTACAAAAAGAGATGAAGAAGATAGTCTTAGAAGCTAAAAGTCGAGCCTATGAGAACATATATTATTGATTATAAACTAAGGGTAGAGAAAAAGGATATATTTAAGTTGGTGAGATCTAGGTAAGCAAAAATAAAAGACTTTGATCAAGTTCATTGTATAAAGGATGAAGCAAGATGAGTGCCTATAGAAGAAAATCATAATAAAAGAAGATGGCAAAGATACTTTTATAGCCTTTTTAATTAAGGTAAAGAGGATAATATTTTCTTGGGTGATCTTAGCAATTTTGAGAAATATTATAGCTTTATTTATTGCTAATAGATCAAAAAAGAACAATTTAAAGGAGCTTTGGGGAAGATAAAGAATGGAAGGGTAGTACAACATAATGAATTACCCATAAAGGTGTGGAAGAGTCTAGGAGAAGGTGGTCTTCCTTAGTTAGCCATGTTTTTTAATGTGATACTTAAGTCCGCAAAAATATCAGATGAGTGGAGATTTAGCACATCAATCCCTTTCTATAAGAACAAAGGAGAAATCTAAAGCTTTAACAACTATAGAGGCATTAATCTACTCAATCACGTTATAAAATTATGGGAGAGGGTAATCAAGCAAAGAGCGAGAAACAGTTCATCTATTTTGGAAAACTAATTTTGTTTCACATAAGTGAGGTTTATGACCGAAGTTATAGACCTTTTATACAATTGATGGAATATTATAAGTAAAAGTAGAGGGACCTACACATCGCTTTTATTGATTTAGAGATGACTTATTGATAGTTGCAATTTGCATTATATTTCAGGGTTTAATTTGTTACGTAATTATTGTTAATTCAAGTATTTAGGTTTAATTCTGTTAGTTTATGTGTTTAATTCTTTTTATGGGTTAGTATGATTCTTTAAGCTTAAATGTTATATTTTTGAGGTACCTTTATGTGATTGTTAGTGTTTTAGGCTAAACAGCGAAGAATAGAGGAATTTCAAAGAGTTTCTGGCAAAAAACATGGCCCAATAGGCCATGATTGTGACAGAAAGAGGTGAGTCAGTAGCAGCCGGGCCACGATCATACACCTCAGTCACGATCATGACAGAAAGCTCTGAACTAGGCCATGATCATGCACTTTAGGCCACAATCATGACAGAAAGGATTAGGCGCTGGCCACGATCGTGACCTGTGTTAAGAAGACACGAAAACAGCCGAAAACGTCAAGTTTTATGGGACATTTCGGACCATTTCAACCCTAAATCAACCCTAGGCCTTTCAAGTTATTAATAGAACATTAAAGAATAAAGGAAAAATCTTTTTGCTTCAGTCAATTCCAAAACCCTAGAGAGCATATTGAGAGATTTGAGGAAGGAGACGAAGGAAGAGAGACACGGAGAAGAAGCTTGACGTGAAGTACTTCCCGAAACAAGTGGTTTTCTGCAATTGCTGCCTCCACTATTCTGTTCCAAGTATGTTTTCAAATTTATTTTTGTTTTATTGATGTATAAAATTGAAATAGTTGGTGAGAATATATTTGTTAAATATTGAATATTTGTCTACACTCACCTTCGGGATTTTTATCTTTGAGACTAATGAAGTTTGATGTATTATGTGTTCATTAAGTTATTTGTGATTCAATTTCTGTTCTTAATAATTTGGTAATAAACTAAGAGGGTAAGCTGAGTGAAAATCAAAAAATTAGACTAACAAGAGTTAGGTAGTTTGATAAATAAGAATTAAATAAAACCGGTGAAATCATTTAACGAGAGATCGAGCATAGGTTTTCAGTAGGTAATTAGACAAGTTCAAAAATAATTTAGGTTTTGGGTTAATTAGAAATCGAGAGATTACAATTCCATAATTTAAATTAGGGATTGTAAATTAGGGTTAAAGGTTATAACTTAAGAGAGAGTAATCTACCCTAAGACCGTCTAGACCTAATAATTTGGTGATTTTATAGTTGATTATAATTTCTTTAATTTCGGATTAGAACCTCCTTTCCCTCAATTGGTAAATTGTAGTTTGATTCATGATTGGTTATGCAAAATTACTATCTATTTATTTTTTCTGAATTCAAAATTTGATATTATTTATTTGATTGGTTAAATTTCTTCATTAGTTTTTTGTTTAGATTTAGTGTGAAATTTAGTCAAGCCTTAGATTTTAGGATTAGATTACCCTCCTTGTGGGAACGATACCTTAGGTGCTCCAAAAATGACCCTCGGGCTTGCGTAATTATTGAAGTGATAAATATCAAAAATTTTCATACGTAAACTGTCGGTCAAGTTTTTGGCACCGTTGCTAGGGAGATAATAGTTTATTTCTATAGTTTAAGGCATTATACTAGTTTTTAATTTTTGTTTTTGTTTCTTTTGTTTTATTTTAGAATCGAGCTCTTGTATGAATATAAGAATCATGAGTCAAGTAGAGGAGATGTTAGATTTAGACATCACATAATTAGAATGAACCCATAGGAAAGCTCAGTGAGAGGAAAAAGAAAAGGTCAGAAAATCATCAATGGATGAGGAATTTTAATGAAATATGGATCATGAAAAGAACCAAGGACGGCAACAGAGGACCTTGATGGACTTCATGAGACCAGGGTTAAACCCGTAGAACTTCTTAACATGCTTCAGTAGAATGTGCGATTCTACAGGTTGGCTAACGAGGATCCAAACGTGCACATTGTTAATTCACTCGAGATCTGTAATACTTTTTCATATATTTTGATGTCTGAGGATGCTGTTGAATTAGGTTATAGCGAAGGCTTGGTATCATTCACTAAGCCTAGCTAACATCACGACGTGGGAGCAGTTTGTGCGTACCTTTTTGGACAAGTACTTTCTATTGATAAAGACCACAAAGATTATAAAGGAAATCATCAATTTCCAAAGAGGTGATGGGGAGTCGATTTACGAAGTGTAGGAAAGATATAAGGACCCGCAAAGCAACTAGCCAAGGAGTTCCTTTTACAGACTTTCTATAATGGAGTGAACCTACCAACTAGAGGTACCATTGATGCAGTGTCTGAAGGATCCTTAATGTGAAAGACTGTTGATGAAGTAGAGGAGCTGATTAAGGAGATGCCGAGTAATAATTGCTTATGGACGAATGAGCGAGGTAGGCAATCGATTACTTTCTGAGAGCAGAAGGGAATCGTCATGATCGATCAGATGATTAGGATATAAGAAAAGATCGACAATTTGACGTAATAACTCAGTAATATGAAGGTGTCATCATCAGCCTAGGTGAAGGTTGTACAACTGAAGTGTGAGCTATATGGTCAGATAGAATAGGATACTGTGGACTGCTACTTGATGAGAGAAGACAATCAGGAGCAAGTGAACTATATGGGGGCACAATATGGACAAGCAAGGGGTAACAATCTCTACTCCAACACTTACAACCTGGGGCGGAGGAATCACCTTAACTTCTCTTGGTCAAACAACAATGATGGACATTTCAGGCCTTAGGGACAATCAAGCTTCCAGCAAGATAAAGCAAGCTCGATGTAATCAAAGTTGGATAAGATTTTAGATAAGATTGGAGGCATGGAGGATGCACATAGTACACTTGAGAGCAAAATCGAGCAAGTAACGAAGAATCATGCCTCATCTATACGTAATCTAGAAGTCCAATTGGGCTAATTAACGGAGGCAATGTCTACTCGGAATCCTAGAACTCTTCTAAACAACACCAAGTCTAACCTGAAGGAATGTATCATGGTCATTAGTAAGACTCGGGACAGAGAAATTGAGTAAGTGTAGGAGGAAGGACAAAGTCAAGCAAGTGAAGAAGACTTTCCAAGTGAGCTCGTAATTGAGTCCCTTAAAGCAACTTGACATATATTTCTATTCCTTATTACGCAGTAGTAGGAGTTATATGCAAAGGGGTGGCAGAAATATTAAAGGAGACTAAGCAAAGCAAGGTCGAAGACGTGATGAAACAAGGACAAACGAAGCTTAAATTATAGGAATTCGTCAAGAAGAAGGTTAAGGAGCGCATACCTAGAGATGACCCCAACATCATAAAGAAGAAAGAGGACCCAGGGGACTTTTTCATCCCCTATAGTATCAACAAAATAGTCATAAGTAGGGCATTTATAGATCTAGGCGCAATTATAAACATAATGTCCTACACCTTGAGTCTGAAATTGGGGTCAAGAGAGTTAGTGACCACCAAGTTTTTGGTCAAAGTCGGTGGTAGAACAACGCATAAATCGATGGGGATTATAAAAGATGTTTTTGGACATTGGAGAAGATGTGGACACCTTGATAGTTCTTGCATGACCGTTCTTAGCCATTGCGCGCTCAATTATTGATGTTGATGGGGGTGAATTAACTCTGAGAATATGAAAGGAGTATATAACCTTCAAAGTGTCATAGAAAGATTACAAATCTCCTTCACCTCCAATGGATATCAAAGAACCCAAACCTTCAGGAGAATGGGAGGACATCAAGGATCTTGGGAACTGATTCCAGAAGAAGTGCTTGAGAAGAAGAAGGTGTGGAAAAGAGAATCGTATGGATGGTGGTACCTGCAGCATGGTAGTTAAAGTACAGACTTTGAGATTAATGACAATGCTACCATCGAACCATTCATTCCAGCCACCGTGAGCTTAAAGGAGCGTCGAGCTACCGATGTTAAAAGAAGTTCTGTATAGGAGGCAACCCATAGAAAAATTACTTTCTTTGATTTTTTTGGTTAGAACATTTGAATTTCATAGCTAGGTTTATTTTTGTTTTCTTTTGTTTCGAACAAAAATGAAAAAGGAATAGGATTTCGGAATTATTTGGATGATTACTAAAGCATGAAATTATAGGTGAAAAGGGATACAAAAGAATTAAGAAGTGAAAGTGAAAGATTGTGAAAAGAAAAAAAAGAAGGAATTTAGAAGTGGTGGTACACCGTGAGCCATAGGAGGGCGAAAAATTTAAAACAACTTTTACCATTTTACCTTTTTTACCACCTATATATTCAGTTCTAACTTCACTTTTACTTTCACTTTCACTTTCATTTTTACTTTATCTCTACAGACTTTAAGCCTACAAACATTCTCACTCTCACTAAGAATTTCAACCTTCCAAAATTCTTCTAAATTCTACCTAATTATGTTGCCCATTGAACAATCAGCTTGACGGGAGCCATATGGACTACAGTAGGTTCTAGGATGCGGAAGAAGAAATTGAGCAACGGACTTTAGAGAACCCTTCCCAATCTACACTAACGAGGAAGGTACTCATTTTCGGTACCTTAATGTTATGCAAATTTCAGTTCTAAAATACTTTGATGTTGATACACTCGATAGGCTAGAGTTCCTGTTTGTTAGGAGCTTACATTGGAATTTTTCACTTCACTACGTTATGATCCTAAGAACCACAAGGAATTATGGTTTAGATTGAGATGAAGGGCATATGAATTGAATGTAGAACTTATGTATGAGATGTGTGGATACCCCAAGTCCTCCATCATTGATCAACATGATGATTTTTGTCCTTTTCAATACTAGAATGTGCTTACTAGAATTGTGCAATTTCATGTCAAAATTGCTCATAACAACATTATAAGGTCAGATGAACACTTGTTGTTGCAAAAATTCATATGTCCGTTGGTTTGTGACAAGTCAGAAACCAATAAGTGTTCTATAAAGGAACATTTTTTGTTATGGTGCATGGACCACAGTATTCCAGTTTACACATCCACACATGTACTACAAGCTACTATTGCGGCTTCGTGCAAGAGGAGCAATAATCTAGGAATAAGGTTTATAGTGTCTACCATTACGAAATATTTTGTGGTGGATTGTAGTGGGTTAACTATCCACTTACCTGAATTCCTAAACCATCGCCACTTATGGCGAGCTGAAATCCTTAAGTCCCAAGAAATGGAACTTAAGGACATCAGCTAGGAGACACATGTAAGAATTAGGACTAGTCAGGTGAACTCAAGTCCAGCGCCGCCTCAGTAAGAGGAATCCACCCATGAAGAATTTGAGGAAGAGGAGGAGAAAGAGGAAGAGGAAGAACCAGGCTGGAAGAAGGTTTTGACTGTAATCTCCAAAACCAAGAAGATACTTGTGGAGATGGCACAGACACAACGATGCTAGAGCTGGGATATCTGATCGATCCATCAATATTTCAAGTCTTAAGGAGTTCAATTGCTGCCTCTAACACCATCACCACCTCCATTTCCATAAGATTTATGTCTAACCCAACTTTTCTTTTCCAAATTAGCGTTCAGTTCTATTTTTTTTATGTTTATTTTTAATTATTTTCTATTTACTTTAATTTATGTCTTTTCTTATCTTATGTGGTGTGTGGTTCTTTCTCACATTGAGGATAATGTGTTGTTTAAGTGTGGGGAGGGATTCTATATTTTTCTCTTTTATGTGATTTTGCATACTATATGATAGTTATTAGGTTGCATTATATGAATTGTATGAATGTGTCAATGGTTTAGATGGAGTGAAATCTTTTTAATTTTGAACATAGTCTTTTAGGTTATGAATAATCATTAGCTTGCAAAATTAGTAAATTAGGGTTCTTTAGATAAATATACAATTAATTATGACTTAGTGTAAGTTTAACACCCTCTAAATGAAAACGAATAGCTAAAACAACAAGTTAGGCAAATAAATTGCAAAAAAAGTGTATGTTTTGTTCAATAAATAACTATTATGATGACCTTCAGGTTATGAATAGAGCTACTAGCTAGTTGAAAACATGATGTAGCTGAGTAATCGGATCGACACGTATCACAAATGTATACCTTCGCATTAAAAGACTATAATGATGTTTTAACCAAATAGATTAATAAAAACATGACCTAGTTGGTTAATCAGATTGACATACATTGTTAATGTTTGCCTCTGTGTAAAAAGACTAAGTCAATATTCACCAATTAAAATTAATATAAAAGATTTTTCGTGTTCTTAATAAAAACCTATCGTACTTGTAAATAGCTTAACTTTTCATGACAATATACTTAGGAATAGTTACAGAGTCTGAAGGACCAAAGAATTATCAATGTGTGTGTACAATCAACAAGGGTAAATGAATTAACCCCTTGTTCTCGATTAATTTGTATATATAGCTTAAAGCCTTTAGACATAGATTTTTCATGTTAATGATTAGATATAACTTATCAAATTATGTTCAAGATTAAATTTGTTTCACGAAGTCAAAGCCATTTCCTCTTTTTTGCATTGTGTGTTCTGTATTTATTATGTGTTTGTTGTTTTGTTTGCTTAAGGACAAGCAAACGTTTAAGTGTGGATATGTTGATAGTTTTGATTTACATTACATTTTAGGGTTTAATTTGTTAGGTAATTATTGTTAGTTTGAGTATTTAATGTGTGTTTAGGTTTCAATTGTGTTAGTTTATGTGTTTAATTGTTTTTAAAGGTTAGTATGAGTCTTTGAGCTTAAATGTTATATTTTTAAGGTACCTTGTTGTGTTTTTTAGTGTTTTAGGGTAAATGGCCAACAACGGAGAAGTTTCAAAGCGTTTAGGCCTAAAAACATGGCCCATGATCGTGGCATAACAGGCCATGATAATGACAGAAAGAGGTGAGCCAGCAACAGTCAGGCCACTATCATGCACATCAATCATGATCATGATAAAGAGCTCTAAACTAGGCCATGATCGCGACAGAGAGGGTTAGGCGCTGGCCATGATCATGGCAGGCAGTGCCATTATTGTGACCTGCATTGGGCAGACACGAAAACAACTGAAAAAGTTTTGCAAGACTTTTCAGACCGTTTCGACCTTGAAGCAACCCTAAGGCTTCCAAGGTATAAATAGAACATTAAATAATAGAGGAGTAACTTTTTTGCATCAATCAATTACGAAACCCTAGAGGGCATATTGAAAGATTTGAGGAAGGAGACAAAGGAAGAGAGATACAAAGAAGAAGCTTGATGCGAAGTACTTTCTAGAATAGGTGGTTTCCTACCGCCGCTGCCTTTGCTATTCCATTCTAAGTGTATTTTCCAATTTATTTCAGTTTTATTGATGTATAAAATTGAAATAGTTGTTGAACATAGAATTTTTGAATGTTGGGTTTTTGTCTAAACTTACCTTCAGGATTTTTATCTTTGAGATTAACTAAGTTTGATGTATTATGATTTCGTTGAGTTATTCAATATCTGTTCTTAATAAGTTGGTAATGAACTAAGAGAATGAGCCTAGTGAAAATCATCAAATTAGGCTAATAAGAGTTAGGTAGTTTGATAGATAAGAATTAAATAAAACAAGTGAAATAGTGTAACGATAAATCAAGCATAGGTTTCCTGTTGATAACTGGAGAATTTTAGAGCTAATTTAGGTTTTGGGTTAATTGGAAATTGAGAGATTACAATTCCATAACTTAAGTTAGGGATTACAAATTAGGGTTAAAGATTATAACTCGATAGAGCGTAATCTATCCTAGGACCGTCTAGACCCAGTAATTTGTTGATTCCATAGTTGAATAGAATTTCATTAATTTTGGATTAGAGCCCCTTTTTTCTCAATTGGTAACTTCTAGGTTGATTTGTGATTAGTTGTGCAAAATTGCTATCTGTTTATATTTTCTGAATTCAATTCTTGATATTGTTTGTTTGATTAGTTAAATTTCTTCATTAGTTGTTTGTTTAGATTTAGTGTGAAATTTAGTCAAGCCTTAGATTTTAAAATTAGATTACCCTCCTCGTGGGAACAAAACCTTAAGATACTATATGAACGACCCATGCACTTATGAAATTATCGAGATTATAAGTATTAAAATTTGTCATATGTAATCAATTACATGGAAATGTTTAGAAGCTAAAAGAGTTCCTATAATCTATATGTAGGTTATTAAGGATATGTATGGAGGTGTTAAGACTAGGGTAAGGATGACAAGAGATACATAACATTTTTCATCAATATCAGGCTACACTAAAGATCCTTTTTGAGCCCATTCTTATTTGCAATAGTTATAAATAAGCTCACTAAGAATATCTAAAGGGATGAGCCATGGTGTATGTTTTTTATATATTACATTATTTTAGTGGATGAATAAAAGAGGGTATTAATTTCAAGCTAGAACTTTATACGATTACTCTAAAGAGAAGGGCTTTAAATTAAGCAGAACTAAGATTGAGTACTTAGAGTGTAACTTTTCAGGTCATAAGCTTGTGTCTTATATGGAGGTAAAGATTAGTTCAGAACTTGTATAATAAAAAGATTGTTTTAAATACCTTGTGTTCATTATACAAAGTAATAGTGAGATAGATGATGACATAGTTTACTATACCAAATCAAGATGGTTTAAATGGAGGGGCATATCAGGAATTTTATGTGAAAAGAAGATACCACTTGAGCTAAAAGGTAAATTCTACTATTTAGAAATTAAGTATGCCATGCTCTATAGGCTAAAGTGCTGATGTATAAAATAAGTGCATAGTCATCAGTTAATAACAGTGGATATGAGGATGCTTCGTTAGATCTACAATCTTATAAGAAAAGATAAGTTCATGACTTTAGTTGTAAGAAATAAGTTGGGGGTGGCTAATATGTATGATAAATTAAAGGAGACAATTTTTAGGTAGTTTTAATATATTAAGAGAAGACATCCTAAGGCCTTAATCAGAAGCTATGAGAAAAGTGTACTTAGGGATTATAAGAGAAGGAGAGGAAGATTTAAAAAGAATTAAAGGGAGGTAATTAGGTATGATATTGCCTTATTAGAGCTTATCGAAGACTTGGCCCTTAATAGAAAACTTTGGCAAACTGTGTTATGAGTGGAGGGTCTTCCATAAAAATGTCCTTGCCTTTTCCTAAAGAGGTATTTCTATTTTCATAGGCCTTTTGAACCTTTTTCTTCAATTCTTGTATCTTCTATTTAGCTTAAATACTTTTGTTCATAGTACTTGTCCCTCTAGTTATTTTATTTAGTTAATTCATATTTTTCTCTTTCAATTACTTTTTTGTTTTATTTACTTATTTTTCTGTCTTATTTGTTTATTTATTTACTTTTATTTTCATTTTTATTTTTGCTTTTACTTTTATTTATCTAGTTATTTGTTTATGTATTTGGTTATTGTTTTCTTTAAATTGATTTTTAAATTATATTAGTCCATAAAAAACAACCTCTCTATTAATTTAAGGTAAGGTTGTGTATTTTTGGACCTCCCTAAAGCCTGCATCTCAGTAGGATCTTTACTGAGACATTGTTATTGTTGTTGTTGTTGTTATTGTTATTGTTTAGATTTTATGTGGTGTTATTTTCTTGTAAGCAATACTAACTAAAAGATAGTGATACCTCTGTGAGTTTTGGAAGTAACTTTTACTTGGTAAAGATCTTTATTCCTTATTTAGATATATGTCTAAGTTTTTGAAGCTATAACATTAAAGATCTTTCACTTGGACTACTTGAAGTAACTAATACTTCTGCTTCTATCAATGTATTTTCTTTTAACTTATACAAGTTTGCACATATCTTTTATCCCTTCATAAGTGTAAGCATTACTTGAATTATCTTTAAATAATGTTAACAATTTTTATTTTATACCTAAGATTATTTATTCATCCTAAGGATAATAAATTAGTCTTTAAACCCTCCAATTTTCATACTTCCTAAAAAGTATAAATTATACCATCTTATATCTTTAGCTTGATGATTTAAATACTAAAATCTTTTAGAGGTTAATCAACATATGTATACATATATCTTCCTGAGATAGGGCTATAATAGTGAAACTATTCTCTTTTTAGAGGCCACGTGAAAAGTAACTCCTAATTTGAAGATCTATACATCATGCAGTGACTTCAATTATTATTGTTTCTTTTAACAAATATCATTAACATCACTTAAAGCACTTGCAAAATTTTCTTAAGGACTAGAATTTTCTTATTTAAATTTGAATAGTCTTTTTTCAAGTGAAATTTTTAACAAAGCATTTTAAATTCTTACCTTTTCTTTTTATCTATCATGATTTTAAATCTTACTTAAGTCGTGTTCCATTTCTTCTTATCACTGTTAAAGGTTCAACAAATTGTGAACTAGATTTCACGTTTCTTAATTCTTATCTTGATTTTTTTTAAAGGTAGTCTACAAAAAGATTATTGGTTAAGTTGATCATATAAATTAGGTAGACTTCAAATCAGAAGTTTGACAAGTAAATGTGGCTATATTATATAACCCAATAATTTGAGATAATAAAATAGATTAGCCAAATTATTAATAAAGTTTCCTCTTAAGAAAATTTTTTTATAGAGAGATGCTTCTATATCTTTATTTAATGTTTTCTTCTCCTCTAAGTTTGAGAAATTTCATCATCTAAAGCTAAGATTGGAGACTTCATTGAGCATAATCTGTAAAGTTTATTGATCTTCTGCTAATGGATGTAAGGGAAATATCATTTATAAAGATAACTGCAATCTTAAGCTTTCATAACAAGAAATTATATCTTCTAAACTTCTTATAAATTAAATTTTGGTGATATTACTTCTATCATAAACGACTTTGAACTAAGAGAAATGGCTTCCATTATTTCTCTTAAACAATAATTGTGGAACTCAGAGACAATAATGGGAATCCATTTTATAATTCACCAGGGAATTTTTCTGGAAATTGATGGGTATAGTAGAGGGTTTTTTTTTAATATGGTTACAATATAAAAAGATACTTTTACTGTTCTTTAAGTCAAGAAATCAAGGATTCATTGATTGCCCTATTTACAATCCAGGAAATCAAAGAAGTTTTGTTTAGATTGCACTATTCAAAAGCACCAGGGCCAGATGGGTTCACTGCTTGGTTTTTTTCAGAAACCTTAGGAGATCACTGATAACTTGTTTATAGAAATAATCTAGAAATGTTTATACTCTTATAAAATGTTAAAGGAACTTAATCATACCTATATTTTCCTAATTCCAAAGAAACATAACCCTTCCTATTTGGTAGATTACAAGCTAATTTCCTATTGCAATATAATATATAAAGGTTGTTCTTAATCTAGCACAAAGAGCCTTCATAGTTGAAAAAGCCATAGGGGATAATATTCTCCTAATGTAGGAGATATTGAAAGAATATAATTCAGGGAGAAACATTAAAAGTTGCATTTGGAAAATTAATTTTTATAAGGCATTTGATACAGTGAGTTATTAATTTATACAATCTTATTTGGAAGCACTTGAATTCCCTACTCAGTTCATAGATTGGATCATGATGTGTATTTAGTCTTCTTCAATAAGTATTCTTGTGAATGGCGCCACTATAAACCCTTTGAATTATGCTAGGGGAATTAGACAAGGGATCCCTTTTCCTTTTATTTATTTAACCTAGTAATGAAGAGGTTATTCATAATCCTTAACAAGCTCACATGATGCAATGGTAGGTTTCATTTTCATTATAAATGCAGAGAACTCGAGCTAACTCACTTGACGTTTGTAGATGACCTCATTCTTCTGACTGGGGTTGAATTTTATACTGTAAAGATTCTAATGGATATTCTCAAGAATTTCTCAAAGTAGTTAGGGTTGATAGTAAATCCAGAGAAAAACAATATATTATGTTCCAAAGATGTGAGAAATTCAACTAAATTATCTAGGATTTTAGGCCTACAATTTCAATATCTTTTCTTTAATTATCTTAGAGTTCAATTTCTTATGCAAACCCAAAGATTTATATTGCATTACTGTAATTGAGAAATACAAATCTAGAATCAATGCTTGGCAAAATAGGTATTTATCACTTATTGCTAGAGTTACTTTGATCATTTTAATCCTTAGTAACTTGTATGTTCATTGGATTTCTCACGTCATCTTATTAAGGAGAGTAATAAAAGAGATTGATTGTATTATAAAAGCTTTTATATGTTATGACAAAATAGAAAAATTAAAAAGAGCTAAAGTCAAATGGAGTGAAGTGACAATTCCAGAAAGACATGGACGATTAGGAATTATTTCAGTGCCTTTAAAAAAAAAGATGCTATTGTGTTAAATAATTTGGTGGTTACATGTACGTAAGAACACCATATAGATCAAGTGGATACATGAAACATATCTTATAACTTAAAATTTAATGCAGTTGTAACTTATCAGAGAATATTCCTAGATCTTCACTCACATGTTGATTTTGGGAAATCTAGTATACCCTTAGATGAAGTATAGGTTAGGGAATGGATATAACATATGGCTTTGGTATGATACTATTAAGAATTTAGCCCTCTTATATAAAGAAATGAGATATCTCCGCTAAAGATTAGAGTCCCTTTTAATACAAGAGTCTCATAACTTATACAAGATGGAACATGGTCAGGAAACTTAAGATGATTCAGCTCCCTACTAGAGTATTTTTCCTACATCACTCACTGGAATAGTGGTGATAGTGTCTCCTAAATTCCATATTCTAGTGGAGTATTCACCAATAAGTTATTCTACAAAACACTATAAACTAGAATTGATAATGCACCTTGGTTTAATCTCAGATGCAAGAATTCCTTAAACCCTAAAACATCAATGATCACTTGGCTAGTCATTAAGAATAGCATCAGAACTAATAGTAGGTGGTTTGGCTTTACGATCCCATTTGTGTTTTATGTAAAGAAGCAGAAGAGGATAGGAATCATTAATTTTTTCAATATAGATACTCCAAAGCAATGTGGAGTATAATCTTGCACAAGTTGGCTGATTATTGTCCTTTATATGATTGGTTAGAGACTTTTAATTGGATTTTCAAGACTTCTAAGCATCAAATGCAAGATGAAGCACATTATAAAACAACTTTTATAGCAATAATATATTATCTAAATTCTTCTAGTAATTATTCCCTATAATTGATCATTTACAACACCAATCCCCATAATATTATTTATAACATTGTAAAAATGTTCCTTTTTGTCCACTTTGATTTACACAACACCATTTTGGTTGAGTTTTAAACCAAGAAAGTTGACATACATGAAAAAGCACTCATTGATTCATTCTTTGTCTCTCTTATCGAAAATAAATGTCCCATCATTCATCTATTATAAAGGGATTTTCTAAATGTGATAGAGGAATATATGGAGCATATGAGTTTGAAATTCATGTCTTTTAATTTTCTTGGTATTCTTTATATTTCCAGGTTCTTTAATGTTTATTGTATCATATAAGATTTTAAGAACGTTGAAACAACTAAAGAGCTTTAACATAAAGAGAACTTTGTTGCTATTAATTTAAAATTCATGTACTGTTGTTTATAAGTATTTTTTCATTTTTAGGTAAAATAAATCAGTATGAATGCATGAAATCTCTTATGCCACTACCTCAATAACTATTTCAACCTATATAAGGATTTCTTTAGTAAAAATACATGATCTTTCTTGTTAAAGTTAATAAATCCCTATAACTATTAAGTATAAAACTATTATTTTATATTCCCGTGCCAAGCTTAGTTTTAATATCAAGTTGTTCTAACTCTAAATCCTATACACTTATCATATCTAAATTACCTTGTATGGTCTTATGATTCATAATTAATGAGAATACCTTTTACTAGCTAATTTCTTCCTTCTGTGGAAACTCTTATTTCACTAGTGATTACCTTAAACCTAGCTAGCTCTAATTTAGTGATACATTTTTTCTTCTTAAAGACCCAGATGCGTCCACTAATTTGCACCATTTGGTAAAGGTATAAGTTCTTATGTCTCATTCTTGTACAAGAACTACATCTCCTTATTTATAGTAATAAACCATTTTGATGTTTCTTTATTATCCATTATCTCTCTATAAGTCCTTGTCTTATCAACGTCTATATTCTTAGCTACTACTAAGAAATAAGCCATATAATTAGTTTTACCAATATGAAATCAAGCTAAATACTTGGCAAGTTTCTTGATTTCTTTTCATGTCCTCCTTGTTGTTATATTTTGTGTATATTATTCGTCCTACACATTTGTGAACTAATTTACCAGTTTCCTACTTAGACTTTTAATTTCAAGCTCTAACTTCTAGTTAGTACTTTAATCCTTTTTATCTGTAAGAACATCAAGTTTTTAATCTTTGGAGAAATATAATAGACTCATTAAAAGTCACGTATCTACTAATCATAAACTTTGGAATTCTATCCTTTTTAGTACATTACATTTATACCTTTTAACTATAGTAACATAAATTAGAAATATGCACTTCATTACCTTAACTTTAGTTTATCATCAATAACACATGCAGAAGAAAGGCAACCAAACATCTTTAGGTCCAAATAATTAAAGGGAGTATCACATCAAACCTCTCGAGGAGTCTTAAAATCTATTATAGTCAATGGAGATCTATTCACTAGATAAGTAGTATTATTAATTACCTCAGTCCAAAACTTTTTCATGAGTCCAACATTTAATCACATACATTGAGTAGATTGTATGATTATTTGATTCATCTGTGTTATAAATATATGTTGTTGTGGTATATTAAGTACATTATGGTGTCTCATGGTACCTTCCTTCTTACAGACCTCGTTAATGGGCTTATTGCGAAATTCCAAGCCATTATCCATTTTGAGTGTCTTAACTTGTCTTTCGATATTTTCTCAAACTTTCTAAACACTTTATCCTTCAGTTTCACAAAATATACCCATACTTTTCTTGAGCATCATTAACAAAAATGACAAATTAATTACATTCTCCATGGTATTGAACCAAAACTAGAACCTAATCTAAGTGAATATGATTAAGGATACTAGTGGAAGTGTGCTTACTAAAACTTAATTTGATCATATGCTACTTTTCAAGAATACATGAGCTGTAGAACTTTATATTTCTAATTACAGCTTCATTTAATAATCGTTTCTTACTCAATATCTAAAGTCCCTGCTCATTAAAATGACCCCAAATGTGATGCCATAATATTTTAGTGTCATCATTATGCCCTGATGAGTAAGACATAACTATTGTTCCCATTATTATCTTTCTTCTTAAGACATAGATGCAATATTGTAATTTTCCTTTCAACACAATTTTCATACCCTTTACCATCTTAATATGAACATCACTATAAGAAAAATTATAACCCTAACTATTAAAATTTTCCATATAAATTAGATTCTTCCTAATATCATAAACTCACTAAGTATTCAATGTTCCAAAAATCACATCATATATTTAGGTTTGTAGTAAAGTGTTACCTTTGACAACATGTTCTCTATCATCACTCAATCTAATAGTACCATTAAGTTATTTAAAAGAATAAAACTAGTCTCTATTAAATGTAATATGATAAGATTAACTAATGTATAATGTATATAACCCATAAATTTACATAATCATAATTGCTTTATAGTCAAAATATCACTAGCTCTTTCATCCTTTTCATCGAAACTCTCCTATACTATAATAATACTTATTATTCTAAATATTTCCTTTCTCTCATTTCCCTTTTTTCACTATGGATAGTCCCTTTTAAATTGGTCTTTCCTTTATAGTTAAGTTATTGAATAACTTTAGTCTTTGATTCAGATTGTCACTTTATTCTGCTTTAAATCTCCTGTGTACTTTTTAACATCCTCAAATGTTACTTTTGATGTAAACAATTCTTATGTTGTTTGCCTTTGGTCACATCTCTTTCTTCTTTGATTCCTATAATTCTCTCATAATTTTTCTTCTCCTTCTTACGTTAATATAAATTTGTATTAAATAAGAATCACCATTATCTTCATCTTTCATAAACTAAAATCATTTTATCATAAAACTTCTCAATATCGAACTTGTGGAGAGGCATCTAGATAACAGAACCTCAACATTAATATCAATTATTGAAAAAGAGAAACAAGAAAAGAAGAAAATAAATAAAGCAAAAATACAAATTTATAGGGTATTACTAATTGTATGTCTTACAACAATAGGTAAATAGATAGATTTCTTTTATTACTATGAGAAATATGATATAGGGAGAAGTATGACAACAATCGTAACTTAGACAAACCTTAGTAAGGATTTTATAAACTAGGTCTACATGTAAGAATTCTAAGTACAGTAAAACTTTATTTCCATAAGGTCAATGAATTTTATTTCCACAAATGGCTAATGTTAGTGAACTTCTACTTGTAAAAATGCCTAATTTCAATAAATTCTACGTAAAAGGGAAAAAAAAAGAACCAAAAGTTTCCATCAAAATTCAAATTAAACCTAAATGTTTCCAACTTTCTCGGGAAGAACTATAAGTTTTACCAAAAAATCGAAGATCGCTCCAGTTAAATATTTTCATCAACCCTCCATTATGAAAAAATTCAACTAGCATATTTTATTAATTTTCTACGAGTCCCTTTCCATATGTTTATCCTATATGGAAAAGGACTGCAAGAAATAAAAAATACAGGTCTTGTTTATCTAATTAACATATAAACAAGGTAATTAGTAAAGGTTTGTTAACTTTATCCAATTACAATTTCAATTATTCTATTTAAGATAAAAGAAGAATAAATTGTGACAGCCAAAAACTTCATTAAAAGTGTATACGCTCTCATACTTCCTCTCTTAATCCCATCCCTTTGTACTTCTTAAGGCTCTATCCACATCATAAGGTTTAATAAGATGGAGAGTGTTAAAGAGAGAGAGTATATAATGAAACTAATCCTTCCATAGAGAAAATAAAGGGAAAATGATTGATATTTAACCTCATTTTTGCTAATATTAATAGGTAACAAATTTCAAATTCTATTTATTTGAGAAAACTTAAAATTTAAAAAATCTTTTACTTTTAAAAATACAACTACCAAAAGAAAAACACAATTTTGAAGCCACCTCACATGACCTAGAGTTCATTATCAATATTGGAATAAAGAAGAATTTGTGGCATAATTTTATTATATTGTCTATTTAGTATATTCCTCTCTCTTTCCCCTAACAATATTATATATTGCTATCCACTGCTTTAAAATTGTATCTTAACATTTCCTTTTGCTTTAAGTTTAGTTTATCTCAATTGGCATTTGACTACATCATATTTATTTCTTTCACTCTTTTCTTTCTTTAAGTGATCTGAGATCTTATATTTTATTTAAGGCAATGTTATATAATGTTAAATGCTCTTCCAATTATTTGAATCTATCTGGAAAATTAGAAGTGTAGTTTAAAGGATATAGGATAATGCGGAGAATTAGGGCTTGAATTTTGTATATGAAGGGAATGTCAAAAAAGAAAATGGACATTGATGATGATAGTGGTAGGTTCCATAATGTTTTAGTGGGTAGTTTAGTATATGCTTTGTTGTTAAATTTAATGATTAGTGCAAGTTTAGATTAAAATTGTGTTATTTAATTAGAAATGTGTGTTTTGAGTGCTTTATGGATTATAATATGCTATTGAGCTTAAATTTTGGGTATTTAAGGTGCCTTGATGTGTTTGTTAGTGTTTCAAATATAATATCAATGAATGGAGGAGAATTAGAGAAAGCTTAGAGGAAGGCCTAGGGCCACGTTCTTGATAAAAGCATGATGGTCTGCCACGATCATGGTAGTAAAAATAAAGTGCCACGATCGTGGAATTATGAACCAAGATTGTGGCCTGCGCGATAAAAGATATAGATCAGCTTCTAAAACATAACTTTTGGAGGGATATTTCAGACTTTTGGGTCCAGTTAAACCCTAATGTTTTCCCTAAATGAAAAGATATATAAAGAAAAGAAAAAAGACCTAAAAGGGAGCTCCAATGTCTGCCACTTTGAGAAAGATTGAAAGTAGAGGAAGAAGAAGAGAGAAGGAGGAGAAAGGAAGAAGGAGAAAAGGGCTACAATGTTGTTATCTTCCTGATCCATTCCGACCCCTTCCAAGTAATGTTTAATCTCATAGTTATTATTCGTTTTATAGTGATGGATTTGGGTTTGATGAAGATGTTCTAAACTCCTTTAAAGATTTGTTCTTAAATCAGTGTTACTATGATTCTTTTGACGTTAATACATTGGGTATTTTGGTTATTTTTCTATTTATATGCTTTGGTAACAAATTGAAAGAGTGAACCTATAGCAACACGATTAGATTTGTAATGAGAGTTAAACAATCTAATATATCATGTAAATAATCAAATCTGTAATTTATAAGAAGAGAGATCTTATGTGAGGACCTGATAGTCTATTAGAGGGCTTACAATCTCATTAGATGTGTAGGATTTCTGTTAATTGAGAGATTGTAAATTCCATAATTGAATTAGGGGTTATTATTTAGGGTTTAATGATTATAACCCAAGAGAGAGTAATCCACCCTTTAAAAGTCTAGGACCGATACTATATTAACTAAAAAAGAATCATATTAGCATTTGATGAGAGGATAAATCCCCTTCTCATAATCAATTAATCTTCCTTGTGTGATTTTCGATTTGTCAATTTTTTGTGCTTAATTTTGAGTTCCTTGCATTAATTTAGATTTTCAATTGTCAATCTATCTATATTTGATTGCTTAACTTTCTACTCATCTTCATTTTCATTGTAATTACACTTTTGGGCCTTAGACAAACTAGGATTTGATTAGTTCACTAATTCCTCGTAGGATTGACACCTTTAATTCTACTTTAAGACCTATGTGCTTGTGGAATATTGAGGTTTTTATAAATTGTAAATCTTGCTCAATAGATGATATAGAGGGTTTAAGGGTTTAAACCAAGTCCTATCTTCAATCTTTGATGTGGAGAAATTCAATGTTTGTTTCTCCTACGTTATATTATGAATATATAGAATAGGGGCCATAAAAGATAATTTAATATGTCATATATATTTTTTGCAATATGATGTTACTGAAATTGTTAATCTAGAGTTTTTTTTGAACATTTTTACAATAATAGGATTATTTTTTAATGTTTAGGAAACCTTAGGGATCTTTTTGAATAATTGAAATGTTAAGGATTAATTTGAATTTTAGTAGAGATATTTAGATCTTTTTTTAACTTTTTTACATCATTCTATTTTCTTTATAACTCAAGGCATATTTGTGATGAAGTTAAGCAAACTAGTAGTGAGTATGCATATGCATCAACCACTATTATTCGTTTGAATTATAGACCTTAAAGTCCAATAATTTAACTTCTTTCTAATTATAAAATTTTTTGCTCCTTAATTTATATTGAAACTCCATTAGCTTTTGTTCTTTTTTAAGATTTCAGCCCCTATTTCATGTAAATATATAAAGGATTTTATGGTTCTATTAAAAGAGAGAAGGGAAATTGTGTTTATTATTTTCCAATATCCTTATATTAGGAAGGATTATTAAAGAATCATGATCACAATATACTAAATTAGTTATGAAAATGACTTGACTAGTTTAACATAAAGTGATTTTGTACCTAAAAAGTTTGATGATATACTTCTGTATCCTAGGATCTTCAACGTGTAGTGATTTGCATACTTAAAAATTTCAATAATATGCCTTTACATCTTTAGATCTTTTTCTTTCTTGGTCAAGCCTATAGTACCACTTAAAAGCAATCTGAAACTTCTTTATGTTAGATTCAAAATAATAGGCTAAACAGAAAATGCATATCTTGTTTAGTTTCTAGATTAATCATTAAATATCAATGACGATTCTATAATAATCAATCCTTTTAAAAGATTCTTTTTCTTTATGAAGAGTAGGTGGTGAATATAAGAATAAAGTTGCTTCATACACATGATATAAGCAATAATAAATCTTTATGTAGACAAAAAGTGGTAACTAGTCTTAACTTCTGAGTGAGTATAGATAAGAAGATAAATTATAGGTGATCATATTGGCATATTTATTAAATTGGTATAAGTAATTTAGAATTTTCAAGATTCATTTTAGTATTTCTATATGATGGATATCTAAGAGTCATTTTTTATTGCTATAAATATTATTCTTAAAATGAATCTTAAACAAGTCTTTTCACTTAATACAATCTCTTCCTTTGTTATTTTCCTCCAAAAAAGTGCTACAAAGCCAATATAAGTTAAATCATAATGAGTGGAACATTTCCCTTCTAATTTTTTAAACTATCCAATGAGAACTATGTCAATTGGTACATTAAAACGAAACCTATAATAGGATTGAATGATATATAGGAGATTTTAGTGAAATGATATAAGCAACACATGCTTTTGTTCATGTGTGCTTGGATGAGAGCAGGTGTTAAATAATGCATGGGAGGTTCTTCATAATTCCTTCAATTAAAAAGAAAAATAATCAGATTTTAGTTGAAAATTTAAGAGAAGAGTATGAAAACTTAAAATGAGGATATGTGATTTTGTTGATGAGATTACTAATAGAATTTTGGTAATTTGTTAACAAATTAAAAAGGTATTTATGTGATTGAAAGATTCTCCATTTTTTAATTTCAAAATTTGATTATATTGTAACTGCCCTTAAAGAGACAAAAGGTTTGGCATCAATTTTTGTAGATTGACTGTTGGACTATTACAATCCCACAAAGAGAGATTAAAAAAAAGAGAGAGAAGATTCTATTATCCAATTATTATAGGAAAAAATAATTTCAATAAAAAGGAAAATACACATCTAGGAAGCATGATAGGAGTTGGGGAAGATTAAGAGGTAGAGGTCGAGGATGGACTCATATATGAGGTAGAGGAGCTGGAAATTTTTCTAATGATGAAGAATCAAAATTTCAAGGTGGTCACCATTAAAAATATAATATATAATGTTATAGTTACATGGATTTGGGTGTTTTTACTACAGATTGTAGAATGAATTCAATCAAAAATGAAAATTTTTTAATTAAGTCTAAAAAAGAAAAAGAGTTCATTTGTTACTGACTTGTAATGGAAATGAAGAATGTAATCATAAGTTAAATGTATCTTGACCCAAGAGGTGGCAATCATATGTTTAGTAATAAAGATTTGTTTTATAGTTATGATAAGTCTAATAAAGTTAGTATTTCTTTTGGATATGTCCTTATTTGTCAAAAGATCTGGTGCACTTGTATGTATAAGTATTTTTTGGAAAATAGTTTTTCAAAGTTTCTTTATGAATATACTTTATATGATAAGAGGAATAAGAATGGAGAAATTGTAGAAGTTTATACATTGGTGATTTGATTTTCATGTATAATAGTCTAAAGATGATTAGAGAGTACAAGTAGATGATGACTAAATAATTTGAGCTAACTGATTTAGGACTTATGTCTACCACCATGGAATTTAGTTAGAAGGCTAGAAGACTATGTTTCTTAACTTGTAAGTTACTACATAAAAGCTTCATCTTTGACTCACATATAGCCTATTAAAATGATTCTTTAGTATATTAAAAGGAAATTTGATTATAGTTTATTTTATAATATTTTAAATTATTTAGATTTATTGACAATGATTGGGAGATGTTGATGGTAAAAATAGTATTTATGGTTTTTTTCTTTATGGGCATTATTGTGTTTGATTGGAGTTCAAAAGAACAATCAACTATTGCACTTTCAATATATGAAGTTAAATATGTTGTAGCTACTTATTTTATTTTTTAATGCTAATTAGTTGAGGAGGGTATTTCTAAAATTTGAGCAAGATGGTGCTACCAATACTTTTATTAATGACATATCCTGTATTGATTTAGGAAACGATAGAATTTTTATAATATAAGCAAGAATATAGATACCAAGTACCACTTTATCAGAGAATGCATTAGGAATAAGGAACTTTAGCTCAAACATATAACATCTAAGGAAAAATTTGATAACATATTACTAAAGCTCTAAAGTTCGAAGATTTATGTAGATTGAAACTTGTTTAGGAGTTATTAAAGTTTAAATTACAACTTTAAGGGGTTATTAAGGAGATAAATTGTAATTGGTGACATTGGTATATATGTGACTATATGTAATTTACAATTTGTAAGATTCATGTTTGTATTTATATATGATGGATATCTAAAAGTCATATAGTATTTATAATAGTCAAGATCCACGAGTCACTTTTCTAAATATAACCGAATTTAATAATAATTTTAGAGGTTCTTAGAATTCTTTAGAGTTTAAAATCCACAAAAAATAATTGCTTTTATAAATAAGATTGAATATGTTAACGTAGATTGGGAAACAACTATGCCTTAAGCTATAAACCCTATTTTCTAATTTTAGAATATTAAAATAGGCTTTAATATGCCCATGTTTCCAAGTTATGGATCTTCTTCTTTTTTCCACACCAACACCTAGTTTCTAGCATGCATGTTGATAGGGGTAGATTGCATAATATTTTAGTGGGTAGTTTATTATGTGTTTAGTTGTTAAATTTAATGATTAGAGCATGTTTAAGCTAGGATTGAGTTATTTAGTTAGATATTTGTGTTAAAAGTGTTTTTTGGGTTAAAGCATACTATTTCTTAATTTTGTGTAATTGAGTGCCTCGATGTGTTTGTTGCTGTTT
The DNA here is from genome assembly GCA_027563595.1 of Erythroxylum suave. NCBI lineage: Eukaryota > Viridiplantae > Streptophyta > Magnoliopsida > Malpighiales > Erythroxylaceae > Erythroxylum > Erythroxylum suave. Next base: position 23,276,008 of record JAOSBN010000178.1, on the reverse strand, counting down.
GAGATCAAATACTGAAGTATGAAGAAGTGTTAGAGGAAGCCTAGTGAAAGATCTAGGCCCTCGATCATGACAGTAGCAAAATGGCCATAATTATGGCCTAGGGGGATATGATCGTGGCCTGTGTGACATCAAATGTAGAATAGCTTCAAAAACTAAACATTAAGGGTTACTTGGGAATTTTTAGGCCCAAGTAAAACCTAGATTTTACCCTCAATAAAAAGACTATAAAGAGGTAGCAGCGCATGTTGAGTGCGCTACAAAACTTACCTAACTCTATATACTAAAATTTGTAGTTATGGTGAGGCAGGATCGAATCTATAGGGAATGTTTGGTTAATTTCTGTACGGAATTTAATTGATGCAAGGAAAATATAAAATAGGGGGGAGGGGGTTGGATTTTAGCAATTTAGAAAATAGAAAACGACAAACTATTGAAAACAAATTGAAACAAGCAATTGAAAATGATTAAACTATTGAAATATACGTAAGGTCCAGTTCTACATTCAATCTCAGCCTAAACACGATCAAGTATATTTCATCCATCCTAACATGTTTACAACTCTCTTTGGACCATTGATCTGAGACTAATAGAATGCTCTCCTAATCTCGGGTTTCCCTTAGGTTTTGTTTAGCAAGATGTGATCATTAATTAAACCTAACTACTGAATAACCTAGGATACAATCTCTAGATTTAATTTGGCAATCGCATTATGAAGTGGAAAATGATTAATATAAGCAGTAACCTCATACGTTTGGGCTATCTAACATAGATTATGTACTTTCTAGCGATATGGGATCATTAGATGCTACTCACAACCATCAGAAGTAACGATTGCGGACTACATTCAATGCTTTAGTAATAGGTTGGAAATAAAACAATGAAAATAACATATTAAAATCATTCATCCCAAAACCCAATCAAATTAACACTAATAACATAACAATCCGAAAAGAAATTACAACCTTAAAATGATAAAAATAGTTTAACTGTGACTTAGTGTCGATATTCAAACTTAGTGTCAATATTCCCATTGAACCGACGTTAGGAAGTTAGCCTTGAAAATATGTTTTTATGCATTTTGTTAATGTGTATCAATTTTAAAAACCCTCTTGCATGTTTAACGTCTGCATTTTGCAAAAGTTACTTGTATAAAATGCAGACATTGTTTACCTTTCACAGATGTTGCACATAAAGTTTGCGTGTGTTAAATGCAGACGTTGTATATCTATCCTTGCTTCACCTACTACATCGTTTAACTAATGGAATGCTTCCATTTAATTCACAATGTGTATGGGGCTATTCACGTGAAACAATGTTTTATTGCATGTTATTCTCTTGTTTTCTTCTTCTACTGTCATTTCATGCTTCAACATGTTAAGTGCTTTCTATGATTCTTCTTCTTTATGTTCCATTTTTCTTGTCTTTCTTTACTATTTAAATTTTTTTCCTTCTTAGTCCATAAAGACAAGTAAATATTAATCTTTAAAAAATGGTGCATATATTGTACTCTCAACTCATTTTAACTTCTTTGCTTCCAAATTTTTCCTATAATTAGATGTGAGTCAAAGTGAGTATCTTAAGCATTTCTAAGGCGTTAATCACTAAGTGTAGCGTATCAAATGAATCAAAATTTAAACATATATCAAGTTCCCCCAAACTTAGCCTTTGACTGTCCTCGAGCAAATCATCAAAACCAAAATCACAAACCAAAACTTTTATTTATTTTCCATATTTCAAAGCCTAAGGTAAAAACTCAATATTTAAAGCTTCTACTCAAGATCAATCAAAATTATCTAGAGGTAGAATTGGATAAAATGTGTTTAAATAAGATATTTTTATGGGTACACCAAAACACCATTCATGATCACAACAATCCAAAACTTTGCATATCATTTCTTTTCTCCATCACTAAAAGTCACATACATATTCATAAATAAAAGGACTTTTCTAGAGTTGTAATGTAGGCAAAGGTAAGGTGAGATGTATTTTGGTTTATGTAATATAAAAGCTGTCAAGCTAGTGGAGCAAAAGTAATACTCAATGAGATATTAAGTGCATAAGTTAACATTCATTCAAAACTAGGTACTGTCAGCTATAAAGAATGCATCAATTTGTTTTACAACTCAATTCAGCTTTCATACCTTAATCAAGATAAAAATAACATAAAAAGTGCTCCATCCAAAACCACATTTGCCTCATATGCAATATATTCAAACACCTAATCAATACAACTTAAGAAGGATAAACTATTAACAACTTTTCACAACAATGGTATTTCCTCCTTGATACTTTTATTCAAACTCACATTTTTTCTTTTTTCTTTTTTCCAAAAATAAAAGTGATAGCCAACGCACGTGTATGTATACCCCCACACTTAGGTTGTTATATAATCATATTCCTCAAGAATTAACAAATGCTCCACTAGCTTTAAGGCTTACATAGGGCATTTGGTTAGGTGCATGTAATGTGATTTATATAAACAAAAAGACTAATAAAGCTAAAAGGGTGTTAGCAAAGGAAAACTCATATAAATGGGTAGGCTATTTGGCTACTATAGCTCATAATCAATAAAGAATGCCTAATCATTTTCAAAAAAATGCATATGATAAAAATGTGGTCTCGAGTAGAAAATCAGTGCAAAGTAAAGATGTAAATGTCATTAAGGTTACACATAATAAACAAAACAGTGAGACTGATGTAGATGTGTTAGTCTAATATGGCTCAAAACCTTACTAGTTTTGGTCTACCACTAGTCACTGCTCTTCTAAGAATAATGCATATTAACCAATCACAAGAGAAAAAATACATGTCAAATTTTGTTATGGATTTCACTAATCAATTCAAACTCCAATTATGACTAAATAATCTTAAAAGAAATAAAAAAAGAAAAATTTTGATCTTGTTAATTTGATTTTGAAAACTGCCTAAGAAGTCACATAAGCTACAATTATGCTCAAAAACTTGCATCGAAACTAATATACCCCACTCCCACACTTAAAAAGTACATTATCCTTAATGTAAAATCAAATGTAAGAAATGAAGTAGTTAAACAAAATAGCAAATGTTAAAATGTGAAAGACAAAAATTAACTCCCATTGGGTTGCCTCCCAAGTAGTGCCTTTGTTTATTGTCATTAGATCGATCTCCAATTGTGTGCATGAAATGACACTAGTCATATCTTTTAGCATCAATACCTCTAAATCCTCTATTTGGAAGCCTTCATAATATGACTTTAAGTGATAACCATTCACTCTAAATGTCTTGTCCCTTTTGAGGCTTCGTATCTCTGCTGCACTAAAAGGAAAGACATGAGTGATAATAAACAGACCAACCCAACGAGAATGTAACTTATTTGGAAAGAGTTTGAGTTTGGATTCTATCCTATCGAGAAGATTTTCCGCAAAATCATCTTATCATGGACAACTTTCTTCCTCTCCTCATATATCACTGCATTCTGATATGACTCATTCCTTATGTCTTCTAACTCTTGAAGTTACAACTTCCTATGCACTCCTACATCATCCAAGTTCATGTTGCATCTTTTGATAGTATATGCCTTATGTTGTAATTCCACAGGAAAATGGCATAGCCTCCCAAACACTAGCCTATATGATGACATCCTAATTAGTGTTTTGTAAGCCATCCTGTAGGCCCATAATGTGTCTTCCAATCTTACACTCTAATCTTTCCTATTAGGCTGCATGGTTTTCTCCAGGATTAACTTGATTTCTGGATTTGACACTTGAGCTTGCTCGTTGGTTTAGGGATGCTAAGTAGTAGAAACTTTGTACCTGATGTGATATTTTCTGAGCATTGATTCCATCACCCTATTGTAGAAGTGGGTTCCTTTGTTGTCAATGAAGGATTTCGGTATCCCGAACTAAGAAAGAATGTTAGCCTTAACAAAATCTGCAACAACCTTTGCATCATTAGTCCTAGTGGCTTTGGCTTCCACCCATTTGGAAACATAAGCAACCACAAGCAATATATAAGTAATGCTAAAAGATGGAGGGAAAGGTCATACAAAATCAATGCCCCAAACAAGTAGGAGTTCCCAACCTTGGATCAGGTATTCAGAGACAAAAAGGAGGCAAGTACATTATGGAGCATATTAACAGGTCTACCTATGAAAAGGTGTTTTGACCTTCTGGAATAGTAGAGAGCAAGATTGGCTGTTTTAACTTTGCATTACTATGTACGCTTGCATGAGTATGTGTACTGGTTAAGATGTACATAGCTGTTTGGGTAGTTTTGTGGGAAGTTTGTTTCATTACTTATATATTTCCTCTTGTCCATAGAAGAGACTTTTCATTTTGCATTGTAAATAGCCTTTTTGATGTTTGTTTAATTTTACTGATTTTCTAAAAAAATCAATGTCGCAAATGTCAAAAATTTCATAGAAAAGCAAAGGAGTTTGTGGCAGTTGATCTTTACAGGACAGGTTACCTGATCATTGGCACCTATCACAGGATTTGCAAAAGATATATGCATCTTTGAACAATGTTGTCAAGTAGAAGTCACTCTCCAAAACTTTATGAGCTTCCTTTTCATTCCAAAATGTCTTTCGCAAGTGTACCAGTGGTAGAAGGCTAAAATTTATGATGATTCATTTTTTAGTACACACCTCTAAATAACTTGATCTACATAATGCCTCTAAAGATACGAGTCATCCTATACATGATACTTTGCCTCACTTTATAGCTTATCCTTCTGAGGCTTTAAAAAACTAGCAAGTAATTCATTAGTAACTGAAAAATTAACAATGTTGGTATACCATAGTAATGTTACATCGGTAGCAAAAACTTGCTCATCTAGAAAGATTTCTCGTAGGGGGATATCATCTTCTTAATCAGTAGGCTAAGATGGTTTGCCACCACATTTTCTCTCCCCTTCTTATCTCTGATTTCGAAATCAAATTCTTGAAGGAGGAGAATCCATCTGATCAACCTTAGTTTGGCTTCCTTCTTCATGCGTAAGTATCATAAAGCTATAAGGTTAGAATAAACAACCACTTTAACACCAAGCAAATACGATGAAAACTTTTCCAAAGAAAAAACAATAAATAAAATTTCTTTTTTTAGTAGTGGAATAATTCAATTGTGTTAGGTTTAGAGTCTTGGAAGCATGGTAGATGGCATGCAAAGCATTTCCCACTTTTTATCCTAGAACTATCGCCATTGCATAATCACTTGCATCGCATATGATCTCGAAGGGGAGGTTCCAATCTGGCAGTTGAATGACCATTGGGGATGTTAGAAGCCCCTTAAGGTTTTTTAAGTGGTTTATTACACTTTTCGTTGAACTCAAAGGAGACATCTTATTGAAGAAGTTTTCATAGTGGTGTGACTATCTTTGAAAAGTCCTTACTGACCCTTTGATAAAAATTTGCAGGCACAAGAAAAGAATAGACTTGCCTTACAGTAAAGGGGTAAGGTAAAGAAGAAATAAGATCAACTTTGGACTTCTCTACTTAAATACCCTTATCAAATATCACATGGCCTAAAACTGTACCTTAATCCACTATAAATGAAAATTTTCCTAATTCAACACAAGATTAGTTTCTATACATTGTTCCAAGATAATGACAAGATTCTCAAGACATTCATCAAAAGAAGATCCATACACACTAAAATCATCCATTAATACCTCAATAATCTTCCCAATATTTTCAACAAATTGCTTAACATACACCTTTGTAATGAGGCAAGTACATTATATAATATGAATGGCATCCTTTGGTAAGAAAATGTACTGAATGATCAATTACATATGGTTTTCTCCTGATCTTTCGGTGCGATTGGAATCTTACGATAACCTAAAAATCTATTTTAAAAGTAATAATAATCATAATCAGCCAATCTCTCAAGCATCTGATCAATAAAAGGAAGGAGAAAGTGCTCTATATGAGTAGCATAATTTAACTTTCTATAATCAATACATACTCCGTACCTGGATTGCACTTGGGTAGGAACCAATACACCTTCGTGGTTTGTTATAATGGTGATTCCAGACTTCTTTGGAACCACCTAGATAGGACTTACCCACTTACTATCAGAAATCGGGTAGATGATCCCAACATCAAGAACCTCAGTACCTCCTTTTTCATAACTTCCATCATTGGAGGATTCAGCTTACGCTGAGCTTGCTTTTTGGACTTTACATCCTCCTCAAACAAAATGTAGTGCATAAATATGGAAGGGACTATCCTTTGGATATCTGCGATAGTTCACCTAATGGCCTTCTTATGCTCTCTCAGCATTTGAACTAGCCTCTCCTTCTAATTTGAAGTTAACTCAGTCAAAATGATAACTGGGAGAGTCTGCTTATCTCTAAAATAGGCATACTTCATATATGTAGGGAGTGGCTTCAATTCTAATTATAGTGCCTACGTATGAAAAGGTAACAACATCTAGTGAGCTTCAAGTAGTTGTATATAAGCCAAATCATATCTTTTTGGAGAGTTTTCCAATGAGTCTAAGGTGTTTTTCATTTCCATAAGCTCTTTTCCCATCTCAACATCAATGATGGCTTCTAATTTTATGTCCTCAGTTAAAATTATTTCTAAATAATCCATGCAACTTAATTTAAACATTTCCAGTACCAAAGGATCAATCACATCAAAAGAAAAAACACAATGATCATCAGGAGGATACTTCATGGCATCAAAAATATTAAAATGAATCACTTCCCTACCAAATTCCATTTTAAGCGTGCCCTAATAAATATCTATCTTAGTTTGAGTCATATTAAGAAATGGTCTCCCCAATAAGATAGGTATCGGATTACATAAGGTATCATCATTCATATCTATAACATAGAAATCTATATGAAATACTAACTTATTCACCTACACCAAAAATTCCTTAACCACACCATCAGGACAAGCATTAGTGTGGTTAGCTAGATGTATGCTTATAACCATTTCTTTCAATGGACCCAAATTTGAAAGAAGCATAAATCAAACGAGGCATCACATTAATAAAAGCACCTAAATCTGATATAGCTCTATTGATCACAGTATTACCAATTTGGCAAGGAATGGAAAGCATACCTGCATCCTAACATTTTGCAGGCATCTTCCTTTTAAATACCACCGACACATTCCCACCCATCTTCAGTTTCTCATCACCCCTTAGTTTCTTCTTATATGTACATGATTCTTTGAAGAATTTATCATACTTTGGTACTTGCTTGATTTCTTTAAGCAAAGGTATATTCGCTTCTACCTTTCAGAAAGTGTCTAATATCTCTTTGTCCTTTTCTTTTTTATTTGGTCGTGTCAATTTGCTCAAAAAAGGTGAAGGGTTACTGTTAATAATATTAGGACTTTTGAAATTTGCCATTGTACTTGAAAACAGATTTCCTTCCTTTCCCAATTTCTTTAAAATCGCTTCCTCGATAGCAATCCTTGGTGGGGTTCGCTTGGGACACTTAATCTTTTTTATACTCTTTCAAGTTATAACACTAACATTCTTCATATTCACATTGGGTTAGGATGGATATTTTCCTCTAATTTGTAATTCGATACAGTTTATCCTTGCTGCCTTCTGACCCATTTGATTTCACAAATTCTATATGCTAGATCTTGTCTCATGTTGGAACTGTTGAAATTGGAGATTGTTAGTAATAATATTTTTTATCAATTCTTCCATAAAATTACCTGAATTGGAAGAATGGACTCCTACCTTGTGCCCTTGTTTGAAAATATTGTGCTGCTTGTCACTAATTCTAGAAATACTTTTGCTGTTAGTTCCCCCCATAACTTAATTTAAGGTGATCCCTCCAACCTAGTTTATACGTCTATGAGTACAGATTGTATTGGTTTGGGAATTTCCCTCCTATAGCATTCACGTACTTCATACTACCCTCTTGCAACGTTACACATTCATCAATTGGATGGCTTGTGATTGAGAATATTTTGCATACTTTCACTTATGCCTGTCTAACTACAATTTGTCTTACAAAATATTTTATTTCATTTAAATGATGTTCAATAGATGAAGTACATACCTTGTTTACTCATCGAACATTATTCCAACTGCCAAATTGTTATGTGTTAGAGGCCATCCACTCAAGTAGGATCCTAGCCTCAAAGGGGGTCTTCTTGCAAAGTGCCCCACTGCGTATTGCATCAATCAAACTCCTCCATCGGTAATAGTCCTTTTAGAAATATTAGATGAGAAGTTACCCTGGTATATTGTGGTGCAGAAAACTGGCATATAACTTCTTGAACCACTTCCAATACTCATAAAGAGATTTTCCATCTGAATACTTTTCGTCTTTGAGGTTGAATAATATTTCTCTAAGAACAATCTCTTCATCTCTAACCAAGTACTCAAATGAAACGATAAGGTTGGACCACCTCTAAACAAACTCTTGGTTAAGGTCACAAGCTCGACCCCTATCAACCAATATTAACCCATGTATATTAGAGCTTCAATGTAACATCCCGTTCCCATATTAAGGGTTAGAGTCGGGAATACTGTAATTGGGAAATAAAATTAAGAGATTAGAAAATGCATTTCATGCTCACGCATTATATGATATACACATACACGTGAATATTGAATTTTTACACATGAAAATATTTGTACATGCATTCATTGACGAATTCTAGGTATAATTGATTTGTAAATGTGATTGTTATTGAGAATTGTGGTTTTTATATGTTGAAGTTTGAATTGGAGAGTGTATTTTAGTGATTTAGAATTTATTGGAGAATTTTGGGAAAATTTCTAAAAATTTGGGGTAATTTTTGGACTAGGAAAAATGCCAAGTGGCAAAACAAATGATAAATGGTTGTAGAATTTACTATCAAATGGCAAATGGCAATGGAAATTTTGATAAATAACTATGGGATTTATTGACAAGTGTCATTGAAAATTGGGAGGAAATTGGATTTTTGTTTATATGCATTAGACATGTGGTAAGTGACATAAGTCACTTGCCAAACAATGCCTTAGCCCCACTAAGCTTTAAAAACGTTGATTCTCATTAAAGTCCAATTGTTGTATTTTTTTTGGCTCTTCTCATCTTCCTCTTTGTGACTCTCTTCTCTACACCTTCATTTTCTTTGTTTTCTTCAATCTCCACCACCTTAACTTTGAAGATTATACTTTCTTTCATTTTCTTCTAGCAAAATTGCCATCTTTTTCCTCACAGCCACAAGAAAACTCATCTTTTACTTCCATTAGAAGATGGAGAATGTGGGATGCTTGGGAGTTAGGGTTGAGTGAGGTTTTGAAGAGTTTGGAGCTACAATAAGTAAGTTATGCTTTAAATGTCACGAGCATGGTTAAATTATGCTAGAATGATGAGCAAATGAAATGGAAGAGATAATCTAGGTATAAGATGAATTAGATGTAAATGCTGGAAGTTTGAACATCTGGAAAATATTCACTGCATATGCTTCAGTGTTTTGGCTATAACTTCTTCTGAAGTTGTTCAATTGAGATAGTTCTTAATCTTTGTTAAAATAAAGATATATGGCTACATTTTTCAAGAAGACACCAAATTTTAATTCTGTTGTTAAGAGTCTCAAAAATTGATATGAAGTCTGAGAATTTATGGGAATGTATAGTAAGAGAGTTAAAATTTTTGAT
>JAOSBN010000178.1:23239126-23266306 GCA_027563595.1 Erythroxylum suave | reverse complement strand
ACACACACACACACACACACACACACACACACACACACACACACACACACATACACACACACACACACACACACACAAAGTGAACGTCAAGAGTGAACGTTGTGTATTGCATAAAGATAGATATACAATAGTGAATGTCAGAATCCAGACATTGTCGGACCATCCAAGCAATAGCATAATTTGAAGCGTCCTATGAGTAATCTAGATTTTCTCACTAGGATTGATTTATTTATGTTTAACTTCTAATTATTAAATTGTTAATGATCTGTATGTCACAATTCTGGACATTAATAGTTCGAGGAGTTAGATATTTGGGAATGTATTGGAAGTGTTCTGATTGCATATAAATTTGAAAGATATTTGTATTCTCAACAAATTGTTGAATGCCAGACTTAGGTCTGATGAACATATGAATTTGACTATGCATCATAAATAAATTTTATTGATGTCATATTTTGTGAATTGATGCATTACATTAATATGCATGATCAGATAAAGGCATTATGACTGGAGTAGCCAGTCTGAAAGAGCTTAAAGCTCATAAATGTGAATGTAGAGCCACTAGCTTTGTTATTAATGAGCTCGGTATCTACAAGAGATATGGGATAGTATCTGAAATAAACCCGATATCCATAAGGGATATGTGACAGTAATAGGCGCTTGGTCACAACAAAATAAAAATGAAAGGAGTCATATGTGTATTTGCATATACTTCTTTATGTATCATATGATTGATTGACTTGAATAATTGAAACATTTGAAATATAGCTGAAAGGTAAATGAGAATATTTTATGATATGGTAAGCTGATTTACCTAATATACTTATGATAGTATGATTCTTGATAAGGCATAAATGAAATATGAAGTGATATGTATAACTTGTTGAATTAGAATATGTCTTATCTACTTAAATCTGACTTGAATGAACACATCGATGATTATTCACTCATTGAGTTTGCAAAACTCACCAAAATTGGATAGTTGACTTTTCAGGCTCACAGGAGGTCTAGTTAAACTAATTGGAGTATAGCCACTACAATCAAACAAGGTTAGTGGTCGAGATCAATTTGCTTCTACACATGTCTTCAATTTTATTGTATTGAGAATTGTATTTCGCAACTATTATACAAAGTATATGTGAATAGTAGTGTAATAACATTTATGACTTAATATGTTTGTAAATGAAATGGGCCTGATGATTACTGATTGTTCAAAATGTGTTGACGTTTTCGAAGAATTTTGTAATAACTTGATTTAATTGTCTTAATGTGCCATCCTTGTAGAATATGGTCTCGAAATATCATTGATATTTCAGGTTTATACTCTATGAGAGTGGTATTGTATAGTACAAATTAGTGTAGAAAAAACACAAAGCATTTGGAGTCTCCTTTATATCATGGGTTATTATTCTTAATAAGCTCAAGTTACTAAACAAACTTAAAGGGATTTCAACAGTCAACTCTCATTATTGTCCCTATATACAAGCTTCAAAATCCATTAACCACATTTTCTGTGATGCATTTAATAAAGTGTTCTGGTTGAGTGTGTAATATATTTATAGCTTCTTTTGGGATGAAATTAAGTTATCGTCACTAAGCTTCCAATCAATTGTCTAAAGATAATCATTCTCTTCTTATAGTGGCTTGGGATGCACAATCTACGCTTTTTGGAAATAAAGGAATAGAAAAATATTTGGCAATACTATAATGGAAATGAAAAGCTTTAAGCTTAGAAACCTTAGTTGGATTAGAGAACTGTAATTTAGCTTAGTAGCTATTATCTTACTTACTACTTCAAAATCCTTCTTTATAAGTTAAGGGTGAACCTATATGGTTATTAGTTTCCAAAAGTAATTTTCAAAGGTTTAAGTCTTATGTTAAAGCTTGTGTGTGTGAATATGTAAATGATAGTAAACTTGCTTATTCCTTTATAAAATATATTATTTATTTTGATTTTGAAAAAATGCGTGAAATCATTCTAAAAAAGGTTCAAATTAGAAATGATCTTTCGAAAGCCGTACAATTACTATAATGTAAATAGGTAGTATGGAATTTATTTGTAAAATGGTCTTATAAAAGTTGTAGGTTTTTTAAGTTATGGAGAAATTTATGAATTTGATCTTGGTTGACTTACTTATCCATGCAGTGAAAATATCCATTTTAAATAATACATAGCTTGGAACTTTATAGTAAAAGAATTATTTTGAAAGAGACTTCCTATGACTTTGATTTTATTGGAGTTGAGTAATGTCATAGATAAAACTTTTCTTTTAACTTTATAATATAGATGATGCAATGATTAGTTAAGAACCTTTTCTCTAAATTCAGTCATCGTTAAATTGAGCATCTTAAGCTATGTTTCTTTATATACCTATATTGTCAGGATTAAGTGAAAACAAGTTGTAGACCATGTGTTTTTTCTACATATGCTTAATAATAGGATCTTGGACTTACATTTCATTCAAACCTATAGTCTAGAAGATATTGAGATTAATTAGCAACAATGTACATTCATACTATTATGCCATAAATAATTATATTGAAAATGTGTGGCAAAGATGATGGAAAGTATGGGGCAACATAGTTGATGCTTATACCTATGGGGCAACACAGTTGATGCTTATACCTACCTCGCTTAGCATATGATTGATTGTTAGACTTTTTGTTAGAATTGTTTTGGAAACTTTAGGAGTATAAAATGCTTTGCAAGTTGTAAGCAACAATGCCCTCAACAATTCCAAAACAATAATTATTGTAACGTAAAAATGAGATAATTTATGATGTTGCTTGTGACTGTGGGATCCTAATGGAATAAAGTTAGAAATTATAGAACATAAGAAACTATTATTCTTTCATCCCCTCCTTTGTAAATTATCTGCAAGAGGTTCTTGTAGTTCAAACTAATAATAGAGTCAAGATGATGGCATATGTACTTTTGGTTCCATTTAGAATGGATAGTTTGCTATTTGTTTTCATATTAGCGTTTATAAGAATTAATTAATTTGACCATATTGAATATTCATAAATTTTTATTTTGATAATTATGGAAATTATCTAATCTAATAATAGAAGTATTAAGAGATATTAAAAATTAAAATTTATTGAAGATGCAATAGTATAATAAGAATAAAATAAAAATAGGAAAATAAAATCAAATATTTTTTGTTTTTAATTTATTTTTATAAATCTTAATCGAATATATTTTTGTTTTCATTTTTTACAAAGTTCAACCAAATATATTTTAATTTTAACATAAAATAAAAAATAAAACAAAAAACTTCAATAAAAAATAAAAGTGGTAATAAACAAACCTTAATATTTTGTAAGGTTGATGTAAAATTAGTTATCATTCTAAAGAATGCGCTACAACTCTTCAATAAGATCTCAAGTCTCCTCATAAATGGAGATAAGAGCTACATGTTAATCTTTGTAGGGGCTATTTAGGAGGCACAATCATTCCCTACAATCTATGACCTGAAAATCAAAGATGTTTCGTTGACATATATACTTAGGTATGCCAATCACAACCAAAAGACCCTTCTATATTGACTATCAGGCTCTGTTGATGCTTTTCAGAAGACAATTGGCATTGGCATAATAGAAATTTATCATTTGCAGGTAAATTGCGACTCAATAAATCCACACTTAACAACAAGCATATTTATTGTTCTTCTCATTTGATGCTACCAAAGAATCCTACAAAAGATCTAGAAGGAATGATAAGAAACTTCTTTTAGTTTGGGGATTCTTATTAAAAACCATACGTTAAGGTTAAATAGTGTAAAATAGGATTACCAAAAGAAAAGGGTGATTTTGGAATCCTTCTTATACAAATCATCAATAAGGTTCTACTAGTTAAAAGGATATAGAGGATTCTTATAGATACAAAGACACTTTGGGTGCAATAACTGCATACACATTGTCTAAAAAATGAAAGTCTATAAAAAAATCAGACTAAAATAATGTGCTTCATAGATTATGAAAAAAAATTTCAAAATAAGGGAGAAGTTTTGCTAGGAGCTTAAATAGATGATTAGGCTTGGGAAAAATACTTGGTTATGGTTTGATAACTAGAGTGAGATATAACCTTTATAGTTATCTCCTAAGGAATTGCATCTAAGAGATATGCTCCATTCTAAGAACATGGTTAAGGAGTTGATAATGGAGAATGGTATATCAGAATTAGAGGCTTCTCTATCATCAAAGACAACCTATCTACATACAATCCTTATTAGTACCAAATGGATATGATTATGTGGAAGACATATTTCTCAAGTTTCTTCTCCATAAAATAATGTTATCAAAATTTCAAGAATACTCTTTCTAAGTAACCTTGGAATAGGCTAGTATAATTCAAGCAAAACCCCTTTAATTTTTCTTTTATCAAATGACTAGCTATCAGAAATAGATTAAGCACGCTAGGCAGAATCAAGATTTCACACAACATAAATCTAATATGTAAGCTCAATGCAATTAAGGGATCATCTCTTCTTTAGATACAACTAAAAAAATGCATTATGGTTTAAAATTCTAGCTCTATGCAATCATCATTGTAGAGATTATAATTGGAAACTATAATTTTTTAGGCATCGATACAATAACAATTAAGTGAGGATGATTACAACCTATTGAAAATGGCTTTTGGATACATTGTCTATGTAGTTTGGAGGAAAAGGAATGAAAGACTTTTTAAGAGTACAAACTAGGACCAGCAAAGTTTTTGCCATAATACATTGGCATAAAATAGACGAATTCTTATAGCCATCCTAAGATAAATTGGCATTACAGAAAAATTAGCAAAGTACTGGACTATAGCAACAAACTAAACGGGTGATGAAGAAGAAGAGAGCACGAGAAACTAAAAGGAAGAGACTAGTACTAGTGTCATACTTTGACATTTGTGCTGGTTAAGTGGAATTTATGATTATTAAAGCAATGTTCCATGGATGCTTCTTAGCAGTCGTAATAATTTTGGCTACTCGATTCTGTTGAAATATTAATACCATTTTAAATTAAAACATGATTATTTTCTTTTCTAAAAATGTGAGACATCCATTTTTATTTAATTCTTATGCAATCATCCATCATTTTGTTTTTAAATCAATTGTTTTCTACACTTTAGTGAAGTCTCTTGCATTCAATTTTTCAATAAATAGGTCTCTTATGTTCAAAATATTTTATTTTCAATTTTACAAAAATTTTCAAATTCTTTAAAATTTAGATAATTGTTGATGATAAGGTTGCCTAATATCTTACAATTAGACCCTTGATCTCATTCGGTATTTTTAGGATCTTTTTTTGTTAAGTTTTTCTGTCTCCCAGTCATGTAAACTTCTGTTCCAATTCTCTTGTCATTTAAACAAAACCTGCTTACAGTTTAAACATTAATCATAAGCATAACTTATTGATCATACTCAGAAACTGTAAGTTCTATATTATTTATCTTGTGTAATTAACAAGAATCAAAACTGAATTGGGACTTGCAGAATAATACTACTCTCAAACTAGAACCTAAAAAATGTTTGTAAACTTTCCTTGAAAATGAGACAGTAAGGACCATAATGAGGCCTCGATATGACAAAGACCAGTCATTTTACCCCAATTCTTCCTATTTGTCAGCTTTATGCTGCCTATATATAAACATCCGTTGTGCATAAGTTGCCAGTAGACTCATCTCAGCCTCCAAAATGGAACAGAAAACAAAACGGTGAATTGGTGAGGAAACAGCTACGGATAGACATATGCACGCATGCAAGATATGCTACCTATCTAAACAAGAATAACAAAAACACGGTCAAAAACTTTCTCTCTCGCTCTCTCCCTTAAAACCAAAGGGAGAGAATCCTACCCCTCTCACTACGTGCCTCTGTAACTTTCAAATCCAGACAGAAATGGGATGTAATGAATCAAAACATGATTATGTCACCAGAAACACAATCACTCGTAGGAAATCTAATGCGAAAAGCAGAGACATAGGGGCCATTGGAAATGACAAGAAAAGCTTGTTGATGATACAGAAAAGACAAATTGAGAATGGGGCAGAGCCATTTTTCCCTGACCAGAAAGACATAACAGAGAACGTTGAGGAAGATAAGAATGGCAAGAGAAGAGCGGAAGATGGTGAAGAAAGTGTTGGGAGTCCCATTTCTCTCGAGTCACCGAATAGCTTCTTTTCGTCTAGGAAAGAGGAGGATGTGGTGGTTGATGGGCGTATTTGCGAAGGAACTTCGTCTGAGAAGTCCGGGTATTTCTCTCCAGTCTCCCCACGCAGGACCTGGAAAGGAGAGTTTATATAACGACACTGACACTTGTAGGGTTGATGATATCGTAGATAAAACAACAGTTGATGCTGACATAAAATAGACAGAAACGTAGGACGTCGACACTGCTAATTAAGTTCCGATTTGTGTTCTTTTTTTATTTCTTTGAGTCGTTTTTTAATAGTGTTTTTGGAAATTAATTAAATGCTGTCTGTTGTGCTCTACCATGTCTCACATTGCCCGTTGACTTTGGTCGTGTTTCCCTAGTGCCAATGAAACTTGAAAACAACCTTTTAGAATATGGATATGCGTACGGATTCTATCGAAGCGACGCCTCGTTCGAGGAGACAATTATCAACTGACAAAATTATCACCTTAAATCTTTTGTTGCAATTACTTTTGTTCCAATTACTATGTTACGACCTTGTTTTATTAAATTTTATTTATATGTTTATGTGATTCTTATAAATATGTGGATAAAATTTAATGAAATAAGATAGAAACATTATAATTAAAATAAGAGATCTGATCCTTAAAATTAGGACATCTGTTAAGTGTGTGTATCAATAATGTGTTAGGAATAGGACAATAAGAGTCTCGGTTAGAGTTTTCAGTCTTAAATCTAGAACTCATTTTACTTTAACATTAAGTTAATTTTATGAACTAAATATTTAATTGTAAATATTTAAAAATTTATTAGGTATATCAATATTTCATGTCAATTAGGGATGAAAAGCTAGTATATTTTGCAAAATTTGAATAATCCTTTTCTTACCTTCTAAGGCTAATTATATCATTCATCACAAACATATAAATTTATACTTTCAATTGATTATAATTGGTTGCTCTTTTTATCACACTCCTAAGCTTGCCCACGAAACTTTTATTAAGCCAATAAAAGATCAAGAACTTCTTAATATACGTTTTTGTAACATCCTGTTTGTATAATAAGGGTTAGGACAAATGATCCTAAACCGAGATAGATGAGAAATAACAAAGAGAGATTTAAAAATGCATTTCATGTTCATATATAACACAAGTATACTCATATGTGACTACTGAATTTGTTGCACACATTTTAATGATTGTACATGCAGTCATTTGACAATTTTTCGGGCATAAATAATTGTTTTAAAGTGATTATGATATGAATTGGGTTTTTATGCCTTGAAAGTTGATTTGGTAATAATAATTATTCATTTAAGATTTTTGGTGAAATTTAGAAAATTACTAAAATTTTGAGTTTTTTTGGGAGTTGGAAAAATGCTAAGTGACAAGACAATTCATAAATGGTAGTAGAAATAAGTATCAAATGGCAGCATAATTTTGATAAATGACATTAGGATTTATTGACAAGTGTCATTGAAAATTGAGAGACAATGAGATTAGAAATTAGAGGACAAATGGACTAGATATTAAAGAGATCAAATGAGAACCATACGGTGGTGTCATGTCTCAAACGATAAGTGTCACTTGCCATGCCACACACCTCACCCTTGTTATTTTCTATTGCAAGACCATGACTCATTTTTTCCTTCACTTTTGGCTAAAGGTTCTCTCTTTATTCGTTCTTCATCTTCTTCAATTTTCTCTTCCATTTACAACATCTTCAACTTTCATATCCTTCACTTGCTACTCCCATTTTTTTTTGTCTTCTTCATCTTGCTATTAAAACACCCAACCTCTTTCTCCATTAAAGATAATTATGTGATGTTGGGATTTAGGGTACGGATCTTCAACTTTGGAGCCAAAACAAGTAAGTCATATGTTATTGTTCTTTATGATTTGTAGAATGAAACATGTGTGAAAATGGTTAGTGATAGATTAATGAGCCAAATGGAGTTGATTATATGCTATAATGAGATGTAAGGAAATGAACATATAAATGTATTCTTTTTACATTTATGATGATCAATATTTCACAAGTTATTGTAAAGATGAGGTTGAAATTGAAAGAGCATTAAAATGATGTAGGAGAAAGTGTAGAAAAATTTAAGTGGTAAATGGAAGTTTCATGTTCTGTTTTCAGTGTACATTAATGTGGATTTCTTGGAATGTTATAAAGATAAACGAGAATGAGTTTAAAGCCAAAGAAAATGCTAGTGTATTGTTTTAAAATAAGAAGAAGTAAGATGATAATTTAGAGACAACATAAAGTTGAAAACGGAGTTAAGTGTGTGCAGAAAATTGATTGACAAATGGATATTTACATATGCTGTTTTTATTGAATAACCACATGAATTTGTGGTATTTGTTATTAGGGTGAATTAAAAAGGAGTTTAAAGCTGAAAGAATAGGCTAAAGTGGTATCTTGAAATGAGATGAATTAAGGTGATAGTTAGAAATGAAATGAACGTGAAAAATGAAGTTGAACTTGTGTAAAAAATTTATGATGACTGTATATATGAATATGTTCTGTTTTTGGTATTCACGATCAATCATGAATTTTGATTTGTTTGTGGGTGTTTTGAATTGAAATGGAAGTGGGAATGAAGAGGAATTGAAGTAGGAATGATAAGATATGGATAAGATGTGTTAGATGTAACTTGTAGGAGTTGGAAATCTAGCAAATGTCTAGTAGATGTCCGTTAGGTGCACGTCAGGTCCGGTGGGTGGACATTCTCTTGAATTCTAGCGCTCCAACCTCATTCATGTCCGTTTGGAGGGACATAAGTCTACTAGGTGGACATTCTCTGGACAGCCACATAAATGTACGATTTTGACCCTTTATATGGGAAAATCTCTTTTCGAAGTCTTCACGAAAGTTGTAGAACTCGAAGTCCTCTTCGAAAGCATACTTGAATTAATTTAATCTAATATCCACAGAAAAATTTATGCCTCTTGTCCTAAAATCATATATATATAAATTGTGGACTTATCAATGCTTCCATAGCATTCATTAGGATTGAATGGAGCTTAAAATGTACTTAGTTTGATGTGAAAATAAGAGATAAAAATGAGTGATATGTTTAGGGTGATGATTGAGGATATAAACATATGAATGGATTATTGTACATCAAGTATTCAAATTGTTAAGTTATCAATTTGCGCCTATTTTGTACTTAATTCTCTTTAATGTGTTGAAATTATTATTCAAAATTAATAGAATTGTCTTATAATTGTTTGTAGATGATTTCAACACCTTAGAGATGAAATTGAATCAAAAAGATGAAAAGAAACGAAGAAAATTTGAAATTCCAAATCTGGCAGCAATTCAGTCACTAAGCGTGGGCACTTGCAAGGATGAAATTAATTTCCAGATCTGCTTTCAAGATATAAATCTGATTCTTTTAAGATTTTCATAATCTTTTAAGATGAGATTGATGGAGATTCATAATCTGAATATGTGGGAAGCGTGATTTGCAAGATAGGATGAAAAAGGAAGGGATCGGGAGGCATTAAAAGGGAAAAAATGTGACTATTCATATCAGCCTTTGTTTTAGAATAGATTTTCGTTTTCTGCAAATTTTCTCTTGGTTGTTTTTGCGTTTTCTGCACTTTTTCTTCTATATTTTCATATTCTTTAAGAAAGACCAGGGATGGAGACTCGTTATATTATTATTTCTTTGATTTCTACTTTCGTTATGAATAGCTAAACTTCTTTTCTTGGTTGAGGGAAGTCATGTTATCTGTTATTATGGGTGAGATATTTCAATAAAGTTTATGTTGTTGATGAACGTTGAATATCTTCTGAATTACTTTTTCTAATTAAATAGGTTGATTTCTAGGTGCACAACAAGGGATTAATTCATTCAATAGCTAGATTAATGAAATATGACGTTCAGTTTCGTTAATCACAAGTAGCAATTAAGATTACCTTCTTTACGTTAGAATCGGAAATTCTAAGAAGATATTCTCTTAATTGAGTGCATGTCGTACATGTATTTCTTTTGCTCATTGGTTTCTTGATTTGTAAAACTATTATTCAATTAAACCTATGATCGTATATAGGTTGTTGTTTAATAGGAATGCCAGGATACATGTTTCTTGTCATTACACTTAAGAGAAAACATCCCCAATGAATGTTTATTAATTCTTGAATTTTTATATTGAGGATCCATTTTAGCGTGATAACATCGGTGACCCAAAAACTAAGGTATTTCCCGTTAAAATTTCAGATCTAATTATTTCTTTTTATTTACGATTTTCTTATATTCTTCCTTAATTTGCCGCGAATTAAAACCCCCGATTTCATTACTTTGTTTTGTTTTGAATTCGTAACTCCTTTACCATTAAGATTTCTCATGGGAATGATATCCACTTACCACTACTACATTAAATTGTATTAACGGAAATGATTTCTTTTGAATTTGGTTGTAGGCGACAGCAGTACCAAATTTTGGCACCATTGCCGGGGAATTTTTGACGGTTTATGTACGTTACGCGTTCAAACCAATCAGAGAATTTGCAATACAGTTCTAAGATCGAGACGATAGCTAAAACACTGCAGAAACAGACCAAATATAAGAAGGAGACGTAGAAAATGGAAAGAATGGCAGCAAATTGCACTCTTCGCGAACTAGCCACACCCACAGACCCACAATAGCCCCCCTGCATCAACTTTCCGAATTTAGGTGATAATAATACTTTTGAATTAAAATCTGAGCTAATTCATTTATTAACTATTTTCAGGGGTTTACCGGGAGAATATCTTTATAAGCACTTGAAGGAATTCGATATAGTTTGCATGGGAATGAAACCAATGAATGTGACAGAAGAGCAGATTAAACTGAGAGCTTTCCCGTTTTCCCTTAAAGATGATGCTCAATATTAGTTGTACTATTCAGCCAGAGAAAACGTGCAAACGTGGGCTGAAATGAAGAGGCTTTTCTTCGAGAAATATTTTTCAGCCTCGAGAGCAGCCAATATTCAGAAAGAAATTTGCAGAATTCGTTAACACACAGGAGAAACACTCTACGATTATTGGAAAGATTCAAGAAATTCTGCGCTAGCTGTCCACACCACCAAATAACCGAACAACTATTAATTCAATATTTCTATGAAGGACTCTTGCTTTTAGATAGGAGTATGATCGATGTTGCAAGCGGTGGTGCTTTAGTTGATAAAACGCCGGTAGCCGTAAGGGAATTGATCGCGAACATGACCTCCAACACTTAACAATTCGGAATACATACTGGACATGGATCAAAAGGCATGAATGAAGTGAATGTGACCACGTTGGAGAAGAGATTGGATGACTTTACTTGTTTCGTGTGACAATTGGCAGTCACGAAGAAAAAAGAAGCAAAGGTATGTGGCATATGTTCAATGTTAGGACATTCTACTGATTTATGTCCGATTTTAAAGGAGGAAAACACAGAGCAGGTGAATACCGTGGGAGGATTTGATGGGCCGAGTCAAAGAAAGTACGACCCATTTTTCGATATCTACAATCCAGGGTGGCGCGATTACCCGAATTTGCAATATGGGAATCCTCAAGGACAACAAGCAACCACGAATTTCCAATAGTATCGACAACTGTATGTGCCTAGGCAAAATCAAAATGTAACAGCAAATTCTGAAGGTAAGTCCTCTTTGGAAGATATAGTTCAATCTTTAGCCACTAACACTTTGACATTTTAGCGGAGTATTAAAGCAAGTATCCGAAATATTGAAAGTCGACAAAGGAATATTGAGAATCAATAGAGAAACATAAAAAACCAGATAAGTCAAATGGCAACTGCCATAAATCGATTGGAAGCGTGAACTTCTGGAAACTTTCCAGCGCAACTGGAGATTAATCCTAGACAAAGTACGAAGGCTATCACGTTGCAGAGTGGTAAGGAATTGTAGGACTCACTTCCGAAGAATTCCAGAAGAGAGGTAGAAGAAGAAATCACGCAAAAGACACCTTCACAACCAGAAATGATGCAAAACAAACTGAAAAATATGGTGGTTCTGTGTCCTCTTCCTAGCCGATTCGCAAAAGAAAAGAAGGAAAAACAAGAGAAGGAAATTTTGGAGACTTTTCGAAAAGTTCAGGTAAATATTCCTCTCCTTGATGCAATTAAATAGATTCCACGGTATGATAAATTCTTTAAGGAGCTTTATACTTCAAAGAGGAAATTAAAATTTGATGAGAAAGTGCAATTAGGGGAGAACGTTTCGGTAATTTTGCAAAAGCAAAAGCTTCCACCCAAATGTCAAGACCCAGGTATGTTTACTATCCCATGTCAAATTGGTGATTTTTAGATTGAAAGAGCTATGTTAGATTTAGGTGCGTCCATAAATATTATGCCATACAATGTGTTTAAATCTTTAAATGTTGGACCTCTTAAAGAAACTAATGTAGTGATTCAATTAGTAGATCACTCAAATGCTTATCCAAAGGGTGTGTTAAAAGATATCTTGGTTCAAGTAGGGAATATGCTTTTTCCGGTTGATTTTTATATCTTGTAGATGGGCACCAATGATACATCCTCTTCTACTCCGATTTTATTTGGAAGGCCATTCTTGAAAACGACTAGAACTAGAATAGATGTTCATGACAGATCTTTAACAATGGAATTTAATGGTGAATTAATTAAGTTAAATATTTACAATACCATGAAAATTCCGTATGATGAACAACCTATTGTTTCTGTGGACTTTATTGACACATGGGTGTAGGAAAACTTGATTTTGAAGGACCAAGATGAAGTTGAAATGATCTTGGAAATGGAAAAGGCATCAACGTGGTAAGGAAGTGAGGAGTCGACATTATCTAGGGAATTAATAAAAAATGCATCACATTGGCAAGACAGGGAGAAAACGACGTTAGTTGGTGAACCAATGGAGACGTCACTTTGCTTAGAGACCATCGAACCACTCTCCCATTAGCTCATGTCCGTGGAAATGCCCAGAAGTTTGAAATTGTTGCTGTCATTAATCAACCCACCAACATTGGAGTTGAAGAGCTTGCCTAGTCATTTGAAGTACATCTTTTTAGGTGAGAAAGATACATTGCCTCTTATTATTTCTAATCAACTTTCGGATGTGTAGGAAAGCCATCTAGTTAACTTGTTAAAGGAGAATAAAGAAGATTTTGGTTGGACAATGGCTTATTTGAAAGGTATTAGTCTCACTATTTGCATGCACTGAATTTTGATAGAAGATGAAGTGAAGGAAATGAGGCAACCCCACGTCGTCTAAATCCACCCATGATGGAAGTGGTGAAGAAAGAGATTTTGAAGTTTCTTGACGTGGGCATCATTTATCCGATTTCAGATAATAATTGGGTAAGTCCGGTCCAGGTAGTACCGAAGAAAACTAGTGTGACTAGAAAAGATCATTTTTCGCTTCCATTTATTGATCAAATGCTTGAAAGACTTGCAGGTAAATCTTACTACTATTGTTTAGATGGCTATTCAGGATATCACCAGATTTTGTTATCACCTAAAGATCAGGAGAAGACAACCTTCACATGTCCATTCGATGCCTTTGCTTACCGAAGAATGTCATTTAGATTGTGCAATGCTCCCGCGACATTTCAATGGTGTATGGTAAGTATTTTCTCCAATCTTGTTGAAAATTGCAAGGAAACTTTTATGGATGATTTCACGGTATATGGGGAGTTTTTTGAAACATGCATTGTCAACCTTGAAAAAGTGCTAAAATGTTGCATTGAAACTAATTTGGTTTTAAATTATGAAAAGCGTCATTTCATGGTTGATCAAGGCATTATTTTGGGTCATACTGTTTCTTCGAAAGGAATTGAAGTCGATAAGGTTAAGATAGATGTTATTCGATCTTTATCTTACCACACGACTGTGTAGGAAGTTCGTTCTTTTCTTGGTCACGCAGGATTTTATCAGAGATTTATTAAGGACTTCTCCAAAATTGCGTAACCCATGTGTAGATTACTCCAAAAAGACGTGGAATTTGATTTCGATGAGCCATGCAAAAGTTCGTTTGATGAACTCAAGGAGCAATTGACTACAGTGTCGATTATTCAGCCATCAAAATGGGACAAGCCCTTCGAGCTGATGTGCAATGCTTCAGATTATGCAGTTAGCGTCGTGCTAAGCCAAAAAGTGGACAAGGTATCTCATGTTATTTATTATGCATCCATGACACTTAATGATGCCCAGAAAAATTATTCTACGATGGAGAAGGAGTTTTTAGCAGTCATCTTTGGATTGGAGAAGTTTCGGTCATACCTATTAGGGACGAAGGTGATCATCTATTTAGACTATACAGCTCTGAAATATTTGGTGAATAAGAAAGAAGCCAAACCGAGATTGATTCGATGGATTTTATTGCTTCAAAATTTTGATTTGGAAATCTGCGACAAGAAAAGAGCTGAAAAGTTGGTGGCTGATCATCTAAGTAGGATCACTTCGGGTACCACATCTGATGTTCTTCATGACAAATTTCCACATGAAAGTCTCTTCGCAATTCTATAGGTAATTCCATGGTATGTAGACATAGAAAACTATTTAGTGACTAAGTCTTTACTTAGTGACTTATCTAAAGCTGAAAGAGATAGAATTAGGTGAGAGGCTAACTATTACATTTGGGATGAACCTTATTTATGGAAATTTTGTTTCGATCAGATTGTTAGGAGATGTGTCACATTTGATGAAATTCCTTCTATTTTACATTTTTGTCATTCATTTGTGTGTGGGGGACATTTTGGTCCTAAAAGGACTGCTCAAAATTTTTTTGAGTGTGGACTGTTTTGGCCTAAGTTGTTTTATGACTCTTACATGTTTTGCAAGTCTTGTCAGAGAACAGGTAACCTGGGATCAGGAAATCAAATGCCACTCATGAACATCCTGGTATGTGAGATTTTTTATGTTTGGGGAGTAGACTTTATGGGTCCTTTTCCCTCTTCCTTTGGTAAGAATTAAATTTTGTTAGCGGTGGATTACGTTTCGAAATAGGTTAAAGCTAAAACTACTTTATCTAACAATGCTAAAACTGTCATAGACTTTGTTAAATCTAACATTTTTGTCAGGTTTGGAATGCCTCACGCTATCATTAGCGATCGAGGAACCTATTTCTGCGACAAGATTTTTAGGCTTTAATGAAGAGATGTGGTATCACACACCGAGTCTCTACAGCCTATCATCCGCAAACAAGTGGACAAGTTAAAGTGTCCAACAGGGAAATCAAATCCATATTGGAAAAAATGGTGAACCTAAACCGAAAGGATTGGAGCTTACGATTGGATGATGCATTGTGGGCATACCGGACTACGTGCAAAACTCCAATAAGCATGTCGCCTTATAGGTTAGTTTTCGGTAAGCCTTGTCATTTACCTATAGAAATAGAGCATAGGGCTTATTAGGCTGTGAAGTAGTTGAATATGGATCAGATGGAGGTTAGTAACAATAGGAAATTAATTAAAGGAGATTCGTAATGAGGCGTATGAAAATGCGAAAATTTATAAGGAAAACACTAATGCTTTTTATTATAAAATGATTTCTAGGAAACATTTTCCATCGGACAAAAGGTTCTTCTTTATGATTCGAAGCTTAAGTTATTTCCAGGAAAATTACGATCTCGTTGGCTTGGACCGTTTAGTGTTACTAATGTTTTTTCTCATGGTGCGGTAGAAATTCAGAGTTTAGATACCTGTAAGGTATTTAAAGTTAATGGACATCGCTTGAAGCCATATTATGAAAACTTTTCAGTCGAGCAAGTGGAAGAAATAGAGTTGGTATCCCCAACCTATTTCTGATTAGGTAAATAACGAAACATGTCCAGCTAACGACTTTAAAGAAGCAAATTCAGGGGAACCCATAAATTTTTCAGGTTTGTTTTTATTTTCATTTCAGTATGTTTATTTAAGTCAGTTAGGAATTTAAATTCACATTTTTGTTTTTGTTTTTGTTTTCCATCTTTTCTTTTTAAAATAAAAACGAAAATTAAAAAAAAGAAAAAATTGGAATTTTTAGGCTGTTTCCCGTCGCCCCTATTTTCCCCCTCTCTTTTTCCTTTTTTTTGTTTTCATCAAATTTCTCCTTCAAGTTTCAATTTCAATTGCCGCACATCACCATCCATCTTAGACATTCACTTCCACTTGCCAACCACTAACTCACGTCACTCCTAGTCTTCATTGCCAACCCATCCATCAACTTTAACGTGTGATTTTGTGCTTGCGTTATTATCTTGTTCTATTGCAGGTTGTCTTTCACAAGATTCGCACAATGCCAACGAAGAAGAGTGATTATTGTAGATTAGCCCCTCCAAATCGTTTCGTTGCTGATGTTCAAACAGCCACATCCGCCAACACCTTGATTTTGGCACTTCCATGATAAAGAAGCTTTCTTTAACTTTGTCCTTTATACTTATGTTTCTTTAACATTGAGAACAATGTTGGTCTAAGTGTGGGGGAAAACATTGAAGTTTTGGTGTGTGAATATTTTCGATTTTTGTGTGAGTTTTATTGATTTTTGCATGTGGTTATGCATGTTAAGCCATGAAGCTTTGTCATATTAATTTAGATGAGATTGAGTATATGCATGAAATTAAATTGTGCTAAGTGAGTTTTAAGGTGAATCATATTGATTGATTGCAATAATTGATCTTATAGACTTAGTCAAAATTTTGACATTTGAGAGAAGAAGAATGTATGGAATTGAAGTGAATTCTTAAGTTAAACCTGTTAGCAAAATTTGAGCCTAAATGATATCATCTTTATGTCATACTATTTCTTTGAATTGTGTGATGCCCCTCTATTCATGTTGTCTTCAGAATTTGCACATAATCGGTTTGAATTTATTTGATTACATGGGATCTATACATGATTAAGGATTTCCTTGTTTTTAAACCCTTTAGCTTAAAAACAACCCACCTACTTATTTTCCCTTTGTAAACATTTTTAAGCCTTTATCCTTGTTTTTCAATCAATCACCTTATTTTTTAAACCCAAAAAGCCCATTAGCCTTACCCTATCATAAGTTGAATGAAGCATCGAGTAATTTGGGACTTTTATTCTGTATTGTGTTCTGAGATATTTTTATAGGTACTTCTACTCATGTATTTATTATTTCTCTTGTTTTTATGGTTTTCCCTTGTTCTTAGCATTATTTGAATACGGAAAAAAAGAAAAAAGAGGAAAAAAAGAGGAAAAGAAAAAAAGAAAAGGGAAAAAGGAAAAAGAAAAACAGAAAAAAAAGAAAGGAAAAGAAAAATAGAGCACATTAGCATGAGTTAGTATGAGTAGTTGTAACCCTTTGTGTCATGTGCTTGTGATTAACCTTTTTCCATTTTTACCTCACCTGTGAACCTAGCCCTATTACAACCCTTAATAAAGTCCTTATAATCTATTAGCTCATGTGATCTAAATGAATGATAACTGGTGAAATTGCAAACCTATGGTAGTGCAATATTTTAAAGGGAGATTGAGAGAAACACTTTGCATCAAACACGTGAGTGTAAGAGCAAAATCTGTGAGAAGAATTCATTTTGATTTCATATTTGCTTTTTAACAAAGATGTCTTATGTTGACTTCGTTTATTTGTATTGGTGAAAAGCGATTATGATATGTGTTGCAACTTAAGTCTTATTGACCCAAGTTAACGAATCGTGTGCACTTAATCTTATGAAGCATGAATTTACTAAGTGTAGTGGTTTGACATGTTTGCTCGAGGGTGAGCAAAGGTTTGGTGGGGGGGAATTTGTTAAGTTATCAATTTGCGCTTATTTTGTTCTTAATTCTCTTTAATGTGTTGAAATTATTATTCAAAATTAATGAAATTGTCTTGTAATTGTTTGCAGATGATTTTCAACACCTTATAGACGAAATTGAATCAAAAAGATGAAAAAGAAACGAAGAAAATCCGAAATTCCAAGTATGGCAACAATTCAGTCACTAAGCGTGGGCACGTGCAAAGATGAAATTAATTTCTAGATCTGCTTTCCAAATCTGAATCTGATTCTTTTGATATTTTCATAATCTTTTAAGATAATATTGATGGAGATTCACAATCTGAACATGTGGCAAAAGTGATCTGCAAGATAGGATGAAAAAGGAAGGGATTGGGAGGCATTAAAAGGGAAAAAATGTGATTGTTCACATCAGTCTTTGTTTTTAAATAGATTTTCATTTTCTGCAGATTTTCTCTTAGTTTTTTTTGTGTGTTCTGCATTTTTTTCAATATTTTCGTATTCTTTAAAAAATACCAGGGATGGAGACTCTTTATGTTATTATTTCTTTGATTTCTACTTTCGTTATGAATAGCTAAACTTCTTTCCTTAGTTGAGGGAAGCCATGTTATTCATTATTATGTGTGAGATGTTTCAATAAAGTTTATGTTGTTGATGAACATTGAATAACTTTTGAATTACTTTTTCTAATTGAATTGGTTGATTTCTAGGTGCGCAACTGGGGATTAATCCGTTCAATAGCTAGATTAATGAAATTTGACATTCAGTTTCATTAATCATAAGTAGCAATTAGGATTACCTTCTTTACATTAGAGTTGGAAATTCTAAGAAGATATTTGCTTGATTGAGTGCATGTCGTACATGCAAAAGTTATTATTCAATTGAACTTATGATCGTATCTAGGTTGTTGTTTAATAAAAATGCTAAGATACATGTTTCTAGTCATTACACTTAAGACAAAACATCCTCAATGAATGTTTATCAATGATTGAATTTTTATATCGAGGATCCATTTTAGCGTGATAATATCGGTGACCCGAAAACCAACACATTTCCCATTAAATTTTCAGATCAAATTATTTCTTTTTATTTGTGATTTTTCTTATATTTTTCCTTAATTTGCCGTGAATTAAACCCCCCCCCCCCCCCCAATTTCATTACTTCGTTTTGTTTTGAATTTGTAACTCCTTTACCATTAAGATTCCTTGTGGGAACGATATCCACTTACCACTACTATATTAAATTGTATTAACAGAACCGATTTCTTTTGAATTTGATTGCAGGCGACACCAGTACCACAAATATGGAATTTTGGGATGTTATGAGAATAAAGGTGAACCTATGATGGTTAATGTGATTCAAAGAAGATAAATGATGTGTATTAAGTAAAGGTGAATGATAAATTAAATATTTTGGGATCTTTAAATGTTAGAACAACCTTAGTGAATGATTGAATGATGAACTTAGAATAATCATTTACAATTGAGGTACAAGCCTGAGTTCAAATTAGGCATATATGAGTTTTAAAGTATGAATTATCTTGAGATGTGAATTAAGGATAAATACCAAGAATAGTCAAATTGAGCATGCATTATACATTACACATATACATATATGTACAACTGAATGTTTATGTGATTGTGCAATTAGCGATGTCTGTGTAATGTGTGTATTGCATAATGTTGATACACAGGATTCAATGTCAGTGCCCAAATGTTTTCGGAACGTATAAGCAAATGCTAATCTGGAGCGTACTGTGAGTCGACCTAGATGGTCTTACTTTAATTGTTTGTTCTATTTTAAATTTCTGTATTGAATTGGTATATGATGTAATGTACCGTCTCCAAGCATTGAAGGTCTAATAGGTTTGATGAATATAAAACATATTGGAAGTCATCATTGAATGTGAATTTGACTGAACAAGTGTTTCTCAACTTAATTTTAAAATGCTGGACTAAAGGTCTGATGATAAATGTGAACGTGAATACGAATGTGAATGATTGAGCACAAGTGATTGATTGAAATTATAAGATATGATGCATTTCATTATATGAATGCAAGAACATATAAAGGTTGTTGTGATCGGAGTAGCCACCAAAAAAGAGTTTTTAATGTTCAAAAAGTGAAAAAGAGTTTAAAGCTTAGAATGTGGTATGAGCCCTGTATCCTCAACGGATAAGGGACGGTTATTAATATGCCCGATATTCACAATGGATGTGAGACAGTTTTCGGCACTTGGTCATAACAATAACAATTGGAAGTGAGTCTCATGAGCGTTGCATATATAATTGATATGTATTTTTCAAATGATTGAAATGAATTGTTTGATTGCTCTGAATGTGAAATGTGAAATAAGAGAATAAAGTGTTAACTGATGCTACATGATGAATTAAGGAAGTGATGTGTTATATGTGTTAATACGTCTTGGCAAATTGAATATGAACTATGAACTATTTGTGTTATGTGATTTGAGTGAGCCATTGAGGATGGTCCGCTTTCTAAGTTCGCAAAACTCAACAAAATTGTAACCTTTTTTTAGGCTAAAAAGAGGTACCTAGTTAGACAAACTGGAAATATAACCGTTGAAGTTAAATAAGAGATAAAGGATGGGATCAGTTGACATCTGCATACTTTTTCTATTATTTTTGTATTAAAGAATGTATTCTGCAAATACTATACCATGTGTATATGAATAATTCTAATATGTAATGACTTTATGAGTGCAAGTGTTTTGATTTTGTAATAGGCCCAAATGATTACTAGAATTCTGTAATGTGTATATTGTTTGTGACATTTATGATTGAAATTGTTATAAATAAAATAGGCCATTAATGATTATTGGTTTTTTGAAAAATGCATATGATGTTAAAAAAATTGTAATGAGAGTTATTTGATTACTCTAGTGCGTCGCTTTGACAGGGTATGTGTTCGAATATCCCTAGGATGTAAAGATAAGTGCTCGATGGAAGTGGGGTGCTATAGTAGTCATCACTGTCAAAGAACCATCCTTAACTGTATTAGTATTGCTCTTTCTTTCTATTTTCAAATCCTCTATCTTATGTTAAGTTTAATTTATACGTTTAGGTGTTTATTATGAGTTCTTAATTTTGCATTTGTTGTATGAGTTGTGTTTGGGTTTTGTTTCGAAGACGATGTATTATCTTCCTTTATTAGTCGTATATGGGTTGATTTCCTTTAACGATCTTGAACGCTTCCCTCAATAAAACTTGCTAACTATTTGATAAAAGGTCTGAAAGATTATTTAACTTTTTTAATTTGTATTAACAGTAACATAACCCAATATAGTTAATATTATGTTTCTGTACATCAAGAACATGGTCATATGTAATCTTCTTGAAATTCTAAAATTTTGATATGATATAAAGGGTAAATAGATTACAATTATTTTAACAAGGATAACATTCATCTCGATAGGCCGATTGAAGATGTATAAGTACTAAACTATAGTAATTTAAGTTATCATCAAAGTTGGAGTTGAACATAATGAATTATTCTAAATTCACATTTACAAAATATAAATCTCAACATAATTAATCAAGGAATGTCAATATGACGACTAGTTTCTAATTGTAGAAATTCATTTCGTTGGAAGGAATGTGGCAAATTTGTCCCTACTGAAGAAATTCATTTTGTTGGTGGATGCATTATTGAATATGACATCAATATCGTAATGTGATGGTATATCCTTGAATGTAATATAGATGTGAATACCTTGTCATGGAGTGATTAAGAAAAGTAGAGATATGATTATAAATGACAAGAATTAAAGTGTACAAGTAAGGTTACAATAAAACCAAATTTCTTTATGACCTAGAGAGGTTGAAATTGGACTTGAAATGGTTATTTGATTAATGTGATAAGAGTCATGATTTAGTATAAGATTATATTAGTGGAATTGAGATTAGAACTTTATGATGATTATACTTCTAAAATTTTGAAATGGTTGAGAACGTATGTGTGTAAGATGAATAAACAATAATTGGAAGATGAGACTAATGTTAACAATATGTATAGAAGTTATAAAGGTTAAGTTGAATTATTATTGTAAATACATATCTAATAATGTGATCACCTTGACAAGTGATATTATTAAATACCTATGTATAATATACTTGGATATGAAGTAGGAAGTGATCAATGACTTATTGAATGCTTTAATCCCCATAGTTAAAATTTTGAGATAAATCAGAGTAGCTCATGAAAGAGTTTATAATGATTAATTGGGGATAGATTGAGAATGTAAATGACGTTGCTATGTATGATGGACTCGAGGAAAAAGAAGCAGGGCACGATCGTGGCATAGTCCCCACAATCGTGACCAAGATTAATTGGTTCTATCACGATCATGAGAAGGTCCCCCATAGTTGTAGGTAGACACAAAGGGAGAAATATTGTCTAGAATAAATTAAGATGAATGCATCATTAGCGTAAGATATTAATTGGTGAATTGTCGAAATACATCTCTAAATAAGATGTCAATGACATTGGTGATGAATACTAAAGTATAGGAGTAAATGAATGTGTTCATTGCTTTACTGAGCTTTATTATAAAGAGTACTTGAATCAAGTAAGATGTAATAGTAATTAATCTTATTGAGATATTGTGAATAGTTAAAATTTATCTTATTGAGGTATTATGAATGGCTGAAAAGCAATAATGAATATAGTTGATTGATAAAGAGTATGTAAAGAGTATAGATGTTCGAGAAGAGAAATTTTCTTTTGATAGAGAATTTCGATGAATTAGATTATGTAGACCAGATGGTTTACTTTTAAGAATGAACGATGATGGAACAAATCAAAAGTTGGTGAATTTAGCTACGAGCGAATCAACGATGTTTTCCGTCGGTATTTTCCGTCGCTAAATCACTTTTTTCTTGTAGTGTGAGACTTACGCACAAGAAGTCAAATATGCAACTGAGAGTTCATGCATTCTGTTTGATGTGAAATATCTAACTACATGATTGGATTCTTAAATTTTAGGTAACAATATTTCTAATATGAGAAGAACTTAGGTCCACACTATATTCTATATATGTTCAGGAGATACAAGTTAGATTTGATGAATGTGTTACCAACTCAGGAAGTTAAGATTGTAAACAAATTGAAATGTATGGAGAAACTAGTATGAATGAACAGACATTATAATAAGTTAACGAGAAATTAAAGGAAATCAAATGAATAGATAAAGTCATTCAAGAAATAAATCAATCGAGGGACTGAGAAAAACATGAGTTAATGTTACCTTATCTAAGGAACTAGTTACTTAAGAATTTCGAGGACAATATATGGGTGCATTGAGTCTTGATAATATCTATTTGGGTTGATAAATGTCCCCGACAGTATTCATGATATAACGAATAAGGTGTTCCAACCTTGCTTGGATCAATTAGTGACTATGATCATAAGATGATAATTGAGTATATTTGAAAAGTTGAAAGGAATATTTTGAATACTTGAGGTAAATCTTACATATGATGAAGAAGAAACAATTATATTCCAAATTCAATAAAGGTGAATTTTAGCTTGATCAAGTAATATGTTGGGTCATATAGTAATTGAACGTGGCATATTGAAAAACCCAAAGAAAATAGAGGTAATAAAGAAGTGAGAAACTCTGAGGAATATATATATAAGATTTAGAGTTTTCTAGAATTAGCTAGATATTGATACTACTAGAGGTTGTTGAGGAATTTTGACTGATCTTACCCTTTGACAAGACTCTTAAAGAAAAATGTGTTATTAAGATGGACTAATAAATGTAAAAAGAAATTTGAGGAATAAAAACTCTGAGTGATTACAACACTGATGTTAATTATTTTGTCTAGATTTGGAGATTTTATAAGATATAGTGATGTTTCACATACGAAAAATAGGGTCCATTTTGATGCAGCATAGTAAAATGATTATATATGCATCAAGGCAATTAAAGTCTCATGAGTTGATTATGTCATATATGATGTAGAATTTGTTGCAATAGTAATTTTTTTGAGAACTTTGAGACATTATATGTACAATGAAACATTTTGGATATATATAAATATACAGATCATTAAAGTTTGAAGTAATTATTGAGTTTGAAAGAATTGAATGCAAGACTGAGGCAATGATAGATTTACTTGAAGATTATGATGTACAAATGAGTATTGGTCAGTAAAGCTAGTGCTATAATTTAATGCATTGAACAAAAAATTTAATAGTAGTGTAACACAAATTTAGATATTGAGGTTAGCAAATCTAGTGCAATAAAAAACATATAGAATGCTTGAGTTACATTTGGTACAAAATGAAACATTACTAGCTATGTTGAATTTAAGATCAATTTTACACGAAAGAAATAGAAAAGTCCAAAAGGGAGGATTCAGAATTAACAGATCTTATTAAGGAATTGAAAATGAATCCGAATTTTAAGTTTGAATAAGAAAAATGATAATTTGGTGATTGCAATAAAAAGTATGTGTGCCCTATAAAGATGATTGAGCAAAGAGATTATCAGAGAAAGCACAAATAACAACCTATGATGTACATCCTTGTAGGAATATGCTGAAATAGCATTTAGTAGCTATGGATGTAGAAGCAAGTGACTGAATTTTTGATTTGCTAGCAGTCCTAGCTATTGGAGATATGCTTAGAGCTTATATTTTGGAGTTCCTAGGAACAAGATATTAACATACAGTTCTGATTGAGTTTGAATCAGTAGGACATCATATGAGGCGTTATATGGTAAAAAGAGTCGTCTGCCTTTATATTGAGATGAAGAAGGGCTAAGAATAGTTGAAGGCCAAAATTGATTCGAGATGTTGTTCATAAGTGAAAAAAATATGTATTAGAAATGAAGTGATTTAAGAAAGATAAACGAGTTAGGTGGATCAACACCGTATATATGGAATATAGAGAGATAAATAAAGTGTTTTTGAAATTACCACCTTGGCGAGGTGTGCTAAAGTTTGTTAAAAAGGGTAAACTAAGCACGAATTGTATTAGTCCATGAAAAAGTGTTGAGGAGAATATGACCATTGACTTATAGGTTGGTATTACCCACAAAAATGTATCAGATCCACACTGTGTTACATAAGTATGTTTAGGAGTTATTGGTATGATTCGATAGATGTATTATCGTCATAGGAAATGAAACTTGTGAGTAATATGAGATATATTGAGGAATCAATTAAGATAGAGGGATATTTGAATAAGCTACTGAAAAATCAAGTGATTCCATCGACTATAGTCAATTGGAAGAAAATGTTTGAGTAAAGTAGTTACATGGGAAACGGAGAAGTATATGAGGAATACAATACCCTTATCAATTTGATCAATCAGATAAGAATTTCGAGGACAAAATTCATTAGGGGGGATTGTAAAATCTCGTTTCTATACTAAGGGTTGGGAAAAAGGATCCTAAACCAAGATACATGAGAAATAGCAAAGAGTGATTTGAAAATGCATTTCATGTTCATGCATAACATAAGCATACTCATACGTGACTATTGAATTTGTTGCGCATATTTCAATGATTGGACATACATTCACTTGACAATTTCCAGGTATAAATAATTGTTTTAAAGTAATTATGATATGAATTGTGTTTTATATGTCTTAAAAGTTGATTTGGTAATAATAATTATTCATTTAGGATTTTTGGCTAAATTTAGAAAATTACTCAAATTTTGAGTATTTTTGGGACTAGCAAAAATGTCAAGTGGCAAGACAATTCATAAATGGTGGTAGAAATAAGTATCAAATAGCGGTGGAAATTTTGATAAATAAGGTTAGGATTTATTGACAAGTGTTATTGAAAATTGGAAGCCAATTGGATTAGAAATTGGAGGAAAAATGGACTAGATATTAAAGAGACCAAATAAGAACCATAAGGTGGTGACATGTGGTAAGTGCCATGCCATACACCTCACCCTTGTTATTTTCTATTGCAAGACCATGTTTCATTTCGTTCTTCACTTTTGGCTAAAGGTTATCTTTATATTTGTTCTTCATCTTCTTCATATTTCTCCTCCATTTACAACATCTTTAACTTTCACCATTTTGAACCTTGATCTCATTCTTCACTTGCTACTCCCACTTTTGTTGTCCTCTTCATCTTACTATTAAAACACCCAACCCATTTCTCTATGAAAGATGTTTATGTGATGATGGGAGTTAGGGTTACATGATCTTTTAACTTTGGAGCCAAAACAAGTAAATCATATGTTATTGTTCTCCATGATTGTAGAATGAAACATGTGTGAAAATGTTTAGTGATCGATTGATGAGTTAAATGAAGTTGATTATATAGTATAAAGTGACATAAGGAAGTGAGCATATAAATGTCTTCATTTTAAATTTATGATGATCAATATTTCATAATTTATTGTAAAGATGAGGTTGAAATTGAAAGAGCATTAAAACGATGTAGGAGAAAATGTAGAAAATTTTGAGTGGTAAATGGAAGTTTCATGTCCTATTTTCAATGTATATTAATATAGATTTCTTTGAATATTATAGAAATGAACTAGAATGAGTTTAAAGCCAAAGAAAAGGCTAGTGTATTGTCTTAAAATGAGAAGAAGTGAGATGATAATTTAGAGACAAAGTAAAGTTGAAAATGAAGTTAAGTGTCTGCAGAAAATTTGTCTAACAAATGGATGTTCACATGTCCTATTTTTATTGAATAATCACATGAATTTATGGTAGTTGTTATTAGGGTGAATTAAAAAGGAGTTTAAAGATGAAAGAAAAGGCTAAATTGGTATCTTGAAACGAGATGAATTAAGGTAATAGTTAGAAATGAAATGAAGGTGAAAAATGAAGTTGAACTTGCATAGAAAATTTATGATGAATGTGAATATGAATATTTTTTATTTTTGGTGTTAATGATCAATCATGGATTTTGGTTTGTTTATGGGTGTTTTGAATTTGAATGGAGGTGAGAATGAAGAGGAATTGAAGTAGGAATGATAAAATATGCATAAGATGTGTTAGATGTAACTTGTAGGAGCTGGAAATCTAGAAAATGGCCAATAGATGTCCATTAGGAGCATTTCAAGTTTGTTGGGTGGGCATTCTCTGGAATTCTAATGTTTCATCCCCGTTCATGTTTGTTTCGATGGACTTAAGTCTGCTAGGTGAACATTCTCTCGACACCTACATAAATGTACGATTTTGACGCTTTAGACAGAAAAATCTCTCTTTGAAGTCTACATGAAAGTTGTAGAACTTGAAGTGTAGCGCCTCCTTACCGTAGAGTACCCACCGGAACACCCATAGGTCATTCCGGTACATATTCTACGATAAGAGAGAACTACTGAAA
>JAOSBN010000178.1:23224181-23239026 GCA_027563595.1 Erythroxylum suave | reverse complement strand
CTATTTAAACCCAATCACTCTCATCCTAAGTCAAATTACCATTCTACCCTTCCTGTAGGGGGTGGGATGTTACATGAAGTCCTCTTCAAAAGCGTACTTGAATCACATTAATCCGATGTCCACAACAAAAGTTGTGCCTCTTGTTCCAAAATCATAGGGACTTATCAATGCTTTCATCTAATGCATTAGGCTTGAATAGAGCTTGAAATGTACTTAGTTTGATATAAAAATAAGAGATAAAAATGAGTGATATGTTTAGGGTGATGATTGAGGATATAAACATAAGAATGGATTCTTGCATATCAAATGTTCAAAAATGAAATTTTCAGATGTTATGAGAATGAAAGTGAACCTATGATGTTTAATGTGATTCAAAGAAGATGAATGGCATGTATTAAGTAAAAGCAAATGATAAACTGAATATTTTGGGATCTTTAAATGTTAGAACAACCTTAGTGAATCATTGAATGATGAATTTATAATAATCTTGCACAATTGAGATGTAAGCCTAAGTTAAAATTAGACAAATATGAGTTTTGAAGTATGAATCATCTTGAGATGTGAATTAAGGATAAATACCCGGAATAGTTAAATTGAGCTTGCATTATATATTACACATATACATATGTGTACAATTGAATGTTTATGTGATTGTGCAATTAGTAATGTGTGTGCAATTTGATTATTGATTGATGTTGATACATAGGATTCAATGTCAGCACACAAATGTTTCTGGAACATAGAAGCAAATGCTAATCTAAAGTGTACTATGAGTCGACCTAGATGATCTTACTTTAATTGTTTGTTCTATTCTAAAATTATGTATTGAATTGGTATGTGATGTAAATATACTGATTCCAGACATTGAAGGTCCGAGGCGCCTGATGCATGAAAACATGTTGGAAGTGATCATTGAATGTAATTTGATTGAATAAATGTTTCTCAACTTAATTGTTGAATGTCAGACTAGAGGTCAGATGATGAATGTGAATGATTGAGCACAAGAGATTGATTGAAATTATGAGATGTGATGCATTTCATTACATGAATGCATGAACAGATAAAGGTTATTATGACCGGAGTAATCACCAAAAAAGAGCTTAAAGCTTAAAAAGTGAAAAATTAAAGCTCAGAATGTGGTAAGAGCCTCGGGCTCACTCACTAATTGTACAGACTTTAAAACGTCACGAAAAATTTGAATTTTTCGCGACATTTTATAACATCACGAAAAGTTTGAATTTTTCATGGCGTTTTATGAAAACATCTCAAATTTGTGACACTTTCTGTGACATTTTATTAACAAAACATCGCGAAATAGAAACCGCAACGTTTTGTTGAAGAAAACATCACAGAAAGGTAAGCTAAAACATTAGGAGCAAGTCGTTTGGGTTTTTTTGTTTTCTTAAAACCCTTTACCCCTTCGGTGTGGCATTTTGAGTGGCTCTCAAGCTTGGGAGAATTCTGCTGAATCTCACCCAAGTCTCATCCACAATGGAGATTGTTCCCTCTTTCATTTTGATTTCTTGCTCCATTTCCAATCTTCGATAGCTATGAATGGGGAAGATCTCTGTCAGATCTTTTCTTAAGAACAAGAGAACTGTAAAAACCACTCACGGTGCGATTCAACTGAACGGAAAACCTAACTCTATCTAACAAAATTTTCCCATCTTTTCATTTCTAGGGTTTCTATGATCATCATCTCTTTCAACAATGGCGATGGCTACTCTCGGGCGTGAAGCCCGGCGATTCGACGCTACCCCTCTCTCAAATCCTCACCCAATCACCGCCGCAATCCGATCCTCTATCATCTCCGATTACAATTCCATTTCCCTTTCATGAATATGAATGGATTGGATTTATTTGCAATTTGATCTTCTTCTTCTTTTATATATATAATCTTTGTGTTTGTTCTTAGGGAATGTGGTTGACCAAGAGGTGTCAGATTGGTATTATATAATGATTCATCTCCTTGATTTTGTGCTTCCTCTGTGTTGGGAACATTGAAAAATAAAAATAATTTTGAAGTCCAACGTCGACGGGTGTACTGTGGTGAAGATTTTGCAGGTTTCAAGATGATAAACTGATAGATTTTAGTATACTTTTCTAAAAGTTTAGACATTAATAACAAATTCTTGTTATCTTTTGACATTCGGTTGGTGTTTTCTTATCATTGTTTTGATATAATTAGCGGCATTACATTCCAGATAAATTCTTTTATGAGCATTGTATTAAAGTTACAAAAAGAGACAATATTTTCCTTAAGAATTATTTTAATTGGGTAAGTTTTTTTTGCGATTCCACTTCTCAAATCATTTATTATGAAAACAAGGCAATATATCTATTCTTGGTCATAAGACTACAAGGTCCTATTAGGAGGTCTCTGTCTAAGTTTGTTGAACTGATATATCACTGAAATTCTACTTCATAATCTAAAAGTAATGTTGAATAGTCCAACCAATGTCACATGTTATGTTTCTCTTTTAGTATTGGCTACTTACTGCGATTTCTTTACTACACAGATTTAAACTATAGATGTAACTAGCAAAGAAGCTTTCAAATGGACGTAATACAAATGGACCAGATTGTTTTGCTTACTACACTCATGAAGTAAAAAGATTACACTCACAAGATGATTATTTCCTTCCATTTTCAACTGAAGTAACTGGAGACAAATGCGGGGAAGTCACAAGTGAGGAGGAACTCAATCGTAATAGCAATGATACTGGTTTATTTTTCATTAACAATGTGGGTTCAAGGCTTTCAGATTATAAAAAGAGAGAATGCATTCACTGCTTCGGGATGTAGTTTTCCATTTGTTTTCTTTTCAAGGAGAAGAAGTAAAGATGTCGAGATTATAAGGCAGAAAGCGAGTGCTGGAAGCTCTCCTCTTCTAGTATTATATTATATGTCTTAAATAATTATTGGTTCTTTGTTGAGGTTTTAGTTCTTTTGAGTTGGATTTCTGATGTAGGATTTTTGGTGCAGGCTTTAGGGCAGTCACTGCACAGTATTCGTTCTGTGGCTTGGAGAGGTTATGCCACTGGTGTTAAATAGGTATGCCGTTGTGCCTCTCACTCTTGCAATGTGGCTTTGCTCGTTTTTGTCTTTTTGTTGCTGGCTTTATGCATAGGTTTGTTGATCCTACTAGGGTACTAATATGAGCAGTTTAGTGCTTCAGATGTCCAAAAATTTTCACCTTTTCGACTTAAATTTGCTTTATGAAGATTACTTCATTTTCCTTATTGGCTTGAGATCGTGGCTTATTTTATTTGAGAGGGAAAGCAAAAGTGATATGTTTTTTGAAACACTGTTCATTCCCAGATTCAAGTTAGAGAAGCATTGAACTCTACACTTGATGAGGAAATGTCTACTGATCCTAAAGTCTTTTTGATGGGTAAAGAGGTGTGAACTTATTTGGAAATGGTTCTTTGTGTGTCATTCCAAAATTTGTCTGTTCTTATGTTGTTATTCTATTTTAAATGCAGGTGGGAGAATACCAGGGTGCATATAAGGTGATACTTCCTTAGCAGAAAAGGCAATCATTTCTTTATATTTTTGACAAAAGAAATATGTTTTGATTGAAATATTACTGAAGAAAGCAAAATATTGTTTTAGCTAAGGATAGCCAGATCTTGCTTTTGCTCTTCTTTCCTCAAGTTTCTATATGTTTTTTTTATTTTGTCCAGATATCTTAACTCTTTGATCTTTGTATTTCTTTTACCTATAAGTATCGTTTGTTTCATGGGAGTTGAGAAAGAGCTACTTTTATGCATTCTTGAAATGCTTGACACACATGATAGTGAGAAAATACTAGCAACCCAAGCTACTGTGAATCAGTAAGAGGTCAATACATCTGAATTTTTAATATAAGGAGTTTTTACCCAGATAATAAAGGTCATTTAGGGAAAAGGTTGGGGAACCTAGGTTTTAACAAATTAGGGCTAGAATAGGGTTGATTGTGTTGGAACAACTAGGACTTATAACATCTTTAAAATTGTAGCGAATAAATTTTTTTTGCCACCATTTCAAGACAATCCTGTTTTGGACTGGATTTTCCTGCATCAGTCTCCCTGAGTAGGCAAAGAACTCAAATGCCATGTGTAAACCTTGACATACTCCTCATAGATGTCAGGTCAACTCGATTTAGTTGCTTTTTGGCAATCCAAGTGCTTTCATTGGCTGTTTCACATTTCTAAAAGACAAAAGACTGAGAAAATTATTAAGGTGATGCTTGAAGCAAGGATCATAAGGTATAGTATGTGGACTAAGTAAGGTCATTGATTGATGATGATGATGTTAGTAGTAGCAATGATGGAAGAGAAAGTGGTAGTTACTAGTCTGGATTAGCTTTATCCAATCCACCCTGTTTCGCAGGTTATTAGCTTATATGAAAATGAGTACTCAAGATTTGAAGAAAAAGACTTCGCCTGGAAAATCAACTTTTACTGCCCGTATAAGTGGTGCTCGGATTAAAACATGGCAGGTAGGACCTCTCATTACTTGTTCCATTTTCACATATGCTAATCTGTTCTTATCCTTATTTTTCCTTCTCAAGGAGGGAAAGGCTCGGTAAGAAAGATCTCATATGAGTACATTACACTTGTTAACTCTTCCTCTCCAATTTTATTGTCCTGAAGGAAACTGTCCTAACAAGTTACGTACCTTTCCAAGAGGCACTAATTTTTTATTAACTTATAATATTCATTTTTTGTGGATGTGAATGAAGATAGAGGCAGTTGCCTTAAGCGACAATATGTTTGCTTCAATTCTTGGGTCCATCACCTATTCCAATAGAGCTCATGTGCAGCCAATCCATAGGCTGCACCATCTTGTACTCAACAACATCAAGATTTCTTCTTCAGTTGCAAGCTAGGACCTCACCTCCAACATCTTCAATGCCTATGGAACAGCTAGTAATACAATTCCCAGTGTGACTTTGCTACATTAATTAATTAAGTAATTAGTTACTTCCTTTAAATGTAATTGCATTTTAGAAAGAAACTAAACATGGCAATACTTGTATTTGATGAGTGAAATAATAACTTTAAATGTAATATGTGCAGTTCCTTTATCATTTATTATCTTCTCTTTTGCGCCTAGAAAATCTAGCAAACTTAATCTTATCATTTGATTTGAATTTGAATTTGAATTTGAGTGTATAATAAATAGCTTAATCAGATTAAACATTTAAACTAGTTCATCAATCTTTTTAGTAAATAATTATAAAATCTTCATTAGAAATGATATACTAAAAAAGTTGAAGAATTAAATAAATAAAATATATAAATAATATTGAATAGATATTAAACAAACAAGATTTTCCAAAAAAATTTATTTAAAAAATAGTTATTAAATTAAAATTATTTTCAAAAAAGAAAAAATAATCAAAAGAAAAATGTTGCAAAATGCTTTCTACGACGTTTTCAAAAACGTCGCGAAATGTTTTCCGTGATGTTTCCAAAAAACTCCGCAGAAAGCACAAAGTGACGTTTTTAAAAACATCGCAGAATGTCAGTATTTTCTGTGACATTTTTCGGAAAACGTTGCAGAAACATTTTACCTACACATTTTGCGATATTTTTTGTGACGTTTTTTAAAACATTGCAAATGGTATTATGTGACGTTTTTTGAGAATCTGTGACGTTTTTTAAACATCGCCAATTGTACTATTTTCTTGTAGTGACTATATATAATGATCCTTGTATCCGCATTGGATAAGGGATAGTTATTAATGAGCCCGATATTCACAATAGATATGGGACAGTTATAGGCACTCGGGCATAATAATAACAATTAGAAGTGAGTCTCATGAGCATTGCATATATAATTGATATGTAAAGTGTTAATTGATGCTACATGTTGAACTAAGGAAGTGATGTGTTATATGTTTTAATACTTATTTGCAAATTGAATGTTAAATATGAAATATTTATGTTATGTAATTTGAGTAAGCCATTGAGGATGGTCCACTCACTGAGTTTATAAAACTCAACAAAATTATAACTTTTTTTAGGCTTAGAGGAGATACCCAGTTAGACAAACTAGAAATATAACCGCTAAAGTTGAATAAGAGATGAAGGTCGAGATTAGTTGGCATTTGTATACATTTTTTATTATTTTTGTATTAAAGAATGTATTCTACAAATACTATGATAATTTTGATATGTAATGACTTTATTAGTGAAAGTGTTTCGAATTTGTAATGGGCCCAAATGATTACTGGAATTCTGTAACATGTATATAGTTTGTGACATTTGTGATTGGAATTTTTATAAATAAAATGGGCCATTAATGATTATTAGTTTTTCGAAAAATGCATGTGATGTTTTAAAAGAATTTGTAATGAGAGTTATTTGACTACTCTAGTGTGCTACTTTGATAGGGTGTGTGTCCAAATATCCTCAAGATGTACATATATGTGCTCGGTGGAAGTAAGATGCTATAGTGGTCATCACTATCGAAGAACCATCCTTAACTATATTGGTATTGCTCTTTCTTTCTATTTTCAAACCCTCTATCTTATGCTAAGTTTAATTTATATGTTTGGGTGCTTATTGTGAGTTTTTAACTCTACATTTGTAGTATGAGTTTTGTTTGTGGTTGTGTTTCGAAGATGATGTATTGTCTTCCTTTGTTAGTTGTATATGGGTTGATTTCTTTTTATGACCTTTAACGCTTCTCTTATGAAAGCTTGCTAGTTATTTGATAAATGATCTAAAAGAGTATTTAACTTTTTTAATTTGTATTAATAGTAATATAACCCAATATAGTTAATATTGTATTTCTTTACATAAAAAACACGGTCATGTGTAATCTTCTTTAAATTCTAAAATTTTGGTACGATACAAAGGGTAAATAGGTTACTGTTATTTTAATAAGGGTAACATTCATCTCATTAGGCATGTTGAAGATGTATAAATACTAAACTGTAGTGCTTTAACTTATCATCGAAATTGGAGTTGAACATAATGAATTTTATTCTAAATTCACATTTGCAAAATATAACTCTTAACATAATTAATCAAGGAAAGTCAACATGACGACTAGTTTCCAATTGTAAAAATCATTTCGTTGGAAGGAATAAGGCAAAATTGTCCCTACTGAAGAAAAAAACAAGACAAAACAAATCCCCTTTTCATATACTAATAATCGTTTGTCATCTATGGCCTATCTTCTTTTTCGAGGTTTTTAGTATCAACTGAACCACACCACTTTCCTTATTATGTAGATCTCATTTCCTGTTATGAAGCTATTATATATATTCACATTTGATTGTCTATATTATACGTTGCGTTAAACTTCCTTAAATCTTCAAGATAGCATTTATGGCCATAGAGGCGGGGGTGAGGTCATGAAGGTCCGTAAAGGATTAGGAAAATCAGTTGTTTTGGAAAATTCGTTAATTCCAAAGACTTAGTCTGGTCTTTCAGGTATGCATGTGTTCCAATTGGGTTCGTTAAACAGTTTCACTAAACTACCAATCTAGGTTCTATACTAATTGTAGTTTAGGTGAAATGCATCATACTGGCAGTTCATCAGAAGAAGTTGTCTTTCATGCTAAATCTAGGGACTCATTAATTGTATCCTCTAAAATTTTAGCTATAATGAAGAAGCTATTGGAAGAGGGTGTCAACAACCCTACACCTGAGGGAAGATCTTTCACAATTCAATTAGTGCCTTCGAACATGCAAGGACCTTTCTTGGGAATCTATACATAAGGAAGTCATTTATCTTTACCGACTCTCAGGTCAATTGGAATCTAAAAAAAATAATTACATCGTTGTCATTTATCGATGGAATCAACTAGACTCAGTTTTAAACTTTATTTATTATTCTATTTGTAATAATTTTTCAAACAGCTCTCTATTAGTTAGGTGTAAGGTTGTGTACTATTGTCACTGTTATTGTTGTTGTTCTATGTCTGTAAGAATTGTC
Source organism: Erythroxylum suave (assembly GCA_027563595.1). Lineage (NCBI taxonomy): Eukaryota > Viridiplantae > Streptophyta > Magnoliopsida > Malpighiales > Erythroxylaceae > Erythroxylum > Erythroxylum suave. The sequence continues at coordinate 23,231,091 of JAOSBN010000178.1, read as the reverse complement.
AACCTTGTAATTAAAAGTTTGTACTACTTACCATATATCATTACATTATATTCATTCCATTTCCAAAATTTTTATAAATAATTATTTTACTGTTACTAAATATTAATAATTAATACTACTTTTTTACTTAAAATTATGATATTTTAGTATTGTTAAAATTTATAATTTCCAAAATATATTTACTTTTCATATTTCAAATAAACTACCATGTGTTTTTCAACAATATGTTTTAAACATTAAACACAACTTTACAACAAACCATATCTTAACTAAGATAGATTATAAAAATGTCAATTATAATTAACCTTGACTACAATTATTACTTATTATTAACAAGCTATTTTCCAAATATTACTAATTTTAGCAATATTATCACATATCAAATTTCATCAATATTCACATAAAAAGTTTTTGAAAAAAATCTAAGAACCACTTTTAGCGACGAAGTAATAGACTGTCGCTATATCCTACCTCATTAGCGATGAATTAAGAAAAATGGTTGCAACATGTCCACCAATCCGCATTGCTAAAGAAAATCGTTGCCAAACTTTACCAACGAAGCACAATAATCATTGCCAATAGTGAACATTCCATAACATTCAGACATTTATCATCGCTTCGTATTATCTTAGCTCGACCTTCTACAATAATTCATGAAAAACGTTAGTAAAGAGGAATACAATTTGCGACACAATTTAGTTTTTTATTGGTATTTTCTCAAAAATTGCCAACATTTCGCTAAATCGATGCTAATCATATTGATTTGTCCAACATTCGCTGACAATAATTTCTAGTCATCGATAATTGTTTCCTTTTTGTTACAGAAGTATTGTACCGTTGTTTAAACGTGTTGTTATTGTAATGAAACTTTAAAAGTGCTGTAACATTGTTTCCACTTTCTAACTTTTTGTTTAACTATCGTAGATTCTTTAACTTTTAGTGACGATAGTTTTATTTTTCACCAATTTCTATTTTGTCGCCAAACAAATCAAGTCAATACACGTCTATTTTAGTGTATTAAAGTGACACGAAAGAGTGACATGAAAGAATGCTACTACTATTCCTCACTGAAGTGACTTAATTAGGTTAAACTTTAGCATATATAGGCTAAGTACGTGTGCCAAATTAATGTTCCAAAATAGTAGCATTTTAGCTTATAATAAACTTAGAAAATAATAAATTATTCGGACATTGGTTGATCCCATCGCTTTAGGGAGATGATATAATAGCTGGACATTTAGTTGATTCCACAAACTTAAGGGAGTGACACAATAATGTAGAGAGAATCACCTGGAAAAAGTATGGAGGGCCCTTATATTGCTAGAACAGGAAAAGACGAAAGGAAAATGAGAAACTTTAGTTTTCTATATCATTTTTGTAGTTCACTAAACATTTATTATGAAAGGAACAATTTGAAATGCCAATGCTGAAATAAATTATGATCAAGTTGTGTTCATCTTTGACACATAAAACATCATAGCCAAAAGCTAGAACATGATCTTAAAATCCAAAATTTTAACAATAAACAAAGAATATGTTCAGTTTTCGTGAAATTGACATATCACTAACAATTCCTGCTGACGCCAGACATATGCATACCGGTCAGGGAATTTCAGTTTCTGATTGGAAATGCATTCGACCCTCAGTGATGAGCAATTCAGAATCTTCAAATTAAGCTTTTTTCAGTATGCACCTTATCAATCAATTCCTTTTACTTGTTCATGACAAGGAATTATATTCCTTCTTAAATTGCTGAAAGTTACATCAGTTTTTCTTCCAGCAATGCATGGAACTGTCTTGGTGATGGAGGTGGAACTAGACGAAACCAATTAACTACAATATCAATATGTTGATTAATAACCATGGAAACAAATAAACAGCATTCGTCTATCAAGTACATATAAGGTCATGATTAAGGAGCTTAAACCTTCAAGATCAAAATGTTGAATACATATCATCTGTCATCAGCTAAGAATCCACGACGACGAAGCATAGGAGTTTAATTTCCTTTGGAGTAAACTAAGACGGGAAACAAGTAGCTACTTATATCAACTGTATATGTCGCATAAATCCATAAGTTTGAGGAGCTAACCATAATAAGTATACAAGGCCAAAAGAGCTGCATATTAACCGGGAAAGTCTAAAACAGTGTATGACTTTATAGATTGTTTTCCATACAGTACATCTTTTACTCCCTTCCTGTTAAAGAAGAAAACAAAACTTAAAGAAAGCAAAACCCAGTTGCCCTTATTATAATGTTTAAGTAATAGAAAGAGAACGCATTGACGACACCATGGTCAATTCCTATGCTAAAGCCAGATCGCTCCAGCTTCTTTGAGCAACTTCTTCAAGGAACCATTAAGCTGAAGGGTCATAACAGTGTTTGCAGAGCCCACAAATTTGCCTCCAATGAACACCGCCGGCACTGACGGGTTGCAGCCAAGCCTTATGAGAGCCCACTCCATTTCTTTTGCTCTAGAGTCCTCATCCAGCTCGTAAATTGCTGGGCTAACTCCTTGCTCATAGAACAGTCTCTTGATTGCATGGCACATGCAACACGAACTCTTGCTGAAGATCACCACTGCTTTCTGTGATGCCAACTTTGCCACACGATCCATATTCTTTACAAATTAAATACGTAATATGGTTTTCCGTGTGTGCAAAAGCGGAACTACAGAGATAGTTAGAATCCAAAGAAGAGATGGACCAAGTGATTATGTAGTTGCACAGTTATGAAAGTAGGTGAACTTCTGGTAGCAATGCGAGAAGCGAAGACTAGGTACGCAGAGGCTTGCGAATACTTGTAATGATAGCTAGCCAGTTGTTAACTTGATCTGTGATGGTAATAATGAAGCTAATAAGAACTTATATATATAGGTGCAGGATCATGAAGATAAGGTGCTGATGCATGCATTGAACAGTTGAAGAATTAAACTAGAGAAATAACAAAGCAAAAGATGATGAAAAGTTGAAGGTTCCTTGAGATATTTGGATTGATGCTCATGCCCTCAAAATTGAACCCTTAACCTGAAAGCGACCCTTGTGGGCTTGATGATACGAAATGTTTAACCTAGCTAGTTGATGCCACAGAATCTGGAACCCTAATATATGGATAAGCCAAATGCTGCCGAAAGCAAAAAAGAAGATAAAACTATTTGTAACGTACGGTACATTTCCTTTTTCCTGGGCATGAATGCTAACATTTATATATACGAATAGAGAGTTAAAGTTGCAGAGAGAGTGATGATGACAAGAGAATGTCAACCTTGGATAGGAAAATAATATGCAGGGCCAATGGTTTCATCAGTTATGATGCATGTGACGTGTCTTTAACCATATATTGAATGCTTCTTCTCATTTCACTTTTTTTTTTTTTTCTGTTTCTTCCTAATTGCTTGATGTATTTGAGAGTTGATGGATGCTAAGTTAATTGAATAAGTGAACATGAAAGAGAAGGGAGGGAAAGAACAAAACAAGAGATTATATTGTTAATTGTGAAGCCACCTTTAGATATTTTTGAATTTCATTTACTTAAAATTCAATCTATACAACATATCAAAGTGTGGCGTAGTGCTTGAAAAGGAACATTGCAATATTATCTCTTAAATATAAATTTAACGATCCTTATTTCATTTGCATTTCTCAACCAAATTAAACAAAAGAATTTAGCATCTTTATTTCATATGAAATGCAACAATATTCAAGTGAATGTGTCAGAAACGTCAGGAGTTCGCAAGTTGTTGAAGGCACAACATTACATTGGCACATCAAAAAGCTATTAGCTGTAGCAAGCGCCTTATGAAGATAAGATTGATGTTTGGTAGGCTTTAGGAAAGCAATCCCAATCCTAAGTCAAACAACCCTAAAGCCGGTATTAATTGTACCATGACAGTTATCCATCTTCCCTTTTTATATATTTTGCTCTGATCATATGGTTATAGTCATCAATTTTTGGCTTGTGATAATTGCAACTCCAAAAAGGAAAAACAAAACCAGACAACATCTAATGATAAGGATTAAAAAATTTTAAAATCTCTATAAAACAAAAATATTACGATGCAACTCATTGTTTTCAGTGACTAACCTTAATTTATGCAAAGTTTTCTCACAAAAATTTGTTATTACATGTCTTTTAATTAAAATTTCAATTTATGTAGTCATCCTTAATTCGCGAATCTAAGTACTTGAGGGAAAATTTGTTTCTTTTCCATTGAAAGAAAGAAAGATGGATAATTATAAATAATTGATTATTTCTGTTAAAAATAACCACACAATTATAAATAAATTACATGTCATTAAGATATAGTGAAGACAAAACACATTTACTATTTTAATTTTGTATATCTTGAATTTGAATAACAAAATAGCATATATTTAGAGAGAGTCAAGATTTTATGAGTTACATGCATGCACTTACTTTTTCTTTGATTGATTTATGATTGAATTTTTACGATTGATTAGATTACAATAACAGAAAATTTTTGCAATTGAAAATTCAACTTATCATTCGTCAATAATAAAATATTTAACAATTAATATTCTAATTATTTTATCAATTAAATTATTTATTTAAATATTATAATAAAATAGAGAAATTATAATAATATTTATAATAAAAACTAAAGAAATGATCAACTTTATAAATAACTAATTAAACAGATACATATTTTCATAGGTGGTTATGTGAAGTGTTATAAAATATAGACTGAATTATATTTAATAAAGTATTAAAAGTTCAACATTGTTGAAATAATTTGTCCTGAAATGAATTTCAATTATGCAATTTTCAACTACATGGAAAATAATATATCAATTTTATTTTCACATAAGATAATAATTCAAATTAATAGATAAATATAAAAGAAAGAAAAAGAAAAAGTTAATTATTGATTTAACACTTTACCAAATCAAGCATCTATAATAAAATTCGAGACCTAGTTCAATAAAAAATTGTTCGTGTAATAGTTGAATCAATAATATAAAGAGAAGAGTATTGATTATTTCATTTAAAATAAAAAGATAAAAGTCTTAGTTATTTCTTTTATTCAATGTGTTAATTAAATATAGAACATGAAATACAGTATATTTTATATATAATTCAAATATATTGTAAGAAAAAGTTAAGTTCTTTTCTATTTTTTAAAATCTACAAAACATGGGAGTCCATATATACATATGTATAGATATAGACATATATGCAATGCATAGATGTCATAGACAGTGCATAGTCCAAATTAGTCAAAAACCTTTAACTTAACACCACAAATGCATATGAAGCATCTCGATAAGGATAAGATCCTCAGGTGAGGAGGGAATACAAGTGGGAGGGGCAACTAAAGAGTGTAAAAAGAATTTCAACTTTTTAAGGCAAAATGATGAAAAAGAGAGAATATTGAAGAATGCATGGACGGATCGTGGCATCACGAAAACAATTGCAGGGACTTTTCGTGTGAGGGGGACCTTCCTTAGCTTTGTATACGGTTTCAACCAAAAGGTAAAGGCATGCCACACCAATATATACATATATGTATATGCATATTTCCCTACCTTCAAGGTTTGACTTAACATCTAAGTTTGCTAATTTTCATATCAATTTTTATGGATTTAATATTGTTGAAAGAGGATGGACCATCTGTAATATTATTAAAATCAGTTTAATATTATTTTTAAAAAGCAATAATAGAGTCTGTACTTTTTTGTAGAGCTTCAGATCTAAAGTAGTCGAATAATTTTATAAGCAACTGAAAACATGAAACAGAGTTAGATCCAAGTGAGACTTAACGTGACAATTGTTTAATTGTTATTCTCTTCAAGCATATGTGCGTGTGTGTGACCACAAAAAACTGATCACTTTTGCCCAATTGTAATGAAGGAATCAAACTGAAAGAGAATCACATGAGACTACCCATGATGTGTCATGATCTGAAAATATTTAACACATGCACTATTAGTTCATTGAAATCACAGAAATATTTTCAACTTTTTCCCTAATCTTACAATCTTGGAAAAAGGCTTTGGGCTTCATTCACTAAAAGAATCATTCATATATAAAATTTATCAATTATCGTCTGCTAATTTTCTCAAAAGTTGCCTCAGCTTGAAAATGTTCAAAATACATAAACTACAAGAAAACTATAAATTACTGACGGAACATTACCGATGGAAACAAGACCGTAGTAAATTAACAACAGAAATTGATATTCCATTGGTAACATTGTCAAAAAAAAATGGTATTTTGCGACAGAAAAAATATCTGTCGATAAAGACATAGGGAAATTATCCCGATAATTTTGTCGATGGGATATAAAGACAGAATAGCGATGGCCATTAATAAAAAGGCAGCAATGGTTAGTGGAAAATATGCATCGGGGTATACAAATGGAAGCAATGTCCGTCGGTAATTTACCAACAAAACTATCATTCTGTCGATAAAATTGAATTAAACGTCATCGTTTACTTCGACTTGAAAGTTTTTAATAAAAAGAAAACGCCTCAATTTATTTTAACATCAAACAACTGATGGACATTGCTTCCATAAGTAAAATTGAATTAAACGTTGTCATTGGCTTCAGCTTCATCGTTTTTAATATAAGAAAAATGACATCACTTGGTGTTTTGTTTAATTGTAAACTTACCCAAAGCTCCCCCGATCCATCGTCTTCTTTCTTCTTCTTTTTCTGCTATATCGCCATCAATCTTTGTCCGTCCTTCATTCTCGTCCTTTGTTTGTCATCTATTGTCCATCCTTCGCTATCATCCATCGTCCATCATCTTCAATTAAGTGGAGGTTAGTTGTTGTTAAATGCTTATATATAAATGTCAGTTTAGGTGTCGGACCCCAAACTTTTCTCAGAAGATTAGAATTAATAAATGAGAAAATTGGAGAGGTTCATATATATTCTTTGGTGCT
>JAOSBN010000178.1:23178537-23224081 GCA_027563595.1 Erythroxylum suave | reverse complement strand
TGTATTGTGACTTGAAAAGCCATTATGGCTTTGTAAAATCCCTTGTTATAAGGGAATTGAAATGTGAGTGATGAAAAATTGTTGTAAGTAATGTATTAGAGAGTATTATGATATTTCCGATAAAATGTTAGGATATGATATATGTATTCCGATTAAGAGTTGGGTTCCAAAAATGGGATCCAACATTTATAGTATCAGTGCAAGAAGATGAATCAATAATGATCAAGAGTTGGACTTCGGAAACGGGGTCCAACATTAGGTATTGTGTGTTTGAGCATTATGTGTTATTTGAACTACTGTGGTTGGTGAATAATGTGTTTGAACGTGTTTATGTTGGTGAATAATGGAAAACTAAAGTGGTTTCTATGTTATTTTGAGATGAATTCAGGTTGCCTACGAAATGTTTAACGAAATGTCTAAATCTATGTCAAACAATGTGTCCCTCATTTATGATGAATTTATGTTATGTTTTAGTCATCTACATTTCATATGAGAGATACATTTAGACAATTAAAGTGTCAAATAAAATAAAGAAAAAAACAAACTGAAGAAAATAAAAGTTAACCAATTAACTTTTAGGTTTGCTTCCGTTTGTCTTCTCAAACAAGGGGTCGCTAGACTTTAAATATGATTATATTTCATATGTTATGACCACGTTTTGCACAACCTATTGAAAATATGTTTTTCACATGCTTTCTAATCTTAAGGTTTAAGAAACTTATGCGACAATGCAACTATAATCCATATTTATTCTAACATGAGATCAATTATTACCATCTTCTTATTTAAATTTGTTATCTGTTAGCAAATTGATAACAGGATCTCATTATTTTTTTTATTATAATCTAACTTTCACTAGATATGGAACCTCAAAACTTGGAATATAATTGGTTTAGTATAACAATATAAGGCTTATATCACTTGAATACTCGTCCTACTAATCTAACTTCATCATCACCCCTCACTCAGCCATCAAAACTAAATCTGAAACATCTCTTGTTTTCTTTAATTTAATGAAATAATATTATTAAGTCCAATTTATGAAATTATAGAATGGAATTGCCTTAATTCCTATATTGAAACTAATACAATTTGTTGATGTTTTTGTTGCTTTTAATCCCTACTTTGTACTTGATTTTTCCACATGGATAAGAAATGAGTATTGCATTTCTCTTATAGTATAATTGCTAGTTCTTATTGTTTTGAATTATTTCAAATGGACACTTAAGGTCTTATGTCAACACCAATTTTTTTTATCACCAATTACTTTCTTATAATGGTAGATGAATTTAGTAGAATTATTTGGGGTACATTTGATTGAAAAAATCAGAAGTTAAAAAAATTGATCCTGTCTTTTTATCATTTTGTTCTTACTTAATTCCAAATACAAATCAAAACCATTTGAATAGTATTATATCTATTGTGTTTAATGTGAAGACTGTTTCCTATTATGTGAAGAATCCCAATCACTTGATAACTGCCTAAATTATAAAGAAAGTGAAATTTTATGACATAAAACCACTACAATCTATATCAAGATACAATATCCCAACCCCACGAGCATTTAGGAACATTCATGTAGTTAAGACCAAATAATAGGTTCTTAAATAACCAAATTAAGTAAAAAGATGTGAAATGTTAATTAAAGCATTAGATAAGTAATGCGTATTAGGAAAAGTATATTATTAAAATATTGTAAGTATAGTCATCATGTCATTTAAAAAAAATCTAACTCAATTTTCTAATAAAGAAGAACCTTATGAACTTTTATACTGAGAAACATCAAGCCAAATAACCAAAACAAAGCGAAGTGACACAACATGACCTATCAAGTTTTGACAAAATTTTCATCTAATTCATTATGAACATCAACCAAAGCACTAAGCATTAATAAGAGGCCGAAGAAATTATAAAGCTACAACTATAACATGCAACTATAAATTTAAGGAAACAACACAAAGGTAAATAATTAACATATGCTCAAATGTGAGAAACCTAATGAAATACTTCATCTAATTATAATTTATTTCATATAGGGGCCAAAAAGAGAAAACAAAGAAATCCCAAAGATCTTTTCTATCAAAGTCTAATTTTGTTGTATAAAGATCCATATTCCACTCAACCAATAAAATATAGTAAAAATCATTTTGAACAAAAATGTCATGTATAAAAAATAAGATAAGGCCAATTATATTGCAATAACACTAAAAAAATAGTTGACATCTCTTTGTCACAACATTAGTCAGAAAGAACAACAAATCTTAGAAAAAGCAACTTACACATAGTTCTAACAAATCAAAGTCACTTTAAATTCCATAAATAAATAAAGAAAATCAAGTCAAAGTCACTTTAAATTCCATAAATAAATAACAAAAATCAAGTACAACGTATAACATGCACCATTTGATTAACCATCATTTTGTCTTCCCTAAGCTGGCTTCGAATTATTTACTAGTCTAACACTTTAAGGAATAACACCATTATTAGATTCATAAATAATAAATAAAAAATTTTATTAATAATTAAGTGCATAAATCATAAGTAGACTGATGTACATATCACCAATGAAGTTGATAACAACTCTATCTTTCTCTTCTTCTTCACACTAAAATTTCTTCGCAAATAAAGTAAGCACATTTTTATTCAATATAATATTTTCATCTATATTTAATACCTATCTTGAGTTTTAGACTCTAAAAAAATATAAATTACTTTTCAGTTATGAATTTAATTATGAATCTAATTAGAAAATGAGCACAAAAATAAAAATCAATTTTGATGTAGGGACAAGTTTTAAAAAAATTCTTAGTTAAGTACAAATAGACATGTCCCTAATTTTGTTGAAACATAAAATGCATCAAGTTATGTCAATTTACTTGATAATAGTTATTAACATGGATTAATGTTGAACTATATTTCAGAGTTCAACAAAATATGCTATCAAAATGACATAATAAACTCACACACACATGCACAGAGAGAGAGAAAGAGAAGAGAAGAATTAACTCAATCAACAAAAATATATTCAACTGCATAGGCTCGATCACAATGCTCCCTTTTATAGGAAGCAAAAAGTAATAAAATAATAAAGTCTTAACACAAAAGAGTGCTTTCTATTAGACCACAAATTGGTCAGTTCAAAATGGAGTGCTTAAGCTTAAAGAAAGCTACGCCTCTCATAGCCCCACTTCCAATGTATAGCTTATCCTCATCACTCTTACTTATATAAGTCTTATATATAATTTTCCTCCTCCTTAGAGACTTTAAATATCACCTCTTATTGTTGAAGTAAGCTCTTTTTCATGTAATTCATTCATATACATCTTATAAGTTAGTAATTAGATTAGCTTTTCCAATGGTATGGTCATTAATTTTTATATTTTTGTTTATTGTATTTCTTGCAGTTCATGTTCTGTGTTGAAGAGCATCAATAATTGTCTAACCTCATTCGTCTTCTTTGTAGTTTGCAACTGTTCATCTATCAAGGTAAATCATTCAACTAAGTAATGTCTACAATGTGACCAATTTTGTGTTGTTCTTTGCAATTTTACCTATAACAATGATTGATCATATTTTAGGCTGGGGTTTAATAATCTAGTTATTTATATGTAGGCGTTGTTTAAATTAGCATATAAACACTTCAACTTGTAGGTGATTAATTCAAACTTAATATTAACATAAGAAATTCACATAATTGACATGACAATTCTTTGCATAATAAACCCTAGGATGATATATAGGTTGAAAAAACATGATGCAACTCCTATAAGGCTTATCGGTGAAAATTTTCATAAGCCTAAAGTCACAGCAAGAACTTGCTTTCTCAATTCATATGGTGTAACAATGTTACGTACCATAGTGCTTGTTTAAAATCAAACGTTGGATATCAAATTGTAGGTGACTCATGTATACATAGTTATCTTGATTTTTTATGTTGTCGTTTAGAATATTGTTAAAATGATTGATGGCTGAATGTATTAATTACATAAGTATTTACAACATGTTGAATGAGTTTGTATAATTATGGATGATCTGAGGCACAATAAACCCCTAGGATGGTATATAGGCTGGAAACTCACGATGTAGCTCCTATAAGGCTTATCGATAAAAAATTCCAAAAGCTTAGAAGTCACAGCGAGAACTTGCTTTCTCGATTCACAGGTGTAAACAATGTCATGTACCATAATGCTTGGTTGGCATATTGTTTTATTTGACTGATTCTCACATATGTTGACTTTTCTAATTGTGAACTTATATGGTGGGATAGGTTGGTTTCAATTTGGATGGGAAACGGTCAGAGACATGTAAAAACTTAGGGAATGTTCTGTAAACTTAAGGGAAATGAAGGATACTAACTATGAAATCACTTCTTTAAATAACAATCTTGCAGAACTTAGTAAAGTTGATAGATCTTGGACATATAGACGATTAACACCCGATGGTTTCATTAATCCTAAGATTGTTGAGGGAGTTGAAGCTTTTATTCACTATGCATGTTCTCAACATGCATATGTGGAAGGTCAAAAGATCAAATGTCCATATAAAATTGCAAACATATATTTTTTTCTTCCTATTTGTTAAGAAAAGGGTTTGTTCCAAATTATTTTAAGTAGACATAATATGGGGAGCCATTAATTTGTAGCACCTCAAGGAGTAATGAAGTAAACTCGTAAATAAATGTGGATGGTTTGAAGGGGGACTGGATTTATAACAAATAATGTGGGTACAACTGAAAATCCTTACACTGATGCAATCAGTTATACCTTTTAGGCAAATATAAAAAATCTCAAAGAAGAACCAAACCCACCTGCAAAAGAGTTTTTTGACTAACTAAAATCAGTTGACCAAGAATTATGGACAAATTGTGGGACCATAACTCAATTATCTTCAATTGCTCGAACATTGAACATAAAGTATAAAGGGCATGTGATCGAAGTTTGGATAAAATTCTTTCTTGGTATAATGAATCATTGCCTCCTGATCATACAATCGTTGATAATTTCTACAATATAAAGAAACTTATTAAGGGCCTTGGTTTGCCAATTGAAAAAATTGATTGTCGCAATTTTGGATGTATGTTGTTTTAGGGAGATGATGTGAAATTAAAAGAGTGTAAATTTTGTAGTCAATATAAGTATTAGTACCTTGGAAACGGATGTATTATTTCCCGCTAACTCTGAGACTTCAAAGACTATATGCCGCTGATGTTACTGCATCTCATCTGAGATGGAATAATGAACATGAATAGGAATATGGAATAATGATTCATCCATCAAATCCCCTCTTATGAAAACATTTTAATAACACCCATTTTCAGTTTGTAGCTAAAAGTCAAAATGTTAGGATGGGATTATCGATAGACAAATTCCAACCTTTTGTTCAATTTGGCCAACAATATTCATCATGGCCAATCATAATTACTCCTTATAATTTTTCTCCATGAATGTGTATGAATGAGACATATATGTTCTGACAGTGATTGTGCATCCAAAGCATAAAATTAATGTATGATGTATTCTTACAACCATTGGTCTCTGAATTGTATTATCTTTGGGAATTTGGTGTGGAGACATATGATGTGTCTCTTAAAAAAAATTTGGTTGAGAGCAGCATTGATGTGGACTATTAGTGATTACCCTACGTATGCTATATTTTCTACATGGAGCATAGTATGAAAATTGGCTTGTCCTTACTATAGCAATGATTTTGATGCATTTATTGGTTTGACAACCACAAGAATTTTCTTCCTCTAGATCATCCATTTAGATGCAATAAAAAAATTTCATTAAGAATAGGATGGTACAAACACCTCCTCCCCCTTGCAAAGCTGGTGAAGAGATATTGTAGGAGATTAATGAATTAAAGTTATAGAAAATTATAGAACTTCAAGTTGAAGAAGTTAATAAAAGCATTAGGAAAAACTTCGGCTTGGGAAAAAAAAAAGGTATCTCTAGGATTTTTCATATTGTAAAAGTAATTTAGATGTGATGCATGTTAAAAAAATATTTTTGACAATTCATTCAACACCATAATGAAAATTGAAGGGAGGACAAAGGACAATGCAAAATCACGAGCTGATTTGAAATTTTTTTGGAAGGAATGAGTTAGATAAAGTTCTTTTCACCAGTAAATGTCCAAAATCATGTTACACTTTGGACAAAAAACAAGAGAAAATTTTGAGTGAATGGTTGAAAAGTCTAAAGTTTCCCGATGGTTATGTTTCGAACTTAGCAACGTGTGTGGACATAAGAAATTACAAATTAATTGGGATGAAAAGTCATGATTTTCATGTGTTTATGCAAAGGCTAATTCCAATTGCATTTCAGGAGTTGCTACTGAATAAGGTTTGGGAAGCTATAAAAGAATTAATTTTATTTTTAAAAGCTTAACATCATCTGAAATAAAGTTGGATAAAATGGAAAAAACTAGAAAGGAAAATTCTAGTTATCTTGTGCAAATTGGAAGGGATTTTTCCTCTAAGCTTCTTTGACTATATGGAGAATCTACTCGTACATTTAGCACATATAGCTAAACTTGTTGGTTCAGTTCAATATCGATGGATGTATCCGTTTGAGAGGTAATTATAGTTAATATTTAAATAAAAGTTATATCATGTTTTAATCACCCTATTTGTAATGTAGGTATTTGCATCACTTGAAGAAAAACATCAAAAACAAGTCTAGAATTGAAGGTTTGATACGCAATGCTTATTTAGTAGAGGAAGTAGGTACATTTTGTTCATATTATTTTGAGCAGCATGTGCACACATGAGAAAGAAAAGTTCTTCGTAATGAAAATGGGAAAGAAAAAGGTGATGTTGATGGTAACTTATCTATTTTCACATATCTATGACAAACATATGGATGTCCAACAAGAAGAATTTTAAGAGCAGAAGAAATAAAGGGTGCCAATAGTTACATTTTATTGAATTGTCAAGAGATTCAACCTTTCATGTAGTAAGTTTAAGTTGATTTTTAAATAGATTATTTAAGTTTCCGAAGTTACTATTGTTCACAACTAAAATAAATAATAAAGCTTTTAGATTATAGAAGGAATGGTTACACGAGCTAATGCCTAAAATAACATGGAATGATATTAATAAAGAAGTTGAAAGATACTTTCCTTGATAGTTCTAAAAATATGTAAGTTTTTCTTGTAATAATTGAAATAGTTAAATTATTATATCAAAGTGATTAAATGACATTATACAATTTAATATGATAATTTTTTGTGTGTAGGCCTCAGAAAATCCAATGGAGAAAAAGTTCATATGTGATCTTAGGAAAGGAACTTTGCGAAATGTTAAATCGTATCCAGTGTATTTTGTTAATGGATACAAATTTCATACAGAATATTATGATTATAACATGGCAACAGTAAATAATGGGGTTTGCATATAGGAAGAATTGATGAATTACTATGGTAAAATTATTGAGATACTTGAAATTGAGTACCCTAAATTGCCAATAAGATGGAGTGTGATATTTAAGTGTGAATGGTTTGATCTAACTCCTAATGTTGGAACAAAAGTACCAGGCTAATACAATCTAGTTGAAATTAACCAGCAAAGAAGATTTAAACAATTTGAACCTTTTGTGTTTGCGATGCAAGCAATCCAGGTATATTATGTCCCTTTTCCTAACTTACAATGAGATAAATTAGATTAGTTGGTCGTATGCAAATTAAAACCTAAAAGTTTTTTAGAATTACGTGAAAAAAGGAGAAAATAAGAGAATTAAAAGTGAAGCTTTTCAAGAAGATGTTTATGAAATAAACAAATGTGTAACATATGATGAGAATGAGCCTTTGAACAATCCAAATAATGAATATGTTCAAATTTCATCTAGAGAGGATGAGGAAGGCAAGAGATTGGAAGAGAAGTTTAAGTTTGATTCTAATTCTTCGGAAAAAAAGAAGATGATGATGATTTTGATTTACAATTAAGTGCTGATAGTGATTAATTTTTGTTTGCAATAAAATATTATATGAATAAATATATTATTGCATTAACAATAAAGTGTAAATTTCATATTGGTGTAAATTTCAAGTTAAAAATATGCCACTAAAGAGAAATAAGACATGATGCGACCAAGGTTCAGGTTACAACGATTTGCAGAAGGCAGTGCATTTATAGGTGAAACATCAAATTTTGTAGACGCTACTGCATATCTAAATGAGGCATTACCTTTTGTACCTACTACTATACCATCGAACAACCCTGTTACACTATTCGGTAGCCCTACACCATCCACCACCCCTATAATGACAGAGATATCAAGGGTAAACGTTGCAAATGAAGGAGGCGACCTCTAGGCTGGAGCTAAGGGAGTTGATGGAAGAATGTACATTAAAATTGTCAACATTTTGTTAGTAAAATTGTAAAAATTTTGTAGTACATGATAACACCATAGGTTTATATTGAAGTTATAGGTTTTAATTTCAACTTTGACCTACCAGGAGCATGCACTTCAACTTTTTAGTATTAAAACTTTACACTTATATTTTGATTTTTGTACTTTGATGTATGAAATTTGATTTCAATGTAATTTGATGTATGAAATTTAAAATGAAAATATATGTGCATTATGGAAAATAATAGTGTTATAAATTTTTAGAGCCATTAATGGTTGTGTTGTTGAGTTAAATTTTTTTGTCTAACAGGGGTAAATATTATAAAAATAGAGAAAATTCTACCAAAATTTTTATAAATTGTAGTTTACTTATAACAATTTATTTTAATGCAAGAAAAGTTTATGAGCAAGAAGCCTATACCACGCCAGCTCTTTTTGCATACTCATACTAAAAAACCAATGTAGACAACTTCACGTATGTAAAATCTATAGTTTAATATTAATTCTTAAAATTTATCACTTATTATCATAAACAATTGTAATGATAGGACCAAATACAAGAAACCATTAAATGACAGTCTCAGAACTCTAAAACTATATGGCAAGCTTTTGGCGACGATTATATAGTTAGCCTTTGGTGATGCTTTTTCGAAATCATCGCAAAAGGATTACTCTTCAACGATAGTTTTGTAATATTGCCGCTAAAAGGCCTATCCTTTGGCGATGATTTCATAAATTGTCACGAACTATATGACTTTTGGCAGTGATTTTTTAAATCTTCGCAAAATGCTTAAGTAACCAAATAAATCTCTTATTTATAATTATGAATTCACTAACTTTGACTTGATCATTTTATGACTAAACATCATATTGATAAAATTCATATTTAATATTATTAACAGTGATTCTAAGTCTAAAAATAAATTTAGCTAACAATAATGTCGAATCATTACAATAATTTATGAAATCATAAACTCAAAACTAATTAATATTACATATATTCATAATTTTTTCTCATTTAAATTATAAGATTTGACAATTTTATATGTTGTCACAAAATTTTCAAATAATTTTAAGATGAATTTTGTAATATAATAATATATGATTCTTGCAAAAAAAACACAATAAATAATGATACATGTTAAATAATATAATCTAGTGATATATGGTAAGTAGTACAAGATTTTAATTAGAACTTTAACAATTCTTACAGACAAAACAATAAATAAAGAGAAAAAGATAATGAAATTCATGCCTATTCCATCAAAGAGAAAAAGATATAATTATTTTTTTAGATTCAAAGTGACATGAGACTTAGTAGATAAGGTAAAGGAGTTCCCTATGTATGGATTCCCAAGAAGACTTCTTGCAATTTCAAAGGTATCAATTGAAACAGACAAAGATCTTCCCCTAGCAGTTGGTTTATTGACACCCTGCTTAGACAAACTTTTTGGCTTTAATTAAATTAGCATAACATACATTGAATGATTTCTCAAATGCAACATGCAACAGTGAATTAGATAAACCACACGTACCATATGTTTCAACTAAGGAAAAAATAGTATTAAAAAATCACCTTAATTTCTTCACAATCCTTTGGAAAATTAAATCCTAAAAACTAAAAAGCTAAATCAAATGGTATAAGGAACCCAAATTTGAACATATGTGTACTCGATTTAATAAATCCATCATCGTCACAACAAATAGGCATAGTTTTCGTGATCAACAACTTTTTCAAAACAAACGATTTGCCTAATCCTGTATGGACCATTGGGACATCACCATGGCCTCCATTTTCATCCACATTCTCTTAAAGATTTGAGGAAGTTTTATACAACACATAATATATACAATCACTCGTTCATCTAATAGCTTCTTAACAAAAAAAAAAGAGATACAGATAATAAAGAAAGAGAGCCAACTCAAATGATACTAAAAACCTTGAAAAAGAAGATCAGCCATTGAAGGCAAGCGATGATTAGAATTTGGTGAGTAGATTTGCCGGCATCGATTTGTTCTTTAGCAGGAAGAATTCTACCAGATAACTCCCATCAGAGCTCATTTTTGCCATCAGAAACTATCTGTCGCGTCAACATTTAGAGATGAATTTTTGTTAACAGTTTTATTCTGAAAAGTTAATAAAAATAAAAAACATTTCATAAATATAATCAATATAGAAGTAAAGTGTAAAATTAATAAGGAAACAAAAAAATTATATGAAGTTATGTGCAATCAACAAAATATTCATAGAAGAACAAGGATCCTCTACACAAGAACATTATAAGTTTGCCACTTATCCTTAAAGTTTAATAAAACCAAAGCACATTTTAAGGTTGCAGTCAATAAAATTAGTAGTAAATTCCTTATTAATGTGAAAGAATCAAACAATAAAAGTGAAGTAGATAGGTTAGCTTGCTTTTATATCCAATAATCAATATTTTGCTTAATGGTATGAACATTTAAAGAACAACACCTAATAATCATTTCCATTGCATCACAAAGTTAAATGATTACCAGCTATTTCAGCCTAGCAATCATCTATCAATGCAAAAAAGTTGTCATTTTTATTGGATACTCGCAAAAATTGGAAAATATGACTGTTTAAAGAAAATCGATTAACTGATTAAGGATAAGAAATTACGCAAAGATTCATCGAAACACACTAACTATGTTGATGTTAATGCATACAAGCTTAGAAATTCTAGAACAAACAAGGGCAACCATATTATAAACACTTGATGGAAAAACAAAGTAAGATAAATTTTTGTGTCTTTTTTGCATTTTGAAATATGATAGTGGTTAAGATAATCTTAAAGTGCTCATTTAAAAACATAGGTTGAGAATGGTCTATTTACATTTACATCTACATTTATTGAAACTGTGACAAGAATATATATGCTTGATTTTGTCTATCAACTAAGACAAATTGATGAAAATTTGACACACATATAGAGACAATCAAGGTTTACATTAAGTATTGTGGAAACAAATTACCTAGAAAACCAAAACCCTCATATGGAGACAGAGAAGATGCATACAGATGATGAAGAAGAAGATGCACACCGACGATGAAGACAAAGATGGATACCAGAGAGGAAGACCAAGTTGGGAATTCGAGCAATGCACCTGGTAAACACTTAATCGCAGTTAGGAAGAGAAAGATAGGATGAAAACTACTTGTCTTCGGGTAATTAGGTTTTCAATTTGATAAAATGACATGGTTTTGGCAAAATCTTTGACGAACAATACAAAAATCGCCGCTAACCCTATTTCTGTATGTTACACTCTATATACAGTAGAAATTATATATAACACACAAATTATAAATAATAGTATAGAATTTATATATAATAAATAGGGAATCATGATTAAATGAAATAGTACGATAACTAAGAAATAAGAAAATATATGTATTATCTATACATTCATAAATTATTATATTAATTACAATTATTATCTATACATTCATATATCATTATATTAATTACCATATATAATTATATATATTACAATATAATTAAAAATAATTTAATATAGCCAAAAAGGGAAATCAATATTAAATATTAATACATATTCATAAACGTCAAATTTAATATTATAGAAAATAATTCTAAGTGTAAATATAAATTTAGCTAACAACAATGTGATTTAAAAAATTTATAAAATTATAAACACAAAATTAACTAATATTACATTGATTTATACTTTTTATTTTTCTCTTTTAAAATATATGATTTGATAATTTAATGTGGTGTAACAAAACTATATTTACTATATATGAATTCTATACTATTTTATTAAATTTCTATATTACTTAAATTTTGTTAAATATATAATTATATGCATGAAAATATTTGGCAATGATTAACAAAATCATCACCAATTGTCGCCAAAGCCTTTGATTTGGTGATGCTTTATGAAAAATGTTACAAAATGGTTAACCCTATACTAACGGTTTTCATAAATCGTTGTCATTGGCTAACTCTTTGGAGACGTTTCTCTGAATTCATCCCCAATGGTTTACATTTGGCAACTTTTTTTAAAAATCATTGCCAAATGTTGACCATATTTCTTCTAAATTTATCAAAAATGACGTCATTTGTTCTAATAAAAAATGAATTTCTCTTCGCCTTCATTATTTGCCATGATATTTCCTCTAGTTTTTGCGTTTAAGAATCATCGTTTGTTGTGGTCGTCTCTGATTTGTTGTGGTCATCTCTAGTTGTCTATCCATCTAGGTAAGTCGTCCATTAAGTAATGTTTTTTTGTTCTGCTTTTAAGAAGTATCGTTTTTGTGTTCTATTTTTTTGTTATGTTTTCATTCTTTTGGTTTTATATTCTGTGTAGCTTGAGGGGTTTATGTTTTTGTTTTTCCTCATTATACCATTTAGAAGATTGTGTTTCTATTTTGGTCCCGAATAGGTTTACATTTTTTTCCACTATGCATGCTTGTTTAAGGATAGCCTATCTACTATTCGATGAAAGGTCTGTTAGAGACGTCCTACTTTTGTTTGAATTTTTTGTGATGAATTTATAGAGTTCTTGACGAAAGGAATGCATGTTTGAATAATTTTGTAAATTTCTTCCATGAGGGATGTCTCATTTGCATTGTGAAAGTATAATATACACTTTGTAGTATTACACGGTGAAAGAAAAAAGGAACAATTTCATTAGAATAAACTATATAACCTTTACAAGTTATTAATATTTTGATTGGGATTATATTATTAATTAAAATAGATACTATATAATTAATAAGTTAACAACTTATTATTAAAAATAAAAATAGCATCTTAACTAATGGAAAATGGGAGTGTTAGTGTCGAGTGTTGAATACTTATAATATTGTGACCTATATACATATTTAGATCTTCTTTGGATGTGTGAGACATACAAAGATTTCATTTGATTAGTTAGAAATTCGTGCTAAACTCTTCAAAGGCTTTTAAGTTCCCAATTCAATTCATCCTTTAGATTGAAAAGTGCATATGTAAACCTTCTTTTACTATATTAGTTAACGATGAACCTATTTCACTCTTTAATGGGGCTATAAGGTCTAAGACAAAAAGATCCTATATCCCTTTATTTTTTTTCCATTTATATAGAAATACTGACAAGAATTATCTCCTTTGGAATAAAATAAGAGCAAGCCTTTAAATACCACCATAAGTATAAAAATTTGAGGCTATTTAACCTTTTTTTAATACAAATTCTTTATTGCTATTGAGTGACCTTAGGTCAGTGCAAACCCTTATCAACTCTTTAAAATTTGTTAGCTTGATCTCTAGACTAACGCTTTCTGTGTGTGTGTGTGTATGTGTGTGTGTGCGTGTACGTGTGTGTGTGCGTGTCCGTGTGTGTGTATATACACTTCATAAATTATGCTAGCTCAATCTTAGCTATATCAAGTCTTAATATGTAGGAGCTTCCATTTTGGCATCTAGAAATCATAATTTTAGATAAAATAATTACCTGTAATGATATCCAAACCCTATTTGATCACATTCGTGGAAGAATCTATCATTATAATAATGAATTCCTCTCTTATGTTGAGAAACTTCAACATAAGATAAGCATTGTTTTCCTTTATAAAAAAATGTATTGGCATTGTATGGTGCACTTCAATAAGTGAACCAAATTTCATGCGCCTACTATTTAAACTCTTTTAGGCTGCAAACATGTTGTTCAATTTTTCACTACTTATAGTGAATCTAGGCAATGATTCTTTAAGAAAAAATGATCTCTTTTATTCAATGTCTCATTCATATGCAACAAATTATGCTCCAAACATATTGGCACCATGTTGGTTATTAATGGACATAGTGTGTCATTAGAGTTGACAATTCATTGCGCTATTATAGGACCATTTCATGCACAAGTAAATCCATTACGTATCCCTGTTCCTACATCCTTCTCTATTGGTTTTGCATTTTCTTCTTTTATAAAAATCTTGAAAGAAGGTGTTCATTTGTATGACATTATAACATTATCCTCTATAAGAATATTGTCATCTTCAAGCTTAATTGTAGGGATTGTGTTAGCTAGTTCTTATTCCAATTCCACTTTAATGTAAATTTTTACATAACCTATTCTCCTCATCTCGATTGTATCTTAATCATGTCATAAAGTTTTGCCCAGGTAAATAACTAGGTAACTCAACCCTCTAATGGACTAGTATTCCAAATGGTATATTATGAAAATTGTTCCAAATAGGGATCTACTTAATTTTAAATATGTCTAGGTCTACATATAAGTCTACATATAACTCCTTTTTTGTTAAAAAAAAGTAATTTGCTATTGATATACCAGGATCATAGTTCCATAATCTTTAAAAAATAGGTTTTAAAATCAAATTTGAAGATGAAAAGATCATCCTTCTTTATACTTGTTTTTAATTGATTCTTTGTTAAAAGTTCTTTGATATGCTTGTTAGGAATGATGATATTAACACTTTACTTACAAATTCTTTCCCACAATAGGTGCTAAAGCTCATAATAGTGAAAGCCAAAATTCTATACTCAGATCTTATAGTTATTGCTTGGGAATTAAGAGGTATGATTAAAACTCACTACTTCTGTGTGTTGCTTTTGAGATAGTTTCATACTTCTTATTCCTAGCATGCTCAATTTCATTGTTTTTTAAATTAAAACTTAGTATGTCAACTTATATTGATTTATCATTATGTTATTTAGAAATCAAATTATATTTAGTAATTTAGTTTTAATTGTATAGCTAGATAGAAAAAATTTGGATGTCTCATTAGAAATGGTCTACTAAATACTTAGAAGGAGTTCAGATTTTGATCCAAGCTGTAAAAAATCAAATAGGTGTAGAATATTGTATTTGTCGTTCATGTATAGATTGGTTAAATGTTAACAGTCAAAGTTAAGATGCACTATACAATCACTTGCTAATCTGTGACGTAGATAAATTCTATACTCTGTAGAATTATCATGCAAACATTATGAAGCAAGTAATAATAGAAGTGTTGATATGGGTGATGATGGTAGTAATAATAATGATGTGGAGGATTATGATATTAATGACGATGGTGATGACAAGATTGGAGAGATGATAGAAGATTTGGATAATTATATAAAGGCTATAAATGATACTTTGGTAGTATCACAGAAGATAATTTTAAGAAGTTATTGAAAGTTACTCAAGAAGAATTATATCCAAGGTGCTCGAAATTATCACAGCTATCTTTTATTATCAAGTTGTTGTATTTGAAGCTATATAATAAATGGAGTAATAAATCTTTCGATATGATAATTGACTTGTTTAATGATGGATTTCCTATTGGACATAAATCTGACTATAAAGATAATAAATTATTAAGGGATCTTGGATTAGGATAAGTATCAATAGATGCTTGTAAGTATAATTCTGCTATATTTTGGAAGGACAGTAAAGATATTAAAGAATGTCTTATTTTTGTACATTAAAGTGGCAAGTGGATGATGTGAAAGGGAAAAAGATACAGCAGAAAATCTTAAGATACTTCCCTATTAAACTACGATAACAAAGGCTTTTTATGTGAGTAAAAACAGCCATAAATATGAGGTAGCATAAAGAGAAATAGATTGATGATAACATTGTGTCATCTAGCAAACTCAAAGGCATGGAAACACTTTGATGGAAAGTTTTCATGGTTTGTAGAGGATTGCCACAATGTTCGACTTGGTTTAGTCTCTGATGCATTTAATCCATTTAGTACTATGAATACTTTGTAAAATATGTGGCTGGTAATTCTTATGCCATACAATTTACCTCCATAAAAGTATATGAAGGAGCCATTTTTTATTGTCTTTACTTAGTCTAGGACCTACTGCTCCTGGTAAGGATATCAATATATACATGCAACCACTAAATGATGATTTAAACCATCTATGGGAGGTTGGATTAGAAACTTATGATGTTGTTGAAGGTAAAGCATTTATAATGCATGCGATTATTTTATGGAAACCATCTCTAAGAGGTTGGAATAGAAACTTATGATGTTGTTGAAGGTGAAACATTTATAATGCATGGGACTATTTTGTGGACTATAAATGATTTTCCAGCTTATGGCAATTTCTCTAGAAGGAGTACTAAAGGGTATATGACATGTCCTATGTGTAACAATCAAACTCATTCAATAAGGCTATGGAGTTAAATATGTTATATAAGACATCATCTTTACTTGAACCATGGGTATAGATGGCAAAGAAGCAAAATGTTTAATGGCAACATAGAATATAGTAAAGCTTCTTTTCATTTGTCTAGTGATGATGTGGTTGAGCAACTATCATATTTGGGTGAGTTTACATATGGAAAACACCCCCAAGTAACAGAAAGCAAAAGAAAAGTGTGTACAATATGATGAGAGAGAAACTCTATCTTCTCTCTAACCTTTCCTTCACTCACAAACCCAAACCCTAAATCTATATCCACCCATTCCTCAACTCGACCACCTCACCCCATAATCATAGACCAGAGACTCCACCAAACTACCTTCACCTTTCACCGTACCAATATCTTCATGCCCTGAACTAAAAATGGACCCAAACTTTCCACCATTATAAACCACCCTCAAACCCAACCTTTCCCCAAACCCTCCTACTAACTCCCCCTCCCCCCAAATCCTCTAAAGCCCTTCCTTCTTCCCCTTCCCATTCCTCTACAAATCCGCCCCCTATTTCTATAACTATTCCCAAACCTTCAAACCCTACCATAGGCAACACTAATCTAGAACCTAAGAAAACTTGGAAAAAAAGTAGTTAGGGATAACACTGATGCAACTTTGATCTACAGTCCACTAGTGGAGATTGATGGGAAGCTAATTGTGGCTCCTAGTTTAGATATTCTATGAAAAGGAGCTAGGTCATGGGAAGCTACCCTAGTCAGATTTTTTATGGAAAAAAGACCTGCATTTCCAGTGATACAAGAATGGGCACAAAGGAATTGGAAAGGAAGAGGTCTTATGGAAGTAATGCTTACTGGGGAGGACAACTTGATTTTCTCTCTCTTTAAAACCGGAAGCTCAAAAGGTAATTGAAGAGGGCCCTTGGCACATCTCTCAACTCCCTTTGTTTCTTCAAAATTGGCAACCGAGATTGGAATTAGAAAAACTCAAGATGAAGAATATACCTCTATGGGTGAACATTCAGAATATTCCTTTAAAATATTGGACTACCAAGGGATTGAGTATGCTCGCTAGCTATTTAGGGAAACCAATATGTATGGATGAAAATACTACATTGAGAAAAAGTGTAGGATTCGCTCGCTTATATTTGAGTATGGACATCTCTAAGGAAATGAAGAAAGCACCCCTATCCTAAGGTTGGAAAATGAACACTCCTTGAAAGAAGATAAATTAGTGGTTACTTACTAATGAAAATTGTCTTTTAAGGCTCAAGGCAAAGAATGGAAACCCACCGGGAAAGTTTTTACTAGAGGTGACTACTGGGAGGTACTGGGCATAGAAAATAATCTTACAGAGGACAGTAAAGAAGAGGTGAATACAGAACAGGTTTCGGACAACCAAGGAATAGTCTAGGTTGTGGGACTCTCTCCTGATAATAAGGAGAACACCCAAGAGGAGCAAAGTCCAAATTTAGTCAACAAGAAGGAACACCTTAGAAGCTGTCAAATAACCAACATAATTCCCTGTCGAGTAAGGCACACAATGTTCTGCATAATACTAGGATTATTCCTAATGGAGATGTACTAGAACCTACACAAAGTGAACCCAGTTCACACAAGATAGATCAGCAGAATGGTGACTCTCAAGAGGAGCATTTTAAGCAAATAACCTCTAGGAAAAGTAATAGGAGCAGTAGGAAAGACTCCAAAGGTAAAAGCAACCTCTTATGACTTTGATTGTATGGAATGTCCGTGGAATAAATAACCCCTCCAAGTTTAATGCTTTAAGGGATTTTGTTAAAAAGGAAAAGCCTCTGGATTTTTGCCTTTTGGAAATTAAAATTAGAGTAGTAAATATGAATAAACTAATTATTTTAGGTAGTAAATGGATGTTTCTCACAAACCACCAAAGTCATGCCTATGGGAGAATCGTTATTGCATATGATGGGCAATTGGTGGAGATTAAAGCCCTGGATTCTAGCTAGCAGTTTCTTCATACTGTGTTATGTTTCAAAATGGAAATTGTTATGCTTTTGCTACTTTTTTCTACGGGTTTAATACTGTGTTCCAAAGAATCAACCTCTAGAACTCTCTAAGAAGAATAAAGGCTTCGATAATAACCCCTCCAAGTTTAATGCTTTAAGGGATTTTGTTAAAAAGGAAAAGCCTCTGGATTTTTGCCTTTTGGAAATTAAAATTAGAGTAGTAAATATGAATAAACTAATTATTTTAGGTAGTAAATGGATGTTTCTCACAAACCACCAAAGTCATGCCTATGGGAGAATCGTTATTGCATATGATGGGCAATTGGTGGAGATTAAAGCCCTGGATTCTAGCTAGCAGTTTCTTCATACTGTGTTATGTTTCAAAATGGAAATTGTTATGCTTTTGCTACTTTTTTCTACGGGTTTAATACTGTGTTCCAAAGAATCAACCTCTAGAACTCTCTAAGAAGAATAAAGGCTTCGATAAAAGCTCCTTGGTTAGTTAGTGGTGATTTTAACACTACTCTATTCAGATTGGAAGTAAAAGGAAACTATAATCTGTTCAACTATTCTTCCGACATGTTTGATTGTATGCAGGATGTGGAACTTTTAGACCTAAAATTTGAAGGAAACATAGTCAATTGGTCCATCAAACAAAGCTCTACTGGGCACATTAGGAAAAAAAATTGGACAAATCAATGGTAAATGTGGACTGGCTTAAGATTTTCTCAGGCAACTTAGTAAAATATCTAGACCCCCAGAATTTCTAACCATACTCCTATGAGGATTAGCAACTTGTTTAATACTATTAGAACCCTCCATCCATTTTGGTTCAACAACTTTCTAGTCAATATGGAGGGGTTTCAAGAAGCTATAAGGAAGGGTTTGGACTGTGAGGGTTTTGGAACAAAACAGTACATATGCATCCAAAAGCTCAAGTCTATTAAAATCAATTAAAAAGCCTTAATTCAAAGAGAGGTCAAAATATCTATAAGGAGATAGAAACTGCAAAGGACAAACTTTCAGTAATACAAAAAATGATGGCAGAAAATCCTGCAGATGCACCACTAGCTACTACTGAAAAGGAAGCCCTAAAAAACTACCTACAACTAGTGGACAATTAGTGCTCCTTATTCAAGTATAGAGCCAGAATCAACTGGATAAAGGAAGGGGATAGATGTACTCAGTTCTTTTTTAATTCAGTGTTAGCTAGACAAAATGTAAACAGAATCACATCCATCACTTCTAAGTCTGGAATTCCTATTTATGGACAAGAAGGTGTTGCAAAGATGCAAGGAACTTTTACAGTAAACTACTAGGCTCAGATAGTGCTCCTCTTGACCTTGGTACTGATCTAAGGTAATATATTCAAGCAAGAATCCCTGCACATGAGGTTGATTTGTTAATTAAAACAATTCGGATCAGGAAATAGAGAGGGTCGCATTTGAAATGAATGGCTTCAAGGCACTAGGGCCTGATGGCTTAAATGGATTTTTCTACCGAAAATCTTGGAATGAAGTGGGGGGATTAGTTAAGGAGGTTATGCAAGAAATTTTTCAGAAATAGGTGCTGCTTAAAAAGATCAAGAAGACTTTTCTTTGTTTGACCCCTAAAAACTCCAAACCAACCTCTTGGAGTGAGTTTAGGCCTATTTCCTATACTAACTTCCTCTAAAAGATTATAGTCAAGATCTTGGAAAATAGAATGAAGGAGGTACTAAAATTCCTCATCAATGAGAAACAAGGAGCTTTTATGAAAGTTAGGGATATTAGGGATAATATTCTTCTAGTCCAAGAGCTTTTGAAAGGCTACAACCGTAGGAAAAGTCCTCAAAACTGTTTTATTAAAGTGGACTTACAGAAGGCATTTGATAGTGTGGAATGGAACTTTCTACTACAAACCATAGAGGTCATGAATTTTCCCCTAAGGTTCAGAAGATGGATTCAAGAGTGTACTACTACTACTTCCTACAGTTTATTAATAAATGGGAGCGCTACTGAGATGTTTAAAGGAAGGAAAGGGCTTAGGTAAGGGGATCCTCTTTTTCCTTATCTATTCCTATTTTGCATGGAAGTCCTTACTCAAATGTTGAAGCCTAATCCCTCTATAGATCCCAGATTCAGATTTCATTCAAAATGTAAGAAACTCTTCCTCACTAGCTTATGTTTTGCAGATGATCTAATCCTCCTAAACAAGGCTAATATTGACTCAGTTTCTATACTGATGAGTACACTCAACTCCTTTAAGAAGGTATCAGGTCTATGCATCAATCTTTAGAAGAGTTACCTCTTCCTTTCTAAAAATGCTTCTCATCTCTCAAATGCCTTATCACTAGCTACTAGTATGGAAAGCAAAGACCCTCCTTTTCTATACCTGGGTATCCCTATTTCATCCAGGAGGCTACAGTTTTGTGAATGTAACCCTCTAATAGAAAAAATTCAAAAACGTTTGGGATCATGGACTAATAAAGCTCTATCCTATAGAGGGAAACTTCAGCTTCTGAATTCAGTTATAATGTCTATGCAAATCTACTAGTGTTCCTATCTATTTCTCTTCAAGGGGCTTATTAAGTCAATTGAAAAGTTGATCGAACAATTTCTATGGGGGAAGAGGAATGGGGAGAAAGGAATAGCAAAAGTTAGTTGAAGGACTATTTGTCAGCTGAAAGAGGAAGGAGGTTTGGGGTTGGAATCAATTAGCAAGAAAAACAGAATATTAATGACTAAGAGGATTTGGAGAATCCTAGATGAGAAGCAATCTATGTGGACCAAATAGATTCATATCTACTTACTGAAGGGTGAGAGTTTTTGGGCTCTAAAAATCAAAGATAGTTTCACTTGGTTCTTTAATCAAATTCTAAGGATGAGGGATAAAGTCAAACAACACATCTCAAATAGGGACTGGAGAAAGTTTTTCCTTATGGTATGACAATTGGACAAGGAATGGAGCTCTAATCCATAACTAATTGGCAAGAACCTTACTAGAGAGATTCACCAGGAAAACAAAGCTCAAAGAAATAGCTAGAGATGGAGATTGGTTACTAACATCGGATGAGATTAATCAATTATCCATTTCGTATTATAGAAGCCACGGGGAGATAGATATCTACCTATGGAATGGGATCCTAGTTTCAGATATAATTCTCAAGGAAGCAAAAAAGATAAGGGATGGGTCTACTAATAGGATTGGATGGTATTCCTCAATATGGAAGAAAGTTCTTAAGCCTAATGCCAATTTCTTCTTTGGCTAGCCATGTTGAATAGGCTCAGCACTCTGGATAGGATAAAGTTCCTACCCTCCTCTAAAATGTGCACCCTATGTTATCTTGAGGATGAAACTAGAGACCACTTATTTTTTGAGTGTGCCTTCTCAAAAGAGATTTGGTCTAGAATCTCTACTCTATGTATACCAAGAACTCCCTCTTACAAACTCTCAGACATACTACAGAACCTATCTCATCTGAGAACTTCTAAACATGACAGGGATGTCGTCCTTATCACAATAGCTATATGTGCCCAAACTATATACACTTAGAGGAATAGCAGAAGGTTCAAAGAGGAATCTAAAACCCCTCTCTCTTTTACTAATCTCACTATGGTCAGTATTAAGGAACAATTGATAATCCACCAGCTGAACCTACACTATAACAAAAGAATGGCTCTCACTTGGAGAGTCTAATCTCTGTTGATTTATCATAGCCCCTAGAAATCCAACTACTTCATATAGCCAAGGAATCATTCCAGCTGATATCAGTTCACGTCAAGCATAGCAGAATACATTCATTCACACATGGTATCAACTCAGTTCAAATTAGACAAATTCAGGTCCCTACAAGGAAGAAACTATTTCATACATGCATGGTTTCAAATTTTGATCAACACAAAGCAGAACAATTTGATTCTATTGAAACACATTCATACAAGATCTCCACCCAGTTCAGACTCCAATCAGAGCAACAATTTCCAGTTTCTCCAACAATTCAGTAACATAAATTTTCAGTACTAGTTCCTAACCTCACACTAGCTGAAAGGAGGGGACTTTATCTAGACCACTTCATACAAGCCGATCTAAGCTTTACATCATCGCAGAGTCCCTGTAATAAAAAAAAAGAAGGTTACTGTATAAACCCATCTTAAAAAGGAAGGATACAACTCTCTGTGTTGTAGAGATTACTTGAGTGGTAACAAGTCTAATGTTCCTCAATGCTGGAAAGATTTGTTCGATGGATGGTCCCCATAGAGAAGATCACTCCCTCTGAACCCAACACAAAGAGGACCAGTAAGAGAAGAATCTATAGGGATGAGAAGGATGCCCTAATCTCAAAAGATCTTGAAAAACAAAGAGGAGAATGTTTTACCGTGATTGAGCAACTTGCTATTGTACAAACCGTAGCAAATCCACATGGAAGACAAGTGGAATCGCCTAAATTGCTAGAGTCTTCGTCTTAGCCATCGCCACCCTACCATTTCCAGAAACTTCTTAACTTATCCTGAAAGAAGGAGGTCGTTATGCCCTAAGTATCCAGTTCCGTTAATTCGTTAACAAACGCTGTCGTTTTTTCCTTAAACGTGTTATTATTAAGCGATGCCATTTTGTTTAATGTTAGGGTCTCATATCTATCCCATATGAGAAACAAATGTTCTTATGTAACTTATTTATTCATTAATGAATTTTTAAATTCTCAAAAAAAAGTGATGTTGATATTAATTGGAATAAAAATATAATTTTCAATTTGCCATATTGGAAGGAATTATTATTAAGGCATATCCTAATGTGATGTATATTGAAAAAAATTATGAGCATATTTTAGGTACTTTGATGGGAATTGATGGCAAATCAAAAGATACAATTACGGCTATATTAGACTTGAAAGACATGAATATAAGAAAAGATTTGTATTTGAAAAGAATAGATGATGGTTCATATGTCATTCCACCTGTATGCTACAATATGTTAAAAAAGAATAAGCAAACTTTTTGTCAATTCTTAAATCAGTCAAATTTCCTAATTGTTATGCATCTAAAATAGCCCATTGTGTTAATGTGAACTAGGGAAAAGTTTCGGGCTTGAAAAGTCATGATTATAACGTTCTTATGCAATTATTACTTCTCGTTGAAATACGTGGGTGTTTGCCGAACGATGTTTAGGACAGTTGGGCGAGTTTTTTAAGCAATTATGTTATAGGACACTGAAAGTAGAAGACCTTACAAAAACTGAAAAAAGATATAACTTTGATTCTATGTAAGCTTGAACTAGTATTCCCCCATCTTTTTTTAATATTATGACGTATTTGGCAATTCACTTACCATATAAGGCAAAACTTTAAGGATCGGTTCAATTTTAATAAATTTTCCCCCATTGAAAAGTAATTCATATTATATTAACTTCTATTTTTTTCTCTTAAGTTATTAGTTAGCAACAATTGTTAATTTTTTATATTTTGTTTAGGTTTTTAGGCTCTCTTAAGTGTTATGTACATAATAGAACTCGACCTGAAGGCTCTATTGCTGAAGCTTATTTATCAAATGAATGCTTGACATTTTGTTCTATGTACTTAAATGACGTGGAAACAAGATTTAATAGAGAAGAATGTAACTTTGATTTTGATCAAGATAGTAGCTATCAATTTTCTCCTAAAAAGTGAGGTCACTTGGCGTCAAACAATGTGTAGAGTTAATTAAAAGCATATTTGAAATTGGCCATTGGTATAACTTGAACAATTGTGAGGAAGTCGATTTATATATGGATTATGCATATTACTTCTTATTCATTACTTTATATTTAAATATAAGATTTAGCCTGTTTTTCTGAAACATATTTACTTTTTTAAATAGAAAGCACAAATATGAGATTAAAAGCAAAGGAATTGTTAATGTTAAAGGAAGACAAAAGATCAACTTCCTATCATGATTTAGGACTCGAGTAAGTTATTTATGGAATAGTATAAACTTATGGCAATTTGTTGGTGAGATTAACTTTTAATTATATAATTTTTACAAACGATACATTTATATAACCGTAAATTGCCAAAGGTGACGACAACATTATATGTTTTGACATGTGAGCCTCACATGTGTGGGAAAAAAATATACTGGTTATATGTTAATGGAGTTAGATTTCACATAAAAGATCATGAAATTTGACTTAGAAGCCAAGATTATAGGGTTATTGTTGAGGGACGTCATAATGAACATTTTATTGACTTCTATAGTGTAATCTTAGAAATAATAGAGTTGCATTATATTGAGGGAAAAGAAGATAACGATACAGGCCTTGACGCATCTTGATGGGCTTCTTAGCAGCTTTGAGAATTTATTTGGTACTCTTTCTGTGCTAGATTGAATCAAACTTAGCAAGTCATCTTCGTTATGTTGTAAATTTTTTTTGTAATTTCAATATTTATAATTTGTAAAATGGTCTTTGTATTTATTACTTTTGTCTACAAGAATTGTTAAGGTCGTAATTAAAATCTTGTATACAAAGAATATTCTTGTTGTTAGTATAATTTAATGATATTTTACTTTTCATCTACAATGCTTCAAATTATCAATTATTTTTGTAAAATATTTTTGTACAATAAATTAATGCCAAAAAATCTACATATATACAATAATATGGATTACAAATGTCACAAATAATTATGATTAACATGGTATGACATTTCGTTAAAATATATATTAAAATTTTGACTATAATTTACAAAACATAACTAAAAACATTTGGCTATGTTTTCAAAAACATAACTAAAAATTTTTCGCTAACTTTTTCGAAAACATAGTTAATAATTTTTATCTACAAAAACTAACTGTAACCAAAAAGTGTTGGCAATAATTTCTCAAAACATCATTAATAGTTTTTTGCTACAAAAATAAAGCTTAGGAAAAAACTATCATCAACGATTAGAGAAAAATGTTGCTTATATCTTTCAACTACGAGAATTTGAAGATGTTTTTTTGTGAGAAATATAAATCGTTGCTAATGACTATTAGTGATGATTTTGGGACTTTTCGTGAAGATTTTTTTTGCAGCCAAATGTGGCTTTTGTTGCAGTGACATTTGGCTCCTTTTGTATTGAAATTAGAATATATGCAATAATTAGTCTATTTTATGCAAACTAAGGGACAAATAAATTTTATTTTTTGGTTTTACACTTGCGTGTGTATAAATATGTCATATGTGTGTTCGTGTATAGATATAGATTCAAGAAATCCTTCTACTTTGTCATTATTTGATGATAAGAAAATATACCTTAGATGGATTGTGTAGTCAACTAAATTGAAACTTTTAAACTGGAAGTTCATGATTTATGATTATATGGGAAAATCCAAAAGCAAAGGAGGAAAACAAAAAAGGAACGTTGGCATGAAAACAAAGGAAAAATAGGAAAAGAAACCAGAGAACGCACGATGTTGGGGACCTCTAGCTAGCTAGCATCTAAGTCCTCTTTCCATGTACGGTCACTTTACTTGTATAAAATGTATGTATTGGAAAGCAATGTGGTACTATATCGCTTAACTAGCTAGCACTCATAAAAACAAAAACAAAAAAAGAAAGAAAACGATTTCTTTATCCAAAACCAAAAGAAATAAAGAATTACATAAGATAACAAGCACATCAAAAACATAAAGATTGAGAGGGGAAAAAGAAGTTTATGGATTTGTAAGAATAACCTTAGGTTTCGACCCTAAAATTTCTAATCAAGCGATTAAACTTTGCAATGAACCCTCAACATATGTTTACTTCTTTCTCCAACAGTACTCTTCTTTATTTATTAACTTGTTTACAACCTCTCCAACCCAAGTTGGTTCCTTTTCTGAAGTGGATGGCGAATCTTGTTACATTCAAAAAGGGTCCCAATTGGATAAATCCCAACTTCTGTCTACAATTCGATCAATTTATGTCTCAATCCACACCAAAGCCAATCGCTCAAAAAATGCACCTTATGTTAGAAAGGAACGTAACTCCGATGCAAACCGTACATCATATGGGACATTGTTTATTTTCTTGTACATTGGAATTAAATCTTTTTTCTTTTATGGGAATCAGTCTATGTTGTATGTTTCCGTATGCAAGATTCGATACTTACTGTGCTGTAAGTTACTTTTGCTTATGGAGTGAGGCATCGATTGCCCGTCAGGTAATTATCACATAGTGATCTAAAAACTGACACACATATCATCGGGAACATTCTCACTTGCCTTCATAATCGAAAACGAACCTTTCTGTGCCTCGTTTTTCTTCTAAGATAAGCCAATCATGATCCACCTTATGCCCTCGAGAAAACCCTATAAATATACGACACTACATGGAGCTCGAGCATTCAAACCAAAACCCTCAAATGTCTTCTTCACTAGCAAGATAGTTTAGCTATAAGAACTCTCGTTTCTCTCCTCCATCATCACTGCTAATAGTTTAGCTATAAGAACTCTCGTTTCTCTCCTTCATCATCACTGCTAATAGTTTAGCTATAATAACTCTCGTTTCTCTCCTTCGTCATCACTGCTAATAGTTTAGCTATAATAACTCTCGTTTCTCTCCTTCATCATCACTGCTGCTAATACATTGGCATTGCACACCCAGTTGTAGTTTTCGAAAGTTAGCGATGGAGAGGGTTAAGCAAATGGTAGCAGAGAGGCCAGTGGTGATATTCAGCAGGAGCACATGTTGCATGTGCCATACCATCAAAACCCTACTCTGCGACTTTGGTGTTAACCCTGCGGTCTACGAGCTCGATGAGATAGCTCGGGGTCGGGAAATCGAGCAGGCACTGTCCAGACTAGGGTGTCAGTCGATGCCGGCAGTGTTCATCGGTGGTGAACTTGTGGGTGGAGCTAATGAGGTGATGAGTCTTCACCTTAACAGGTCCTTAATCCCAATGCTTAGAAGGGTTGGAGCTTTGTGGCTCTGATAATCGATCAGACAAGCTAATTAGCATTTTGGCGCATCAGGCACACGTTGATATTAATAAACTTAACACTAATTAATGCATATGGTATGATAGTACTACAAGGTGTCAGACGGAAACTTAATTATGTATTAGTCCACCGCGACCACGAGCTATCTGTGTATGCGTGCGAGAGAGAGTTTGCCATCTTAATTATGTATTAGTCCACGACCACGAGCTATCGGGCATGTGTGTGAGAGAGAGGTTGTGGCAACTAATTAACCCTTATGCTCCTTTTTGCTAATAAAACTGCGGATGTTTTACTTCTCTTTTTTTATATTACTTTAACACAGCCAAGCTAATATGGGTCTGATTGGAATTCGATGCTACTTTTTGACCTTGAGTATATATTCCAACTAAATAATCGATTACTATCCTCAAGATTTAATTTAAGTTGGTATCTTCACCATCTTAAACACATTTCATCTAACCTTTTTTTCTTTTTCTAAAAAAATGATGTGAAAAACTTGTATCGCTATTTAGTTAAATTTACGAAAATCAATAGTTAAACGAATAATTCAATAGAATTATGGTTTAACGAAAAGCAATCCGAGTACCAATACCATAAGGAAACTCAAAGTTTACATTTTATGTTCATCAGAGGCAAAATCAAACATTTTATGTTCCAAGCCAGTTGAATTAAAACTTTCATTTTTCTAGTTTACAGAACAATATCTGTGGGTGCTAATTTTAGTCTCTCCGGAAAGAGAGAAATAAACCTCTCGGTTTGATATGCATACCAATCAAACCCAATACTTCTCTGTGGGAATGTTTCAGCGCATTACTATTGTACATTTTACTCACTTTTGAAGTAAACTATCTTTCGGCCCTTGATGGTATTCGCCTTAAAAGTTATTAAGCATTGTCATTCTTTTCACTACTCTCTGTCATTCTGGCACTTCCACTCTTGCATAACATTCTCTCCACGATATTTCTCCTTTTCAATGCTTTTGTTAGCCTTACTTCTACAAAAGCTCAGTCTCTTCTTGGTCTCCATCACCATCCTCTACCTCATTTTCTTCATCTTCTTCAGGTGCGTCTGGATCCACCCCCTATAATGAGGATACAAGTTTAGTCCTTGGAAAGTCCAAGTCCCCATCATGGCAATACCTATCTCTCCAAGTCCCACCTAGATGTTCATCTAAAGTAATCTTGCCTTACAATTCCATCACATGAAAAATAATTACATGCTTTCCACAATAGAGGTTAATTCTTAACGATGCAGGACCTGTCTAAAAATTGGATGTACTAATAGGTACACAAGCAGAGACTACTAACCTTCATCTGTTTCTCCAAGCGTTCAATTCCTTTTATAGCTGCTTCATTCAATGGGTTTATTCTGCAATACACATCTAGGGTTAGAATTCGGAACTCAACAGACAGGGTGGCACAATAAGTTGCAACAAGAACAGCAATAATCACAGCATCTGTTACACATTTATGTACAGGTGCACTGCTCGAGGTAAGCAACAGAGAAAATATGTTAAAAACCTTAGTGCAGCCTGATAATGGGACAAAGCCTCTTGCAACATGTTGGTTGCAGCAAAAACTTGTGCCAACTTGACATGAAGAGAATCATCAGCCCAATCCTTAAGATACCGTTCAAGCAAAGATACTGCATCCCCATTGCGACCCTCTATTACGTGGAGTTCCGCCAAAGCTAATGCAGCACCAAGGTAGCCAGGTTCAAGCCGCAGTGCAGATTCATAGAATTTTTTGGCCTGTCAAGGTTAGATCAAACACTTCGTAAGCTGATCTCCTCCCAAAACTGACACAACATTGTCCTCACAACAGTAAAACATTGAAAGGAAAATTGCTAAAATTGATTTGTTACAGTTTTAACCTTCTCTCTGCCACTAGAGTTACTAGCATGCACATCTCCAACTAATTTCAGAGCTTTTGCAGACTGAGGCATGGCCTTCATAGCCTCCCTGGCAGCATGTAGAGCCTCCTTGATTTTAGAGAATTGCAAATAAGAATGAACCAAACCTAAGATTGCCATGGAGATCAATTACTTGAGGCTTACTTTCTCATTGCTGTTTCATTAAAAATTAATTAAAATTCATACGAGTCTATGTAAAGACGCATGTTATCCTACTGCACTTTGAAACCTTTGATCATATCATTTTAACTTTATACACAGCACCTTGGTATGAACGAAGATCAGATCTCAACTCTTGAGCTCCCCTGAAAGCAACTACAGCTGCTTCTGGCCGCTTCATTGCCAACAGTAGATTACCCTGAATGAATGAGAGATTCTAGAGCTTGTTTCGGTTCAAGCATTTATGAAGCGTACACATACTAAACTGGAATCATCTACATAACAATCAGTTCAAATATTCTGTCAATCAAGCATGAATTATTTTCCTACCTTCATTATGTAACCTGGTATGTGCCTCTCATTAATTCGAATGCTCTGGTGACAAAGAAAGTAGAATTAAGAGATTATACAAGTTCAAAATAAGGAGACCCATGCCAATCCAGGCATTAACTAACCTTCTCAGCGTAGGAAAGTGCTCCTCTCTCATCTTTCCTTTCCCATAAGACTGACAAGGCCACAAAAACTTCGGGCCTAGTAGGGTCAATATTCAGTAAATCGTGCACCAATTTGTTGAGTTTTGAGTAATCAGACTTTGTCTTTAAAAGCATTGCATACTCATCCATATAGGTTACGATATATGGATCAAGTGATCGAGCCTGCAAAACAATAACATTGTATGCTTGGCAAGCAGTTTGTCAAAGATATATCAAGTAAGCAACAGAACTTCTACTACCTTTTCAAAATTCATTATAGCTTCATCATTCTTCCCAATAATGGCTTCAACCTTCAGATAGGGCAGACAGTAAGTCAGGAAAAAAAAAAAAAGCAGAAATACTAATTAGCTTTGATTAATATGAAACCATTACCTAACCTTTGCAATTTCAAGTAGTATATGTAGATTGTTTGGAAATCTTTGTAAGAGTTCTCCAAAGAGTTCCAATCCCCCTGACAGCATGAGAGAGAGAGACAGAGGGATACAGAGAGAACACAAAGCATTTAATCATCACTACAGCATATGGAAATAGAATGCATGTTGCAGAGAGAAAACTATTGGAATACTGCCAGCCCACCATAAAGAGTACATAACAAGTATTATGCGTACAACTATCAATGGAAGTTGAATTTACAACTCATATTACAGTTAAATTACCTTTATAGTCATTTGATGCAATACAACACTGGGCCTCAACATAGCGCTACATAAATAACAACCATTAGCAAGAAAGTCAAACATTATTAACAATATAAAATGCGACTTTCATATCAAGCCAAATAAGTTCCAGATAGGTGCAGTGGCTGTGTTCAATGGTTAACAACTACTCCTAATCAATTTTCTATCTGTCATACTCCTCATGAACCTTCTCAAGATAAGAATGGACCCTTTGGATGGAAGTACACTTTATTCTTAGCCTTCTTCT
Organism: Erythroxylum suave; assembly: GCA_027563595.1. Lineage (NCBI taxonomy): Eukaryota > Viridiplantae > Streptophyta > Magnoliopsida > Malpighiales > Erythroxylaceae > Erythroxylum > Erythroxylum suave. Next base: position 23,193,215 of record JAOSBN010000178.1, on the reverse strand, counting down.
TCTACATTTTCATTCTAAACGATTTAATGTGACATAATGGTTTAAAGCCACTATAATTTTGTTTCATTCTGTAATATCTTCATATAAAAGGATGATACACTGACACTGAAGGACAATGAAACATAAATACATCAAAATGTCTAATTCATGTTAAATAATACATACTTGCAGCCAACGATTTGAATCAACTTGTTCACATGAGGCCCTTCCATTTTTACTTGAAGTCTGCAATCACAAAAATAGTGCCCAAGAGATAAGAGTCAAAAATCTGTTATGATGAAAAATGATGCATTGCATTGTGTATATCAGAAGACTTAATCCCCTCAATTCAACACAGATGAATGAAATGATAAAGATGCTGAATGAACCATTGTAACTGTTACATATTGAGCATTAATGTCGTTGATTCTAGTTTTTCTTATAGGGATAGAATCCATTGATCATAGGGGTTACATTCCCTAAATTAATCTTGTAAATATGTATATATAGCCTTAGTACTGTATAGTGAAAATATCACGAAACACAAACCTCTTTCTATCTTAACATGGCATCAGAGCCTGGTTTAGGTTTTTGAGTGTTTATTTTTCTGCCCAAGTTGAGCAGAAATCTGTCTTAGTTCTGCCCAGTGAGCAGAACATCATTTTTCCGGTCACCATGTTTCAATGACCTCTTATTCTCACTGCCGGCACCAGCAAAGGTGCCCTTTTCAGGCAAGCCACCCCAGAAATCCAGCCACCGAAAGAGTTGCGCATGAGTCACATGCTCTGGTCACCACTCTTAATTCTAAATATCCACGTGAATGACTAATTCTACTTTTGGATAGAAGATTGTAGACAAATTGTTTAACTGAATATTTGCTCCATGTTTTTTTAGAGAGGCTTATAAAGTAGCAAATATGCATGACATGAACTATCAAGATGTTGGAAGTCTTGAAAGACATCAATCAATATATATCATATTATGAATTCTAAATTTTTTTCTTAATTCTAAATTTTAATATATATATATATATATGCCATGTCCGTGTCCACCAAATTTTAGAAGTTGGTGTGTCCGCGTGTCCGTGTCCGTGTCCGTGTCGTGTCGCGTGTCCGTGCTACATAGGTCTCAACCTATTGCCTGTTCCAGTGTCTTAACACCCTTTAAAGCCCATTGACAATTAGGAACCTTTATTAAAGAAGATATGTCCTCAATTTCCAAATGTTTCTAGCTTAGAGCGTGAGTCTTGTCAATTTTCGAAACACCATCATGTGTCTTCCCTTCCACAGGCTAATAAATGATCTAGTTTTCCTATTGAATTAGTACACTCTGATGTTCGGGTCCTTATCATGTGACGTCAAAATTTGGTTTTCAATACTTTGTTAATGATTTTTCTTGCGTGACTTGGATTTATTTAATGAAAAATTGTTCCAAAGTAATCTCCCATTTTACTACCTTTTGTGCTGAAATCAAAACACAGGTTAATCTTTTTATCCATACTCTAAAAAGTTACAACACCAAAGAATACTCTTCCACCCCGTTTCAACACTACATGCTTCAAAATGGTTCTTCATCAATCTTCATGTGTCAACACACCATCTCAAAATGGCGTAACTGAAAGAAAAAAATCATCATTTACTTGCAACTACCAAAGCACTCTTATTCTAAACGAGTGTCCCCAAATTGCTTTGGCTTGATGTGGTCTCCACAGCTTATCTTAAAGCACTATTTGTCGCTAAAGGCTATACTCAAAACTACGGTGTGGATTATTCTGATACTTTCTCATCTATTGCTAAACTAACATCTATCCATCTATTCATTTCTATGGCAGCTACATTTAATTGGACCTCACTAGTTAGATAATAAAAATGTCTTCTTACATGGTGACCTCTAAAAGAAAGTATATATGGAGCAACCACCCCAGTTTCTTGCTCAAAGGGAGTATGGCAAAATATGTCGTCTTCATAAGTCGTTGTATGGTTTGAAACAAAGTACACATGCCTAGTTTGGAAAATTCAATCAAATTCGTAGAAATGATTGGATTAACTAAGAGCAAATCTGATCACTCAATCTTCTATAAATAATCTAAACTTGGGATTATTCTCCTTGTTGTGTATGTGGATGATATCATCATTATAGGAACTGACTCTATAGGCATTTCTTCGCAGTCAGTTTCAGACAAAAGATTTGGGATCTTTGAAATATTTTTTGGAAGTCGGAGTAACAAGAAGCAAGAAAGGAATTTTCCTCTCCCAAAGAAAATATGTACTTGATCTAATAGCTGAAATAGGAAAGTTGGGAGCTAAGCCATGCAGTAACCCAATGCCCCCTAATGTACAACTTACCAAAGACAGAGAATTGCTTGAAGATCCTGAAAAATATAGAAGATTGGTTGAAAAATTAAACTATCTAACAGTAACTTGCCCTAATATTTCATATTTTGTTAGAGCTATAACTTAATTCACATCTTTTCCAACTGTTCATGATTGGACGACCTTAGAAAAAATCTTATGATACTTAAAGGGAGCTTTTGGACTAAGGATACTATATGTAAATCATGGACACATTCACATTGAATGTTTTTTAGATGCTAATTGAGCAGGTTCTAAGATCGATCGAAAATCTATGACTAGCTATTGTGCCTTTATGGGAGGAATCTTAAGTCTCATGAAAAAGTAAGAAACAAAATATTGTATCTAGATACAGTGTAGAATCTAAATACAGAGTTATGACAAAGGCAACGTGTGAGATAATGTATCATACGAAATTGGTTTTAAAGCCTCAATACTAGCAAAACTGTGTGTGATAATCAGGTTGCTCTACTTATTGCTTCCCATCCAGTGTTTCACGAAAGGATCAAACAAATGTAAATTAACTGCCACTTCCTTTGTGAAAAAGTTTAACACAACTTGATTTCTACATAATATATCAAAACTGGAGAGCAACTCAGAGATATCTTCGCAAAGACCCTAAGTACTCGAATCAATTACATTTGTAACAAGTTGGGCATGAACAATATCTATGCTCCAACTTGAGGGGGAGTGTTACGTATTAAACATCAATGTCATTGATTCTAGTCTTCATTACAAGGATTATAATCCCTTGATCATAGGGATTACATTCCCTAAATTAATCCTGTAAATATGTGTATATACCCTTCATACTGTCCAGTGAAAATATAAAGAAATACAAACCTCTGTCTATCTTATAGTAACAAATAATTTGTACATTCCAAAAATATGACCAATCCAAGATCTTTAAATACCCCACTAGCAGCTGGCCATCCACGAACTAGTACTGTCAACTTCATGTGAAAGTACATGCAATAGGCAGTAATTACAAGAGTTATTAAGTCGTGGAGATAGAGCTCAAATCAACTAGACCTCATTATTGAATGAGAATAGAAAGGAGAGAGCCCCATACATAATTCAAGAAGCAATCTGAGAAAAAATAAGGCACATGCTGACTTCATACTCATAAATAGAGCAATTTGCCCCAATACAAGACATTTGCCAAACTAAATAGAACAAATTAGGTTATGTAGAGTGTTTTTGTTCTTCAGATAATATGGATGCAAAATAAGGTTCCACTCAAACAATGCTAATTTATCAAACACATGAGATTGATACTAAGTCCACAAACCTGTGAAAAACAAGAAATGACATCCTTGGCTGTAACTCCCAATTCTGCAAGTGCCATAATAGCCTCAATCACATATGGACATTGCCTGCCAAAGGAACCAAAATGGCAAAACAAACTTAGAATATATGTTTGGAGAAAGATCATAAACTACAAATAGCTTTAAGATTGGGCTTATAAATATTTAGCATGCCCATCTAATGCATGAAACTGTTATGCAAAAATATTGCCAGCAATCACACAGTCTCACATCATTCTACTGTTAATTAATTAACAGGTTGCCTAGAGAATTGCATTCATGAAAGCCTAGGAAATTTTGCCAATCAAAAGATTGCAATAGAAGATTACAGATTCACTTTACTGACAAGGTAAACCAGGACAAGGCAAATATAATGAAAGACATCCTATTTCTAGTTCTAAAGGCAGTAGAAGCTTCAATTGGAACATATAGCTTTTGTCCAAGACACACTTATCTATGTGTGTAAATATTATAAGGTGTTGAAAAGTTTGACGCACAATATTATGTTCAACCACTGAAATAAAAAACACATGGACTTATGAGGTGAAGATCGACATACATACATTCAACTAATAAACAGTGAATTAGTATCTATAATATTAGGACTTCAACCAAAATAGGGTTGGGAGTATTGATGGAGTTAAAGGAAGGTCATAGGACTCAAGCACTAGACAGGTTAAAAACAAATAAAACACTAGACAGGTTAAAAACAAATGAGGTGGAAAAGACTAACACGCCAACATAACATTACCAACCTTAGACATTCTTTATAACAAGCTATAGCAAAGCGACTGTGTCTGGAATTTCGGTAAAGTTTCGCCATAAGCAGACTCATCTGCAAAGTTCTTGCTTTGCTAGGAATTCCCTCTATCTGCAACGCTAAACATAACAAATTTTAGAAACCAAAATCAAGCACCTTAGCAGTAACCAGACAACAATAGTGCATTTCACATGTATGCCTATATAATTCCTATAACAATTCCTAGAGAACTCATAACATAGACAAAACTATTCAGATAACCAGTAAATGATGTAAACATCTGGCTACCACAATTTAGTTGCACTTAAAAAATTTATTAGATTTCCAACCGTAGTTACTACTTTAAAATGCTGCATTGCATAAGAGCGAGAGGGAAAAAAAAAAAAAAGCAAGAGAAACACATGGCAACAAAAGCAAAAACCTCAACAAGGGCCGCTTTAGTTTCATTCAATGAGGAATGACACGAAGCAATCTTGAACTTCACCTGCCAGGATACACATTGAACGGAATAAATCTCAGACAGCAAGCAAACAACTCTACCAATTCTCACTTGTGTCACATCATCCAATAAATAAATTCAACAAAGATAAAACTGAAACCCAATTAAACCTCATTTTCATTGATTGCCGATACATTAAAAGAACTCGGAGAAGAAGACCGGCTTGACAAGGAACTCCTCGTAGCCGTTGAATTTTGTTTAGGAACCAACTTGTAGTACTGTAAAGCTTGCTTGTACGTATTCTATCACCAATACACACACAAAAAGTATATAAAAAAAAAAGGACAACGGAGTCATCACTTAAAAACAGTAAAACCTTCTTATATCAGAAGCTCACTCACAATCGCGCGGCGATACTCTCTCTCCCGAAGCAATGCGTCTCCAAGAAGAATCTGCAGCCAACCACAGTCGCATTTTTCTTTTTCAACTTGAAAGAGACGAATTTTAAACAAAGAGAAGATTATTAATAGGAAAAAAGCGGAAAACCAGATTCTCCGCTTTGAGGTGGGGGTTGGCATCAGTGTTGGCGAAAGAGGAAGAAACTAAGAAGCCACCCTGCAAACAATAAAGAGGCGGTGAAGTAAGTCGATCTTCCGCAATACAAATAAATATGAGTTGAGAATCGAAATTTACAAGCATCTGAGCGGAGTTAGAGAGATCGTGACTGAGGAGAGCGAGCATTTGATCCTTCGAGACCTCCATTTTCGAGTGTGAAACTAACTCAACTACGAGACAATTGAGCTGTTCAAAAAGCTTACAGATTTCAATCCGCTCGGCTCTTGGTTTAAACCACTTTTTGGGCTTTTCTCATTGGGCCTACTCTTATCTTCTCTCTCCCCCCCATTTACTTGCGTATTGGATACAGCATCGGCCACCTCTGTTGGAGCATGGAGCCTCGGAAGCAATATCTGAGTCGCGAAAACTTTCTGATGAGAGTAATTGTGCCGGCGATCCGGGGGCAATCTTGTCCGATCTGTTTAAGATTTCTAGACGACGATCCCCGCCACCACCGCAGAGCTGCGGCAGTCATCACCGGCTGCTTGCACGCTTACTGTGTGGAATGTATTCGCAAGTGGAGCGAAACGATGCGGAGGGGTCCCCTCTGCAACGCGGCGTTCGATTCATGGTTCTGTAAGATAAATCTCTCTTCTCGAAGCTTCTTCAAAGAGAAGCTGCGCTCTCTAGAAGGTCACAAAAAGATCGTTTCCGGTTCCGATTTCTCCTCCAGAGATTGGCAACGGTATGAGAAGAAAATTTTGACCTTTTGGATAGTTAAGGTGATTGCTGTCGAGGATATTGCAGCTGCAGAGGGTTGTAGTTCACAATTGAAAACTATGCTTCTAAATCAAAATTAGAATTATTGAGCTTAGCTGTTGATTTATCTGTTGCTTTCATCAGAACGGTACAAAGATCAAGAAGTGAATTGAATGCTGATATCAGAAGAAGCAGAGCATTACCACGGAAGCGAAGTTTTGGGGGGCCAGATTGTGTTCCTTCACATGTTTTGGCACAGAGAAAGCTTCATTGGCGTGCCAGGTAATAATTTCATATTCCCTAGGTAAAGCGATGTACTTGGTGTTGCTATGAAACTAGAACTGCTTCCTGATTCTATTAGTTTGGTATTTTATGGCTCATATCGTGTTGGATTTTGCAGTTTATACAATCAGGGAATGCAAGCTGTTCCTTTATCTTCTACAAAATGTCCCAAGCTGGTATGATCATTAACCAACACATGAAGGTTGATGTTGTGTTTCCTTTTTATTGATTGTTATTTTTTGTTTTCAAACATTCAGAGTACATCAAGAGGCAGCTGCATGAAAGAGAAAGTGCTGCAAAGAATAGAGCCATGGATTCAAAGGGAGCTCCATGCCATCCTTGAGGATCCTGATCCTTCTGTTATTGTTCATGTGGCTTCCTCACTTTATATTGCTAACATTGAAGGACCATCCAGAAATTTTCTGGCACCTTTGCAACCGTTCCTGCACAAGTGGACGAACGCATTTTGGCACGAGTTGAGGTATACATCATTGAAGTGCACTCCTTTTAGCATCTCTTCTTCAAATTTGACCCTGAGGTATAAAACTAAGAAAATAATAGCTTGTCGTTGAGAGTATGTCTGTTAATTAATTACAATAATTTAAATGATGATATGTGGTCTTCATGAGCTTTAAAATATAAATGAAACGAAAAATAGAAGGGAATCACATAAAGATATATATGTACAGTAAATATTTGCTTCACCTGTACAGTATTTAGGCTCCGTCAGTATTAGTCAGTAACTCTGCTTACTGTTCTTTCTCCTATTTTTTTGGGAGGTAGGTTGCCCTCAGGTTCCTCTCAATTGTAAAATTTTGAATCTTGGCAACCCTTGGAAGGACAGCTACATAGATGAGAGCTGTTAATTTTTGGTTTGGGGTTCACGTGCATTCGGAGATATTCTTTTCTAGCAGCCAATCAGCTATTTTCTATGCATTCACTGTATCCAGAGAGCAGCAATTATATTGCATGAGATAATGGTTTGCTCTAAATTGGTAAACGAGTCGCACGAACGTGTCTTAGTCGTAATCCTACTAATGCATTTGCACTTTTGGAAGCTTCAAACAGTTGAGTCCTTTATTTGCTCTAACTTGGTAAATGAGTCTACTAATGCATTTACAATTTTAGTGGGATAAAAAAATTTTGAGTCCGTTATTTGCTCTAAATTGATAAATCAGTTGTATGAACTTGTCTTAGTCGTAATCCTACCAATGCATTTACAATTTTGGAGGCATAATGAAAAGAAATGGTTTTTAGGTGTTTTGCGGAGAGTTCACTGGTGATGGAGGCGTATGATGAGGTGGTTGAATATGTGCAGTCGGGTTAGAGTGCAAATTATGAGACGTATGAATCTATCTTCTCTTGGCATAAACATCGGGGTGGGAACTCCAGGAATCAGGGCTGCAACTGAATGTTTGAGTTATTAAAATGGATGGAGTGATATCCTTGAAAATGTTACTGAGTACAGCTCAATTGCACAAGTAGTTTTGAGGGATTCAGGCTAAAGGTACCTTCATTCACAATGTTGAAGAGAGAACTCTGAGTAGCTAAACGGAGATGTTTTTTTAGGAGCTGGAGAGGATCACTAAACAGGAGAGAAATTCTGATCCAGTCAGCATTAATGCTGATGCATCCGTCACTGTTTGAAGGTTTCAGAATAAGATACCCTTTTCAGTGCATGGGCAAAAGTTCTTCCGATTGATGAGCCATCTGGAAATTTCGTCAAATCTCCAGCACCTCTGTTGTTTTGTCAATCATTTTCTTGCATATTTGTCCCACGAATAAGAAGATGTTATGTAACAGGCAAGATATCTAAGAAATTTAATAAAGGGAAAGATATCAAACACTATAAAGCCAATGCATTCATTCCGCATCAGGATTGATCAATTACAGTGTAGCATATTCTCTTTATGTATATGTGATAGACACACAGCAAGAGACCTCTCGAGTCACAAGAAGTAAAACCAAAGTTAAGAAACCGGTGTGGTTAGTATAAGACTATTCTTCTTCTGATTCTTCCTCTGGTTGAAGATTTTCTCTATTGTCATGAGCCGATAATCCACGCACGTCTACAAGCATGCTGGCAACTGTTCCACCTTGCTTACAACTAAGCAGATCAGTAAGTGTAATCCTTAGTGATCAGCTGGCTTCACCATATCCCAGATTTCATCTCTTACATCCTCAATTTACAATTCGTAATTTCCACCCTCAATCCATTTTTGGTGAACATCTGTTTCAAACAGAAAAGAGAGAGAAAATTGTGTCAGATACCCAAAGCTTGCAAAATTCAAACACTTGTAAAACCACTCTCAAGATTCATATATTTGTTATTATCTAAAACAAACAAAGATTCATATGTTTATCATTATCTAAAACAAACATTCAGCTTATTTGAGCAGAGGCAGTTAGAGAGCCACCCCCAGGATTCATATGCCTGCTATAAAATTCTAGTCTTCATCTCCATTTCAATTAGAGTTGAGTTTATTTTAGGGTTCATGTCTCTGAAGATTCGAGACTCCTAGAACTTGCTCAACTACTACAAGCAGGAGACTACAGAGCTTTATTTAGGAAGGCTGAATCAGGAAGCATCTCAGCTTTTTGACGCTCCCTTTCTTAACTTCCACGTGAAGTTTTAAGTAGACAAAGAAGAAGAAAAAATATGACACGTGCCTGAAAAGAGAGTGGATATCAGCTGTGGTAAGAAATCCTCTCCCATGAAGATCAAGACACATTAAATAAATGTCAACCTTCTGGAGTGTCCTTGTTTTCTAGGGCAAGAACAAAGTCCAGGAAACTCTCAAAGTCCATCTCCCGAGCATTTCCTCCCCCAATCTTTCCGCGGCGGACATGCTCATCGAATACTAAGTTGAAAACATAAAAATGAAATGAAACCACTGAAACAACAACACAGAATTGAAGGGAAGGTGTCTATATACTGTAAGAATGTCAAAACAAGCATTCAAAAAAAGCATAACAGCATAGTGCCAGTGTCCACCCTTAATGATGATCATGAACCTATTTTCAGAATAAGAAAATTTCAATTAACCATGTTTAACCGGGAAATAACAACAAATAGGCAGTGGCACCATAACAGGAACAGATGGCCAATTGAAGCATTGCACCAATAAGACCCCATAACCACACATGGCAAATGAGGATGCACTTATTTTGTAATTTCTAAGGATAATCTCCTACCGTGGGTGGACAAATAGTATTAACATGTTGAAGAAAGTCCATTTGCGGCAATCTAAACAGAGCATTCAAAGAAGCCTGTCAAGTTCAAATGGTGTGAAACACCCTAGTGATGTGATCTAGTTTGAATCTCATAAGCTACTGCGGTGACCTAATTTTCATCAAAGCTGGATCAGTTACTGGTTACACCAACGAAACAGAGATGTGAGCATCAATTAGGCTGAAATTCCCATTGACATTGTAGCAATATTACACTACAAGGAAATAAAAAGTAGCAAAGAATTTAATACAATAATACGAACTATTTATAAAGCCATGGAAAGTAAAACTTCCTCCAACCTCTTTCGATAAAAATGTCCGTCAGTGTGCCATCAGAATATTCTGGAAGCTCTTGCTTGCTCAAGAAACATATCTGTAGAAGAATCAGAATTCAGTTAGATATGCCATGTAATGTTACCAATTAAATGAAATGATCTGCAATATCACTATTGCCATGATCCCAACAAATTCTTTATGCATGTGAATCTAAGTTCAGATTTATTACATGAAGCACTTAACATCCATTTGGGAAATGAAGTGGAGACAGTAAAATGGACCTTGTTTCCAGTCTGCCGACGACTCCTCAAACCATGAATACCACATAAAGACGTGTTAATGGCACCATGACTGTTTATCCAGCAACCACCTAAGATGGCATTGCTCGAGACCATCCTAACTCCAGTCCTTTCAAATAGAACAGGTAGAGCTTTGCAATATGGTGAATTACAAGGTCAGGAGTGCTCAATGGAAAGGACGGTCTACATGTCAAGAAGAAAAAAGGACATACAAAGTGCGGATACAACATATCACGAAGTATAAGCACATAAGTGAAACACAGATTTCAAAACAACAGCTTAAAAACATCTTAGTAATCAAACCCCCACCACATATGCACTGTGCAGATGTCAAAGAAAACCAATTTTCAGCTTGTTAAGTATCTGTGACTTCTTGCTCACTTTCCTAGTACCAATAATGGTTAAAACTAACAAATTAGCTGCAAGCAAAGTACTAGCTATTGAGATATTAACATGTTTAACATTCTAATCAGCCTAAAAAACAAAACTGAGAAAACCCACAACAGGGGGAAAATCTAATTTTTATGGATGGTTTACATGCTGAGAGGTTCATACAAAGTACCAAACTGCAGATACCTGGTGTAATTCCATTAGTTCCTGAAGGCAGTTACTAAGAAGCACCTTCTTAGTGCAAGATTTCCTGCAAGTATAACCAAAGCTGAAGTACTTCTGACAACAAAAGTACCTTGGAAGGATAATGATCTTAGATACCAAACCAACTAATTATAGTCTTTCATCATTAAGATCATCCAGCAAACATGAATAATAGCGAGGTAAAGGTAGCAATTTCTCATTAACAACCGAAAGTTGCAGACTGATATTCTAAGTAATTGGTTTTACAAATGACATGTCAACCCACAACATGCATAAAAGACAGAAGCACAAAGGAAAAATAAAAGAAATATTATGTTATTTATTTCTCAAGCATATCTCTTTGTCTTCATGCAGCATTCTTAAGCATTTCAAGGCTAGGTTAATCTATGTTAAATCCTCAAACTACCAGAATCTGCATCATTATATACGAAAGCATTTGCAAACTATACTTTGAACTTAACTATGTCTTGTTTATCATTTTCTCACTACAAGTCAACAATATGGCCATCTCGTGGTAGTAAAAATGCTTCAGTGATCTAATTGTTTCTTTATTGTTACCAAAACCAGTGTACCCTTTTTGAAGCCTAAAGCCCCAAAACCAGTATCATTAACAGGCACAATAGGTCACCATCTAAGGAAAGCCTTCGAATATCACATTATTATTATTCAAGAATATAATGAGATTCAGGCAATGAAATGCAATTACCAAAACTTGATGACTGAGATGCTACTAAAGATTCTACAACTAAAAGGTAGCCTTACAAACCTCGCCTATGAGGATCACAGAAGAAGAAGAATTTGTGTTGCTGCATACACTGGAACAAATGCAGCAGGCATATCCTGTAGTTGCGCTAAATTAGGGATGAGGCCTCAAATATACGCCTCCATTTCCTGTCAAATTATTGATGCATTAAAATTTAACATGTGAGAAGCCAAAAGCAAGCTCGCAACAGATGATATGTATGGTAATGCAAAAAAGATTATAAAATTTGATGGTTGGATAAAATCCATACATGAGGTTGAAGAACCATCAGAATCTTTATCAAGATCACTCATATCTATTCTTGCCTGCGTAACCAAGCCACAGCCGTGAAGGCCAAGTACAACATAATCCAAAACCACACACTCCTATACATATTAACCTTTGCTCCCACAAGAAAAGATCTTGAGAAAATCTTTGAAAAATACTCACGGTTCATATCACATAGAGGTAAAATGGTAAAATAGCAATCCTCCCAAATTCGTCTTTCTCAAACTTCATAAAGTTTGATGGGCTGAAAAAGCAACGACATTTGGGCCCTATTTGCTCTGTACGTACTGATGCAATGTGACAAAAATCTTCAAAATTCATCTATAAGAAAACAAGTACAAGTTAGCATCACTAAAGACTTCAACAAAGTGATGCTACAAGGAAAAAAAATCGGAACAATGTATAGCTTAACTAATGTATTAAGAATCATACTATACCCGCACAAGAGACAGTATTCAAGTCTTTTTCTATCTTTCCAGCTAAAATTGGTAAATATGTAAAACTATGGGAACTGAAGAAACTTTATAAACAGCTTCACACAATGAATAGCCAATTGTTGGTGAGGAATTAGAATTATTTTAGGGTCCTTTTTGTGCAATAGTTAGTTTTCCTTATTCGGGAGTTCTGCTGAAATGAACTTTCTTGTTATTCTTTTTAATGGCTGAGATTTTTTATTAGGAAAAAATAAAGTTTGAATTCTCACATTATTACAATAAGGTGGCAAAATCAATAAATTTTGGTTGTAAGTCCAGTTTACGCACAAGAGACTAAGAGTGAGCCATTGTAGGTACCACTAATAATTTTATTTCTTCAAACCATAAAAGTGTTTCTTAGTATTTCTCATAAATTCTAGGGGTGATTTCTAAATCTATCCCTTTGTTTTAATTCTTTATATTTAAATTCCAGTCTATACTTTTTAATCAAGTATGTTAGCATGCTCCAACTATCCTCATCAATTGGCAGTGCAGATCAAAACTTCAGAAGTAGGTTTTCAGCTATATAGGTGCTATGAGGTTGCTTATTTCACTTGCCTTTTATTTGGCGTAATTAATACCCAACAAGAATTTTACGAGATCTGAACTAAAATGGAAGCTGATAAGCAAAGCAACTTCCATATACCTTTTCTGCACCAGTGGCATCATCAATCACACAATTTTCTCTCAAGCAAACCCACATTGCACCCAAATCATCAGCATTTAGCAAAAGTTCTGATTGCTTCTGCAAAAACAAATGAATAATTTCATCAAATAAAGCATAAAGACAAATGCTCAAATCAGTCGGCAGAAAAAGAAATAGACCACGTAGGAAAGTAAATTATACCTTTAAAAATTCATATTTTGCAAGTCTGTGGACCCCGTGATTAATTGATCCTTGTTCAGGTTTCTGTCCATGGAAACACGCAGAATAAACTACAGACATACCACACTTTTCCTGTATGTGTTGTGCCTAAACTAAGATATCAGAACAACAAACTTTGTCGAAGCACATACCTTCTTACAGAAAGTTGGTATAGTACCTGCTTCTGCAGTCTTTTGTTGCTTCTCCTTAAAAATATCAAGCAAAATTCTCTTCGTCTCAAGCTCTACAGGACAAGAGCCAAGAAAGTAAGTTCGAATCTTCAAAGAGTTATAGTTAATTAAACAAATATATATTTGGTCTGTATTGATCCATTGTACGTAAATTGACAATTTGACAAATATACATAACTCCGTTAGGGGATCTACTTGAGAACATTCATACGTTCATTACTACAGAACTGACTGTAAAAACATTACCTTGCAAAAAGCTACTTAAAAATCAGATAATGCAAATTATTCAAACAATTGTTCCAACTTTGATCGCATTATAACAGTAGAAAACTGTTAAGAGAACTAAGAAATGGAAATACAGGGAGTAAAGAAACAGACCCATAAATGGTTCGGGTTGACAGACGACGCGGGTAGGATCTTCCTTTGCGAAGCCTCATGGCTCTCGCCGTCGCTCGAACCGCTGTACATGGCGGAGCCGTACTAATCGGAGTTGACAGAGGCGAGGTTGGAGCAAGGTATCGTTTTATATTTGTGTATGTAAACCATAGAATTAATCCCGTGTATGGTTACTGTCCCCGTGTATGAGGACAGATGACAAAACACATAAATCCTATCCTTCGTGCATGTTTGGTTGATGTCCTCGAAAGTGTGTCATCTGTGTCTCTGGTGGACAGAGACAGCAAAATCCTATCCGTCCCCAAAATGAAAGACAGAAGCTCGCTATCTCTGTTTCCAATTGTAAAATCTGCTGACTGTCGAACTTACCCTCCTTTCGTCTGTCTCTCGCACCCCATCTGAAGTCTCCACCACAGTTGGCACCGCTCTAGGCTTCTCTGTCGCTTCTCTATCGCACGGTGGGACGTTCCCCTGGTTTGTCAGGTAAGTTTATTATTTGTTTGTGGTTGAGAAATGTCACCCTCCCCGTTAGGTCTCATTTCTGTGGTTGCGCAAATTTGCTTCACCTGCTCTTCTTCTTCTCCGATTTGTTGCGTTCAATGGTTTCGGTTGTAGCTCTTCTTCTTCTTGGGTGTTAGGTTTTGTTTCTTTTATGTCTGATTATCATTAGCTTTTCGGCATTTATTTGAGAAAATTTTGGTGGGTTTTGCCGAAGTTGGTCTCTGATGTGCTTTTGAAAATTTTAACATTTGTCTTCGTTTCTGTTTCACAGGTAAGGCCATTGATTGAATCAAACTAGCACATTATATATCTACAAAGTTAGTCTTCGGCTTCGTTTCACAGGTATTCCCTTGTTTTCTCAACTGCATTATACTATCATGAATCTGATTG
>JAOSBN010000178.1:23159212-23178437 GCA_027563595.1 Erythroxylum suave | reverse complement strand
GAGTGCCGTCGGCTTAGGGAGAAACATCATTCTCTTGTTCTTGTTACTTTCTGAACCATCTTTCACTTATCAATTGTGGCGTGTTGATTGTTCGTTTTTCTTGGTTTTATTTCGATCATCGGGATTGCTTGGAACGAGTTTCTAAGAGGTGTCGTAGAAATCAAAACCTTGCGTATCTTTAATTCCATCAAATTGTCGTCGATCTTTCCGCGGAGCGCGTTACTCTCTCTCAGAATTTCTCTGGTTGGCGGCGTGAACATATTGAGATCGGTAAGAGCATCTTCTTAATTTATTTCTGTGTTTAATTAATTAAATTTTAAGCTTTCGATGATACGAATATTTGCATATTTCGATTAACTCTTTTTTTTTTTTTACGAAGTAGCTGAATCAAACTTATTCATTTTTTAGATTGATAATTTCTTGATTGATCTTACCTGTTCATTTCATACTATTGAGAGGGCTTTTGGTTTTAAATTGATTCACCTGAGTCTCTGGTTTCGATGTAATTGTTTTTCTTTTTCCAGATCTTGAGTTTTAGGTTTCTAGTGAAATGTTAAATTCTTAGCTCCTGTTAATTTTTTTCAAAAATAGTTGCGAGCAAGTGATGAACAGATATGCTTGATTTCGTTATTGCTTCCATTATTTTTACATGCTCGTAGAAGTTTGTTTTTCTGGCTTGAGAGGCCTTTTTGAAGAGGCACATCTGATGAATACTTTCACTTTGATGTTCTTGTTTTGCTTTTAGTTTATATTTAAGAAGCTGTGAGCGACCATGTTTATGGTTGATGAGCCGCTGTATCCTGTAGCTGTTCTCATAGTGCTAAAGAATGATGATGTCAAGTTACGGCTGAATTCAATATGTAGATTATCATCAATTGCATGTGCTCTTGGCGAGGGGCGAACAAGGAAGGAGTTAATTTCGTTTCTAAGTGAAAACAATGATTACGATGATGAGGTGCTCCAGGCAAGGGCGGAGGAGTTGGGGGTGTTGATTCCTTACGTAGGAGGAGTGGATCATGTCCATGTTTTGCTCCCACCTTTTGAGACCCTTTGCACAGTTGAGGAGAATTGTGTGAGGGAAAAAGCTGTTGAGTCATTGGATCTCAGATGAAGGAGAGTGCTTGGTTGATTGGTTCCTTCCTCTAGTCAAGGTGAGATATCATAGATGTTAGCCTTATTACGTGATGATTATTGGAAGTCACAAAAGTAGTCATTGATTTGTTGCAATTTTTACTTTGCAAAGATTTTGGCCCTTTTACAGCTAGTTTTGTTCCCAATCTCTATAATTGATGTTTAGTTTCTTTTATGGGAAATTTTTTTCCACAGAATTGCAAGCGGCTTGGGTAATATTTGTAAAGTTATTCTTCTCAAGTTCATCTAGATATTGGTGTTCCACTTTGTCTCCTAGTAATGTTGAATTTGTTGCGGAGTAGACATCTATATATATGCTGTAAGTACCCTGCCTAAATTTTTGTCATTGTCAAGTATGGAGGTTTATTCTCTTTTTCTCTGATTGAATTAAAGATGCTTACTATTTGGAATTAATTATACATTAGTCTTTTCTTCATATGCTTTTCTTTTGGGAAAAAAAATATTTATCTACATTTTGTTTTTGGTCTTTTCAAGGATGTATATGAATGTTGGACACTTTCTATTGCTAGTACCATGATTGTAGTTCATTTATGCTAAACTGCTTATCATCAGAGACTGGCAGTTGGAGCGTGGTTTACATAAATAACACACAAACTAAAGTTCAGGTTTGATTCTTTTATCTTTATGTTTGCTTGCATTAATTTTGTTAGATGAATTAACAACTAAGCTATGTTTTCCCACATGGAGAATAATTTACATTCTACCCTAGACTTGCCTGGTATATCTGCGTCTAATCATAACATGTTCTAGATTTTTCAATCCAATATTACATAACTCATAGTGTAATGTGTTCATTGAGAATTTGATCTTATCCCTTGTGAGCAACCCTACATTGATTCCCATTCATAAGGTCTTGACTAACGCGATAATTTGTTGGGTGTCTTCTGGTAATTCTTGTAGTTTCGCTTCTTGCTCTAAAAATGAAGGAAGACTCGACGACAATTGCTGGTGGTTGTTTAGAAAAGACATGGTTTCTTTCCCTCGAGTACCCACCGCTCCTCTTGATAGAGTTACGATCGATGGTCCCAATCTTTTTCTTTTGCATCATGATATCATGGCAGACTTGCTACGAGTGAGAAAGGCATGTTTAGATTTGTGGAATAAAGGTTGTAATAGATGTTGTAAGATTTTTCCTAGTATGGAATAAGCCTTCAATAAGTCCGGTTTTCTTTTTTTTGGGCTAAATTTCGACTAGTTGGAATGATTATGAAAGTTTCCAAAAATTTGACCATTTGAGACTTTGCAATATGAATGAGAATCAATGGAACGTTGCTCACGAGGGATAAGATCAATTTCTCAAGTAACATATTGTACTGTGAGTTATGTAATACTGAACTGGAAAATCTGAAACTTGTTATGATTAAATGTAGGTATCCTAGTTAAGTCTGGAGCAGGATGCAAATTATTCTTAATATGAACAAACCAATGGACTCTTGGTGTAACACTCTATTATCATAGATTATATACCCGAACATCTAAAAGACATTTAAGTGCATATCTTATGACAATGGCATGTCAAAGCAGTTATATTCACTTACATGGCATCATATAGAATAACAAAATACTTAAGCTCAACGCTTCATTTCATTTACTAACATAATTTACACTATAGTCATTTAAACAAATATTTACATCATAAGTATCTGAGAGTTTACAACTTTTTATACAAAAGTTCTACATTACTTATGAAAATTACATAAAAACATTCCACTACTCTTTAGATGTTAGTTGACAAACTTTTGAGTCATTTCTTAATCCAAAATGTTTTTCTAAAGTATCTTAAAAATTAGATCTCCTCCCTCGTATCTAAAAAGTTACGTTGCAATTTTGATCAGTTTTGCAAATTTACTGAGTAAACCATCATTAATGATCTCACTCGTAACAAATACACAAATATCTCACATATAACCAGATTCACAACATTCCTTATCTTAACAAGACATAATAAATGTCACACATTTCATATATTCTTTTTAAGCATAATTTGAATGTTTATCTCAATCAATCACATTATCCACAATTACACATATATGGCATATCACTTAATCATCAAAATTTTAGAAATGTATTCACAATCATGTATATATATATAAATGCATATGCATACGAGACTCTGCTTTCGTTTTTATTTATTGTGACCGAGCACTTTTCACTGTGGCATATCTCTCGTGGATATCGAGCTCATTCAGATATATGTACTATCCTGTACTCATTGTGGATACCAGACTCATTAATTACGGAGCCAGGCTCTACGTGCAGATTTTTTAGCTTTAAGCTCTTCCAGACTGGCTACTCTAGTAACAATACTTTTATCTGAACATGTATATCAATGTGATGCATCAAATCACAAATGTCATCAATAACATTTATTTATGATGCATAATCAGAATCATATGTCATCGGACCTATGTTTGGCATTCAACACCCATGTTGAGTATTCAGATATCTTTCAAAGTCATATGCATATAGAACACTCCCAATACATTTCCAAATATCAACCTAATACATTCTCAAATATCAAACTCGTCGGACTATTAATATTCAGAATTATTACAAATAGATTATTAACAGTTCAAGAATTGGGAATTAAACAAAAATAATCAATCTTAGTGAGAACATCTAGGTTTCTCACAATACGCTTCAAATTATGCTATTGCCTAGATGGTCCGACAATGTCATAATGATGGCGTTCATCTTGAGCGTTTAAAATCATATAATTCACGTTACAAAGTTGATTAATCAAATACAAATTTAATTATGCACATATATATGGGTCGTATTCTAGTCAATGCATGCATGACGATTTTTTCGGGTATATAACCTTATTAAAATTTCTCAATCAATAACCATCATACTTTGTATACTTATCCTTGAACATTTCCTTGATCCAAAAGCTTATTATAATACATACACAATTGGTACTTTACATCTGAAATTTTAGCAAGATAAATTTATACATTCACCAAAATTTTTCCAGCAACATATGCTCAGACATTCACCAAATTCTCATTCATAAATATCTTATGTTCTTCAATACTCATTCATCCATACCTTATACACATTATTTATGTCCTAAAGATCATATTTGCATCAAAAGAACTTATTTATTCCTTTAATAAATCAAAATTTTCGGATTTGAACTCAACACATCAAAACAGTCTATTCTTTAGGTTATGATATCAATTAACTAAATAAACTTATCAAGATCTTAACCAATTAATCAAAAAACAATCTAGGCTTATTCCTAACCTTAATCAAGTCCAAATCTACAAATTTAGAGTGAAATTTTCAGTTGGTTCAACATGTACACAAGGCTTAAATTAAAATTTCAGAATTTGTCATCAATATCACTAATGTGTGTAACTTTTCTACCTTCAATACCTCACGAATTTAACAAGCTTAAGGACATCACTAACATTTGAAATTTTCCAGATTTTACGTCCCTTAAGATTACTTTATTTCAGGCTAATTAAACTTCTAAATTGGTTACACTAAGGCTTACAAAATTCTGCTTACTTATGTCATTAACATTCATTCTTTTACAACACATCTACAGCTCAAATTTTTCAGATTTGAAAGAACCTTAACAACATCTATATTTAACATGAATTTCTTATAAATTATATTTTAATTGCCAACTTAAATCATCCATACAACAATCCAAAAACTTCCTTTTTTGTATATATAAAAACAAACCAGAAAAGTATTCATTCTTACTTTTTCAGATTTTATCATTACCAAATTCAAAAAAACTTTTTTATAGTTCATCAATTATATCTCAATTAGACTTGAATTATACTTCAATTCTTCATCAATATGATATCCAATTCCAGCTCAAAATTATTCAGTTGACAGCTCACACATCATGGTCTTTCATGCATCAAAAACCAAACTAGAAACTTTTATTCATTATCATGCATATAGCTCTAATTCTTTCTCATTTCAAGAACATTATATTAACATTTTTCTTTAGCATAAATCCACCTTCATTATACTTCAAATTTACACCTAATTCATCCATGAATCAATCTATATCCAACGGTTTTCATACATCAAGAGCAAACATAGAAAACTTCCAGGTTTAATCAACATTTTCCAGTACATATCATCACCAACATTACAAGCATTTCATTCCAATTCAAGTATGATTCACATACTAATAAGCATGTCATAAGGATAAGATTATTACGTACTTATTAGGCTTTCAATTCAACTCAAAACTCCAGATTGTACCAGCCTTCCAAGCAAGCAAAATTCATCACAAACTTAAGGTGAAGATGAGCTAGTTTTGGCAAAAATACGAGACAACAAACAACTGGTTTTTTGGCTGTTTTGTAGGAGGTTAAGGTGTGAATTTCATGTACCAATTTAGCTAGAGTAAAGAATAGAATACAGAGAAAAGTTTGAAGAAATTTCGGTAGAGAAAGATGA
This sequence comes from Erythroxylum suave, assembly GCA_027563595.1. Classification (NCBI taxonomy): domain Eukaryota; kingdom Viridiplantae; phylum Streptophyta; class Magnoliopsida; order Malpighiales; family Erythroxylaceae; genus Erythroxylum; species Erythroxylum suave. The sequence continues at coordinate 23,172,854 of JAOSBN010000178.1, read as the reverse complement.
GGGAAATAACAGAAATGTTGCTGTTGGAATTTGCTTCATCAACATACTAGGTGTCACCAATTTTCAGAGACATATGACTTAAAGCATAGAATCCATTTGCCCATTTCATATGCTACCACTAATTCACACATTAAGCTGTCATTTTTCACCAATTAATCAATCTATATGTCTCATTGTAATTAGTCCACATTTCAGACAATAATTGATCTATTTGTCAATTAATTAAATATGTCAAATGTCACTCAATTATAGGTGTAATCATCTTATTTTTTATGTATCAATTTATCCTACTACTTAGCATTTTTTAATCCAATTGTACATATCAATTCATCAATCTCTCAATTAATAACAATTAATTTCAATTTGCTAATTAAAATCCAATCAAACCAAAAAGTCAAGACATAACAATTCACAGTTTACAATTCACATCATAGTCATTTTAAATCTTTCATACCTCAGGACATATCAATTAAGTGCATATACTAACTTTATAATGTGTACAAATTATAATTCATGTGTATGTATGCTCATGTTATATATTTGAATGTCATACATTTTCATAAATTCTCAATGAGATAACTCATGTACAATGATCTAGGGTTGATCCCTAAATATGTTCTAGAAACCGAATATTACACTTGGAGTGAAACTATTGTTATTTGGGAAAATAGAGTGTAGAATACAACAAATCTTAAAGCAATTAAGATAAGTTGGGCAACATTGGTGTACTACATCTGGAAAGAGAGAAATTGCAAAATTTTTAATCAAGAAAGTAGACTCATAGAGACGATTTTTTCAAGATATTTTTCTTCATTACAGATTGACCATGTTAGCAAGAGGAATAGTAGGAAATATATCAAATAGCCTGAACAAAAGATGGAGATTGGAGTAATACTAGTTTTTTGTGTTTTCACAAGTCTCCCTTAGATTTCATGATGTAGATGATCACTAGGAACTATAATTCTTTGTAACTTAGATCTGTTGGAGTACTCTACATCAGTTGAACTCTAGACTGTATATGTTTTATTCAATGAAACCTCCTAACTTTGGGGAAAAAAGAACTAGGCTATGTTTTTTCTTGAATTTATGAAAATTGTGAAAAGGCAAGATGGATAAAAAATGAAAATACTTCATAATTAAAGGTCCAATTCAATTATAATTGTTCAAAATGAAAATGCAAGTCCTACGTTGGCAAGTTGTACTTTAACGAATAAGCATGAAGTTATTTAGTGAAGGGTATTGATTCTAAGACTAGCCCTTGTTCTATCACTTCCTATATATACTATAATTTAATTTTATTACAATTTTTTCGAATTACAAAATGAACGAAGATAGAAGTGATGAGTGATCATGTTGTGAATGAAAAAGTTACATGGTATGTGCTTTAATTTGAACTTAACAATTAGTTTATCAATTTTCTCATAATAAATTTAGTTGACTTTACATAAATTTGTTATTTGTTACATTGAACAACACTTTTAACTAATATTTGACAATATGTCCAAATGTATTCTACCTTGTGAAGTTTTTTTTTCCATGTTATTTTGTTTGTAAGGAATATTCGAACTTTTATTAATATTTTTTAGGAATACAATTTGATGATATTTATATAATTTTACTTATATAATGAATTAATAATATTTTCATGACTTAATTTGATAATAATAACCAAATAATACAAAACATGACAAATTGCTCAAATGTTATAGATTATGCAAAAAGTTGCAAAAAAAATTTGGCAACGTTTTTGTATACTCATATTTAAAAGAATTTAGTTATGAAATTAAAAAAAAAACCGTGACAAACCAATATCTTGATATTTGACTACGTATTTATAGTGTTTTAGGTATAAAAAAATTCGTAGTTAATAATATTTTTCTATGATTTAGGGAAACATTGCACGTAATTTTTGTTAAGAAGAATTGACGACGTTTAATGCAATGAAATGGAAACCCGACAAATAATTAAGTGCGATATTTTTTTACTATAATCTGTTGTAGTGATATTTTCAAATTGAGTCAGAGTCAAAAAAATTGGATCAGATTAAAAAACTTGGTCCATATCACTTGATTTTAATTGGTTGCTAATTTTGACATCTTTTTTTTTTTTTCAGAAGCCAACTTATGGAGTTTTAAACTGCATGAATTTTTTCGTACATTTTTTGTCTTTCACCCTGTAATTAACGATATATATCACTGGGATTGAAGATCAAGTGCATGAGCAAAAACATATGACATGCTCTTAGGCATCTCAAAGGCCATGGTGCATTATTTTGCTACTTTTGACGCTAACTTGTTGAAGCATATTTTTAATCACGACTGAATTCTTTTCTTTGTGCTTAAGCTGCATATCAGAGACAGAGTTGTTGGCCTTTGTCTAAAAAAGATAAGGCAAATGGCCGAAAAGACAGTAATGAAGTAGCCACGCCAACACATGACACATGCATAGCATTCCTTTCCCATCTTCTATATTATATTTATATATTTCAAGTGTTTAGTTTCGACACAAACTAGTTGCTAGCTAGCTTCATAAAAGACTCTCATGAAGACTTTGATCACCACATTATATAATTAAAAGTTACATTCGAAACCAACTTTCTTGCTCAAATTTGGAATGTTTCCGGTGTAATTACAGCAAAGGTTTGCAAGGTAAGAACGAGAAAACCTGGAGAAAGAGCACAAAATACATGAAAACCACAATGTTGAGTTACGTAATATACTCAAAAGAGTGAATAACCAAAGTCGTCGTAAGGGAAATTGGGTGGAGAGCATGAAACTGAACTAGTAGATAGACCAGTATCATAAGCCATCGGATACAGAGCTGCCATGCATGCATCGTCCACCATTAGTTGGCTACTGATCATTGACGAGAGATCACCGGAGTTAAACTGAAATCCCTGATGATTTCCATAGCTCCCCTCGTTGAGTTCTTGATAGGAAGGCAAGTTTTCATGGGCACAACCCTTAGTCGTTGACATGCTTGTAGTATCTGATGTAACTGAATAATTATTTTCTGGTGACTCATGTTCATTGATGCAACTTGACGCACTCAACTTACTGATTTTGGAGCTTGTTTTAGAGGGACTAGAAGGTGGTCTCAAGCAGTTGTCAGGAACAATGCAGCCTAGGTAACCAGAGTTCGAATCCTCCTGTGAGAAGAAGAAACTATTATCATTTGCGGACCCATCAGATGTTTCTGTGCAGATTTCACGACTTGACTGATTCGAAGTCTCATTCTGATAAACCTCAAGCATGGCTGGGCTGTTCTGATTAATGGGTTGTTTCTCTGTTTGAGTAGCGTTAACAAGAAACTGTATTGGTGGCAAGAAAGCCTGAACATCGAAAGGAGTAAGAAGGGGGTTAAAAGGACTACTGTTTTCAGAGTACACAAAGTTGGTTCTAGCTTGTGTGCCTTTCATAGAAAGGGCAGCTCTGTCATAAGCAAGAGCAGCTTCTTGAGCTGTGTCAAAAGTGCCAAGCCAGTGTCTTTCTTTGGTTGTTGGGTCTCTAATTTCAGCAGCATATCGACCCCAAGGTCGCCGTCTAACTCCAAGAAACCTCCCAGGTTCTGCTTGCTTTCGACGACCTCTTCTCTCGCCAGGTTGGGGTGGTGAGGTGTTTCGCTGGATGAGAGCAAAACCAGTGTTAGTCTCAACGGTTTCATATCTATTGAAGGGCTTGTCTAAGGTTTTAGAGGTGGACATTGCTATTAGTAGAAGTATAGGGAATGAGGTTTAGCCAGCAGTGGAAGTGTTATAACAGAAAAGATAGCGATTGACCAGGAAGAAGGTAAGTGAGTCTAGATTTTGTGTGTGGTGAGGTATGGTATGGTGTGGTATGGGGGGAGTAGTAGGCCAAGTCTTTATAAAGAGACCACTGACATGGATATCAGAGAAGGAAAAGGACATGGTGGAGATGTGAATACTATTCATCCACTTTTTAGATCCTACTTTTTTCTTATCTTTTCATGCCCTATGCTACTAACAAACAGTCAATGGTTCAGTCCAACTCCACGACCTTAATTATCCTTTGTGAGGAAACACGAGTGAGTTAAGAACAGATTTGAACTTCAGTAATTTAATTAGTAGATACTGGGCTCTTGGAAAAATGGTTAATTAAATTGTAGCTGTTCATCTTACTTACACAAGAATGAGGTTAACATTACATCAGAGCAAATACCGGTTTTCCAATTACCACTTCACGTGCAGGGCCAAAGTTGAAGTGGCTAGCCATTCTAATTGAAAAAGTGTCACCCTATAGCTTACGGAAGTTATTATATCCTCAATACTCCTTATAGCTAAAGGAAGCCTACATAGGAATGTCAGATTCAGATTAATTATTTGTTCCCAGATTGATTTCCATTAGAGCAAAAACCAGAAGAGGAAACCGTGTGGTTTTCCTGGCCTGTAGAGTCTATCCTAGAAAGTCTCAAAACATTTGAATTTGAAAGTTCTAACTTTTGGCATGTCTTGTAGTAACTCCATTGTGCACATGTGAATCCGCATTTTCTGCAAAATTAATCAGTGAAGTTGCTTGTAAACTCTTGTCTGCTTCATGATTTTTCAAAGGGAGTAGTTAAGATTATATTGTCCGTAATTAAACAAAACAAAGTTGTCCTTAAGCACTAAAGAATTAGGATATTAATCTAGTTAGGCTCTCATGTCTACTTTCATTGGAACAACTGCATCAAATACCGAAGTCAAAGTTGAAGCTTTATTTTCTACTGTCCATAATACAACTTTCACATCTCCATCGCTTGAATGTTAAAATTGCTTGTGAATGAATTTAGCCATTGGCACAAATTTTGTTTCTTTCATCAATAGGCTATATATGGTATGCATGTAGTTGTATTAATAGAGATTGGTAAGAAATGTCAAAGACATTAGGAGTAGTGCTTTTAAGGACACTAAAGGCCTTTATTAGTCTTTGCTCAATAGAATATACAAGTGGCTGAAAGTTTTTGAGAGCAGAACAGACCAATTCCACTTAATTGTAATCTATTCAGGGAAACACTGTAACATGTCTGCTAAATTGTAATGCCATACCTACACTTTCACTAAATGGATCACAGTTGTCCACGTCCAGTATCTGTACAGTTAAAAGAAGTAGATTTGAAATATTCTCGTAATTGAATACCTCAAACTAACGACACTGGTTATATGGTAGAAATTAAGATGCGTATTGATATACGATGAGAATTATAATCTAACTTGTATTCTTCTCAATACCTAAAAGTCTTTGTTTTTTTAAAAAATGACTGTTCAAGAAAAATTTGACGAGTCACAGTTCGTAAGTATCATACAGAGGGCTGGGCATTGCATATGCAAAGTCCAAGTTCCTGGAAAACTGCACTTTTTGCAAGCTCTTTCCAAAAGAATTCAGAAAAAGTACTTGGGATTATGGGGTTTGAATCTCCGATCTCCAAAAAGTAAGTAAAAAAGGCTTGTAGTCAAAAGGGCAATCACAAGCTTAAAGAACATTGTAAAGCAATGCCAATTAAACTGCCCAAACAAAAGCTATACTTAAGTGTGGGGCACTATAAACACATCTAATTACCACTTTCTACAGGGAAAATGCTATGATGAACCCACAGAGTCTAAATGGCATTGGGAATGACATAAACTAATCATATATTCATATGGAAAAAAAGGGTCAATGCCCTTTTCTTGTTGTAAGCATTTCTCAATTCTAAACTATGCTAAGCCACTGTCCAGTACAAGCCGTCTAATGGACCCAACAAATTAAGAATCAGAGAAACGCTGGAGTTAAAACATTTGGAAAAAGATAATGGGACAAAGCATCGTGAAATGTTATATAAAATAGTCATCATAATTCCTTTCTTATAAGGTTGCAAAAACATATGGTTGTAGAATCTATGTCCCTTGACTCTTCCACGAAAGATATGAAGAAGCTCCAAAGATCAGTTGTGTATTATCTTTATTGAACCAAGTCCATGGACAGATGGCATCTTCTTGAGAACTTAAAAGTGTTTCTTGATCAATGGCAGTAAAAATATAGTGTTGGTCAGGTGGACAAGCCCTGCGACTATGGAGGGAGGAGAGGAGAGCTAGTTGAAATGCAAGGAAAGCAGATTATCGGTGTTGACAGGAATTTTATGGAGTGTGGGTCAAAACGAATGACATTTTTATTTTACTTGCCTTGCCTGAGTGAGTCAGAGCTCAGAATGAGAATTTTGCACACTTCCCAACACACAGCACACAACACAACACGCCCTTTTTCTCCCGGGATTTAGGGTGTGTCTTTGAACAGAGACTTTGCTTTTCAAGATTTTTTTAAGTTATTTCTAATGAATTCTTTTTTGTTTTAAAAGGAGGAGGAGGACGCTGGCTGGACACTTCTTCACCTGCATTACAATTACATTGCAATTGCATGCATAGACAATGATGTTATTTCATTTAGGGTTAGGTTACTATTCCCTGTTGCTGGCACTAGTGCTACAGTTGGAAACGTAACCATCGTCCGATCTGATCAGAAGAAGCTGATCAAATGTGGGCCCCACAGGTCAAAGATGGCGTGTCGAGGACCCGGACGTGAACGGATACGAGGTTGGTGTGTGGCGGATGTAATTGTAAGGCGTGGACATGGGGTAACAGTGAAACCGAATCTTATGCAGGAGAGTTTTTGAGGTCAAAGATTCAATAGATTATTAGATTAGATGAGGTCTGCCCCTTGTCCTCAATTACATAGATTGGACGGTTGAGGTCTGTCCTTTGTTCTCAATAGAGGGGGCACACTCCACTCGTCAACTTAGATGATACCAATCAATCATAAAAGATCTTCTCCTCCTCCCCTCAGGAATAGGGATTGTAATTATCATAATAATTTAAATACATTCAGGAAATAAAACGTGAAAACTAGTTTGAGCCCTTAATTCCGTTTCACTCCAGGTCCTTGCGAATGCACCTAATGAAATTAAACAGATGGTCTAATTAGTAAAAGGAATTTCTTAATGTAGCAAGCAAGATGGTATGGGTATAACAGACTAGAAAGCCTTTTTAGCTCTCTGCTATTTGAATCTGATATAAACAAAAACAGACAGCCATATCCCTGCTCTTCATGACTCACCTGCTGCTATCTCAATCACACAAACATCAGCCAAACAAACAGCTATATCATTTCATCACTGCTTCACTAACTCAACTGCCGTTGTTGAGGCTAACTGATCTCAATCTCCAGGATGTACTCTTAGTCGTAGCAACCATGCAAGCTTCCCAAAAACAAGGCAAAGCTCATCAATCTCGAGCTATTTTGTACCACCAATCTCCTAGACCTAGAATTCCAGGAAACTACAGAACAAAAGTTCAACCATGAACTGCTTTGTTGCAATCATCGTCATCAAAGCATAACGATATCAAACATACTGAGTGCACTCATTACTCATAGTTTTCTTAGTTTCTTCAAGTAATCAAGTGGCTAAGGGCATCATTTCATTATCATAGTTTCCTACCACGTCTAGTCTAATATTTCCCTAAAATCAAGGTAAATTATACCTGCTGGAATTTATATTATTCCCGCTGAGGCCCATTTCATTGAACTAAATGGTCCCTTCTTAGTATTTGATGAACCAGAACCCTGAGAAGAGTCGTTCCACACCATTTCCATCTGGCATAAAAAAAAAAAAAAGAAGAAACAGCAGCTTACCAGTGGATTATACCAACAACGAAGAACCAACAAAATAGCTCCAACATTGAACGTCAAGGTTTAAATTGATGGCAAAAAATATGTGACTTTCAAACTAATGCCTCGTGACTGGAAATAGCTTGCAGACAGAACGGTCAATATGACCACATAAATGGTCCATAAAGCATTTGTTTTCCACATTTTTGGCTAGAACATTACTCCATGCAGGTATCATCAATGCATTCTGGCATTTCATGTTTTAACCCTTGCATCGTATAGTGTCCTACTATCTAGAGTTTATTATCTAAAGATTGGACAAAATTGAATTACTACTTATGCCACATACACACCTCTCCAACAATCACAGTGTCACCTTCCTTCACACCTAGTTTCATGAGAGACTTGTTCACACCACAAGCTTCCAGTACATGTTGGAATCTTCTCTCAGAATCTATGTATCTGTTAAAAGCAATGCATCCAGTACTTCAGCATTAAGCGCTAAAGACAGTCAAGAGAAAAAGATTGCCATATAACAGCATCATCTGATAATCCATCAAACAGAACATTTAATAAACTAACTCAAATAATGACGTATGAAATATGAGTACATCTGATGTGTAGATTAATCACAGGAGTTGGCTTTGAGTTTTATGGCAGTGACTAATTAAATCCCTTGTAAGATTGTGCTACAATATGGCCAATATGTTCAATTAGTTAAAGATTTCATGTTCAAAGAGTTATGATAGGCCCATGACCACGTTCGTATGTAGTAAAAGGGGTAAGAGGGCCCAAAAGGACTTAGCTCATCTGAAAAGGAATTAGAGATAGTTGTAGGAGGGGTTTTCCAATATGGATGTTATGATTTTTAACCTTTTATTCTGTTATTTTGTCTATTGTGTGCGTGTGTGTTTTGAGTGGATGAGCTGGCAGTAACTGTTAGGTGTGTAGGCTGCTAGAATATATAGGCGGCATGTGTGTCTGTTGGGGGGTCACTGTGAGGAATTTTCTCCATTCGGAGTAAGAGAGGCAGCCTCTTTAAAGCTGCTTGGGACCCACCATGTTTAGTATTTAGTTCAAGCAGCTAATGCAAGTACAAATAAAATTAATGCAGATTTTTCCCTGCAGCAGAGGTCAGCTCAAGAAAATCAATTGGATGCATGTCAGCTCAAAAAAATCATTGGATGCATGTTAACGGATAACAGGAAAACTATTCTTTTATCCTTTTTTGTTGAAATAGACACAAGAAAAATTAGTGCTTGAGCTTCAGTTTCTCGGCAGTCTTGGACAGCTAAAGGGGAAAGATGGTGTGAAAATATCCTTAAAACGTGTAGAATTAATGAGGAAATTAAACTGTAACCATGGATTCAATCTCCTGTGTTTTCATATATTCCATAGGGCCCCAGAGAGCCTAGTGACAGAGAATTTGTAGCCCGTCAACCCTCAGATCAATTAAATTGGTCAACAAATATCCTGTAAATGATCCTACTTCCTGATTTCCCAACCATAGTTCATGAAGAAAAGAATAAAAAACAATTACTTGTTTGAAAATCCAGTACAATGGATATCTTCAAGCTTGGGTGTAAATATTGAAATCAATTTCACCTGGACAAGCACTATAGCTTTAACTCGTACTAGTTTACTAGGCAAGAAGCACTCTGATCAATAGAGAATATATGCAAGAAAATGGACTTTCAAAAGAAGTTGTTTTGTCAATTTACTGATGTAAGAATAAGAAGGTGATGACCAGAATTTTGTAACATACCGCCAATTTGTCATTTGAACAAAGCGTTGCAATCCCAATCCAGTTACATGCCAAGTTCTGGAGCTACTATCATGAGCGATCTCAAAATCATCGATCCGGGCTCTTCGCTGCTTCTGTACCATATCAGCTACATGATTCAAATTTGCTGAATTTGTGCAACCTAATTAATGTAATTATCTGATAAGGATCGTCATTTAAAGAGTGCAAAAGATAATTCAAGTATCCAGAAAAATTGCCACACAGAAGCTAAAGAACAACTGAAGTAAACATATGACCTTCAAATTCCTTGTTGGCTTCTTTACTTTTTCTTAAAAGCTCATATGCAGCTCTTATCACCTTATTAATTCCTTCTCTCTTTATAGCACTCATACAGAAGGGCTCAACCCCTCGAGCTTGTAGCTTTTCCTTAAATGACAACCAACTTTCGCATGCATCAGGAAGGTCTATTTTATTGTAGGCAACTATATAAGGCTTCTCAGCAAGTTCAGGACTGAACAATTCCAGCTCAAGGCGAACAGCATCAAACTCAAGTTCCGGTTGCGGCGAAGAGCCATCAACAACATGTACCTAGGAATTCAAAAGGATGGAGATTCTAATTTCAAAGAACCATGTGAAATGCAAAGGATGAACTCTAAGGAAGCATCCATCTTGAAAGCATAACAATCAGGTAAAGCCATGAAAAACAACAAAAAGAGAGTAAGAGACAAGAGCAACTCCTTGTAAATCATGCCATTAGCATCATTGCCAAAATCCCCTATTAACTCTGAAAATTCTATAATCGCTTGAAAAATGTCAATAGAAGTTGCATGATAGGAAAATTTAATCATGTAGAGTCTGCAAGTAAAAATTTCAGTGAACTTAAGAATTTATTGCAACTGTGATCTTATCATCTGGTTTCAATATTTTTTATAAGAGCAAGACAAGTAACAATAACGTGGCAGCTAGAAAATATGCTAGAAAAGAAAGATAACTAAGAAGAAAGGGCTTTTGATTCTGGCCATAAAGTAAGATACTTAAATATCACAACAAGAACAATTTGTGACTAGTTTCATTAAAATGAGTAAAATCAATACCAGGGCAGAACACCTTTCTGTATGCCGCAGAAATTCATGGCCTAAACCAAAACCCCTGTGAGCTCCTTCAAGTAATCCAGGCAGGTCTGCTACGACCATTGTGGAATCATAGTCAAAAGAAACTACACCAAGGTTAGGAAGTAATGTAGTAAATGGGTAATTGGCTATCTGAGGCTGCGCAGCACTGATTACGCTCAAAAGTGTGCTTTTCCCAGCATTAGGAGCACCGACTATACCAACATCTGCAACAAGCTTCAGCTCCAGCTCCAGCCACCTGACCATGACACCATTATTTCCAATATACGAACATCAAAAGAAATGCTCCTCAAATACCAGCACCTCCACCTGTGCTCCACTTACCATGAAACAGTATATGTTCTCAATTCTTTAATTCAGAAAGAAAAACACACCACAAACTTAAACACAAGAGAATAATAAGTCAAATTTTTTTAATAAAATGTGCTGGCTCCTTATAGTTCTCATCATAACCCAAGTAAACAACTCTATTTATGAACACCAAAAAAACCACGCCAAAGTAAATATGCCATAGTTCAAATAGAATAATCAATCTTTCAGATATAAGGAAAACAAATATATCAATTCCAACACTCCTAATAAAAAACATGAAAAAAGGGATATCATACCAGCTCCTACCATTACAATCATGCTCCAGAACAACGACTAACCACCAATATGAGCACATTGTAAACGATTAAGAACTCACATTTCAGGACCCTCTTCGCCATTTTCAGCAATCCTAGGCACCTTGTTGCTCCCACTCTTAAACGCCGCATTCCCTCTACCACCCCTCCCACCAGGCAACAGCAAAGCCCGCTGTCCCGGATACAACAACTCCAGCAACACCTCCTCCCGCCCCGCCTCCCAGACCACCGTGCCTGGTGCAACCTTCACCACCACATCCTCACCCTTTGCCCCATTCTGCATCATCCCTTGCCCATGCGCCCCTCTCCCTGCCCGAAAATGCACCCCATTTCTAAACGGCAGAAGCGAATTCATCGAACCATCCACTTCCAAATACACATTTCCTCCTCTCCCTCCGTCGCCGCCCGATGGTCCTCCCATTGGCACAAACTTCTCCCGTCGGAACGCCACCACTCCGTTCCCGCCGTCGCCGGCTTTCACGTAGATTTTCGCGCTGTCGAAGCATCTCATTACAGCAGGAACTCCTTTCTCCTTCACTCCTTCAATCTCTCCTCCTTCTTCTTCAGCAAAGCCATTTCCTTCGTAAATATTTACAGCTCCGCCATTCAAAGTTTCATAATCAGCCTCTTCTTCCTCTTCATCAAAATCGGAACCAACTCCAAATACCTGAAAACGCCCATAATCTTCATGTAACTTAAATTCCAAGCTATTCTTCGACTCTTCTCCTTTTTCGATATTAGGACGAAATACTTCAGTCTCCTCTTCCATCTTCGCGACGCCGGAATCGGAGAGCTTGACCTCTGTGGACGACGACTGAGGAGAGTAACCGAGGGGAGGTACCGTGAAGTCTTCTCTCGGAGGTAAGCGAGTGTAGGTGGTGGCTTCGCCGCCTGTTAGTGTGACCAAAGATGGTGCAGACTTGTGCTTAGCCCTTTGAGGCTTCAATTTAGTATTGCGGTTAAATTTAGAATTTTTGGAGTTATGGTTAGGGTTTCGCGTATTGGAGCGAGCAAGAGCTTGTGGAGGGAAGGAGCTGGTTAGGGATATGGAAGCCATCTTCGCCGGTAACGTTACAGTAAAAAACAAACCTTTGAAAAATCCTTTTTAAGTTCTCAGATTGATTATTTTAATCATTTTCTGAAAATCTAAATTCAACCCCTTCAAATCAACTCAACTTAAAAGTTCTTCCCCAAATTAAAAATTTTGTGTTTTTGATGGCCAAGCGGACAATCTAGTAAATAAGTTAGCTGCAAATGTTATTTGCTGATTTAGTTTGATTTTACGTATTCAATGGATCCTACAACCTCCATTCCTACGTAAGTTATTATTAGTTTATTCCCATGAACCAATCGGTTGGTTATAGTTTAATGATAAAATAATTTAAAGGTACTTTTATCTTATATATATTTAAATGTACATGATAAAGTTTATATGATAATTATACATTGTAAATAAAATTATAATAAGATTGTAATTATGAGATTTATATTATATTTATATATTATTTTTAAATTGTCCGTAATAATTATTCTATTAAGATTGTATATTAATAGAATGCAAAAAAATAGCACTCGATATATTTGTTCTTATGAAGAAAGTAGTTGATCTCATAGTCATTTAGTATAGAGATACTTAAACAAATGTATGAGTGCTTGTTAGAGATTAAGTTCACTGAACTAACCTTATATAAGAAATTCATTTAGAATATTACTTATATGTCTATGAAAATTCTCATTATGATAGTTGTATAAGTGCTCATTTGATTTAAGATCTCTAAAGTTATCTTGTATAGAGGGTAAAGTAAAGAGATGTAAATAATAAATACAGTATGACAACATAAATAATCAGTACATGAATGAACATTTGCTTTTGTATTGATAATTTGTGTCATTGAGTGTTGAATATCAATGTTTGAGTTTTGAAAGTGAATTTATAGTATATGAAAAAAATATTGAAGCATGTTTACATTATTTATTTGATTAAGTATGTCATCATTATTTATATTTGTGCAATGTTTATAAATGTATGTACTTGGCGGATGATTGTTGTGAGTGTGGTTATCCAAACTAAGTGTTTCCCCACTAAGCTTTCAATCTTAGCACGGGTATTAATCTGTGTAGATCTAAGTCATAGGAGTATGATGTAGGGAATATTTGCAGGGACTAAAAGGCTGACAGATAGAAGAAAAATACTTATGGAAGGCGTTTTAGTTAAAGATGATTGTATATGCAATGGTTAAAGGAAATTGTATGTTTTCTTTTGGATTACCATGTAAATGTAAAATTGTCTTACTATTTTTAAATGATAACGTTAAGCATTGGGGAGTTTTGTAATGTGTATATGTATAATATTGAACCGAAATGCATGTCATGAATGTATGTATAAGTGATAAACTCATATTTTTATATATGTTTAAGACTTAATTTAGAGTCGTTTATATTCATTTTGTGTTCAACTATAGCTGGTTTATCATGTTTTGGCATTAATCGAGGTTCGTTGACGCA
>JAOSBN010000178.1:23129478-23148576 GCA_027563595.1 Erythroxylum suave | reverse complement strand
TCTTTCTCTCTCTTTTACTTTTTGACTTTCTCTCCCTCTTCTCTTTTCTTCATTCACGTTTTTGATCTTCTTATATATAAGACAATCATTTCCTCTTCCCATTCTACCCTTAGTGGTGGGTGAGGAAAGTCCACCTTACCCTTCCCTTAATGCCTTGATGCTTCTAACCTTAAGTAATCCACCCAAAATACCCTTATGCATTTTTAATTCTTCAATTTAGCTTACACCATGCCATACTCTAACTTAATCTTAATTCTTCCATTTAATACTTAAATTTGTCCATCAATCCATGAAATAAATCCCCCTAAACGTGACATAACAATTAAACTCCAATTAAAATGATTTATTCAACAAGATCACAAAATTCATTCAATTCATGCTTACTTATATAATGAAAAAGAATTTGGGGTCCATCACATTCTCTACTTCCTCTTCTTAGATAAATGTTTCATTTTCATCTTTTTCTTGTTTTGGAAGCTCGTTTTCACTCATAAGGGTGGTTGCCAATCTAAATTCTTTAGTATATGTTTCATTAGGACTAGGCAAACTCCTCTACACCTCATTGGATATTATCTTAGCTAGCTGGTCGATCCAATTCACCATATTCCGCATACGAGCCTCTGTTTCTCGATGCCTCATGTTTGATTCTTGAATAACTCAGCCATCATATCTTTCACAGCAGTAGTTACCTCCTCGCCTTCTTAAAATGTATCGTCATTCATAAAATCGATCATTGTCTCTTCTTCACTCTGAGACATTTAGGAGCTTAGATGATGTGAAGTATTATGCTTATCATATGCAGGTGAAGAAAGTCTCTCACTAAATTCACATTAATTGGCTACTCTCTCGGCAAGGCATTCCATTAGTTTATCAGTAATACTTATATGTCAGTGCTCTTGTTGTACATATTTAATTGGGGCATAGTCATTATGTCCACATATGTAAGGTTTCCTCCATTTTGAATTATATGTATTCTTGTATTTTGCTGCTCCCATATGTACATTGGTGCTCGAAATTCATGATTGTAAGAATTACTCCCACAAATGTCACAACACAGCATGAACATTGATTGAACTTTCGAAAACATGTGAGAAAATAGCTCCTTCCAATACGGTGATGTTCCATATTGTGAAAACTTATTCTGGCTCCCATAATAGTACTATTCACTCCATCCATCCATCCATTATGAGTTATGGTTATGATTTTAAATCTCAATTCTTAAAATAAACAATCTACACATTATAAATGTAGAGAAGTTTAAAAAATAATTAAATGAATAAGCTAGAAATATAATAAAATGCAATAAAAATAAAACAAAATAAAAAATAATGACTAGAGTAATAGCATTCAAGTATTCCTAATATCAACGTCCTTGGTAACGGCACCAAAAACTTGGTCGTACTTTTTCTAAATGTCAATATTGAAATAATCGCAAGTGCACGACGTACCTGTAGTTAGTACCGATAAGTACAAATTGATCCCATGAAGACAACGAATATTAGTTCTTATCGTTATCCTTTTACCTAGCCTACAAATTTGATTGCGATTTTCAATTAAAGAAAATAAAATAAATTAGGCAGCAAGATTAAACAGAGAATTAAGAAATCATGTAAGAAATTAATGATATCAAAAATTAGTGTTTAGGTTTCAAATCCCCTTAAATACCCTTAATTTATTGATCTTTTACTATGTAACTTTTTATTGATTTATTGAACCATAGAGATTCTTATGGTATGCTAATAGCTCAATTTTAAGTCTTGATTGACTTTTTGTGAGTTAGTCAATATTGTAATAACTACAAGTGCACTACATAACTATAGCTAGTACCGTCAAGTACAAGTCGATCCCACAAAACAATAATTACTAGTAATTACCTTTTTCTTATTATCTAGCCTACAAATTGATTTTGAATTTTAATAAATAAATTAAAAACTAAAGCAAGTTAAATAAAATAGGCAATGATACCAAACAGAGAATTAAGAATTTACTTAGAAAATTACTAATATCAATAATTAGCATCTAGGATTTGAATCCCTCTTAACCGTTAACTGATTGATCTTTTATTACTTAATTATTTTATTGATTTATTAGATGGTAAAGATTGCTATGTCATGCTAATAACTGACCTTAAGTCTACTGATAACTAATCCTAAGGTTTTCAATCAAACTACCAAGGTTTAAATTTATAAGATTGCTTTATCGATTTGTGAATCCCTCTATTAAGTTTAACCCTAATATGAAAATTTTATGTCATTCTATCTCTAGGGTTGCAATCAACTCCTTCCAATTATGGTAGATCTATTTGTCAATAGGATTTCTCAATCTCTATGTATAAAATCAGATTATGGTCTAATATTCCCAGTTATATTAAAACATAGATAAAACACATAGTCAGATCAGAATATAATAACCAAACCAATTGCATTAATAAAAGCATCAAATCATATCATAGTATTAACTTAGAGTTCATCTAACCTGAATAATAACAAGATGTTTAGTTGCATATTATTAAACACGAAATCAAACATACATTAAGAGCAAAATGAATTGAAAACAATGGGTTCATAATTATAAATCTCCATGATTGGCTTATATAAAATATTCTTACGATGTAGACGATTGATCTTGTATTCCGATAGATCTTTCGATGAATGTTTCGTGTTTTCCACTTCTCTAGATCAAAATCGCCCTTTAAGAATAACCTCCACATCTAGAATCGCCTCCTGAAGTCTACTCCCTGATTGCCTTCGTTCATGTCATTTTATGTTAAATTTTAGGTTTTTTTGGTCAATACACGGTCTATTGCATGGCCATAAACTTGATTGACTCCTTTTGAATAGTCAATATTGTAATAATGGTAAGTGCACGATGTAGTTGTAGCTAGTACCGACAACTACGGGTGGATCCCATGAAGATAGTGATTACCAGTAATTATCTTTTCCTATTATCTAGCCTACGAATTGATTTTTGGATTTTAATAAAAGAAATAAAACTAAAGCAAGTAAAATAAAATAAGCAACGATATTGAACGAATAATTATGAATCCACTTAGAAAATTACCGATATCAATAATTAGTATATAGGTTCTGAATCCCCCTAAACCCTTAACAAATTGGTCTTTTATTACTTAATTGTTTTATTGATTTATTGGACCATGGAGATTCTGCTAGTAGTGTACCCTTGGCTAATGGTCATATGTGACTTTTGTATTGACATTCTGACTTATTATTTATATATTATGAGGAATTCTTTTATATATGCAAGTATATTGTTTATGTAATGTAATTTACATTCCATGAATAGTATTAGGCTTATGTCATCAAGTATGTGACTTGATGGTAAAACCATAAGCATTATAATACTATTCTAAACTGTCCTTGGTCGATCATTATTGGTGGAACAATAATGAATTAAGGCTAGTATGAGTTCTGATTGATGACCACGTTTTATTGATCATAGATATGAGTTATCAAATCATATACATAGATATATGTTAGAGAACATATATTGGACTGACCCACAGAAAGAACACTACATGGTTTCATGTCATTAGTGATTCTCATTATGGTTTGACTTTAGTCCTTTGACTCAAAGTCATCATGGTTCCTACATGAGGAATTTGGTCTTTTGACATTAGACTAAGTTATCTTTAACTGGATAACAAGTAGACTTAGGTTGGACATTAAATGAATCATGTGGAGGGATGTGAATGACGTAGATGGGATTTGTACCTCTCTTAAATGAGAGAGATATCATTTGAGCCTCTTTACAAGTTTGACTGAAGAAATGCATGGCTGTGCTCAAATGAATTGATGAGGAGTCATTAATGTCATTTGTTATAGTCAGTCAACTTGGGAATCAAGAAATTATGATTAATCAAAGATTGACATGTACCATGCCTTATGATTAATCTTGATATCGTGTTACAAAGGGACTAAGTTTGTAACCATAGTTACAGGTTAAATCAGATTACCAATCCTCATTAGATTTGGGTAGTCATAATGTCTTGCTAGAGGCCGCTTGTGACTTATGGGCCTTGAAATGTTACCAAGACCATTGCCAACATCAAATGAGCCTACAAGTCACACACAAAGAGTGATGTGATTTGAGCTTATTCTCTTGAGCCTAATTTATTAGGTATTGAATAAATATATGTGGATATAGTTATTAGATTAGATTGAATTAAGCTATTGGGCTTTTATTATATGAGATATAATATGGGTCAAAAATTATTGGGATTTCATAATCTTAATGGGTTTAGGATTATGATATTCTTATTCCTATTATGTTTAGGATTAGGATATACCTAATCCTATTAAAATAGGATTATCCTATTCCTACTAGGAATAGGGATAAGGGCTTCCCTATAAATAGAGGGCTTATGTCTCATTAAATGATACACAAAAAGGCCTAGACACCTAGCCCACTCATTCATTTTCCCGAGAGAAAAACTGCGACAGCATTCTAAGTGTTTTAGAATGTGCTGGCACACATTAGCCACTGCCCGGATCGTTCATCCTCGTGTAGATATTGGTAGAGGACATTTGCGAGCTGTAGCATCAAGATATTTGAAAAGAATCCCATTCCACATGCTTCAAGATGAAATTCCGTACACTTCTTGTTGTGAAATTTCGGTTAACCAATGCACAAGACCCGAAATCCTATGGTCCATTCCATTGCACATTGTGCATTCCCAGGCCTTAAACGATCCAATAGATTCTTATGGTATGCTAATAGCTGACCTTGAGTTTACAAATAACTAATACTAAGGTTTTCGACCAAATTACTTAGGTTAAATTTTATAGAATTGCTTTATTGATTTTTAAATCCCTCTATCAAGTTTGACCTTAGTCCGAAAGATTAGTATCATCCTATCTCTAGGGTTGCAATCAACTCGTAACAATTACAATAGATTTATTCAAACCTAGGATTTCTCAATCTCTATGTATGAAAACATATTATGATCCAATATTCTTGGGTTTATTAGAACATATATAAAACACATTGTAGCACTCCACTACCATAGAGTACGTACCTTATCAAGCCTAATACAAAATACGCTACATGAAAGAGGAATTATACAAAAAGATCTATCTAATCTTCTAATCTCAGCTGACCGACCTTTGAGCCATTTCTTCTTTTTCCCCAAAAGTACAAGACTATCTTTCTTATGCCGTCTCTTAGTAGTTAAAGTGGTCTTTCGGTCCTGAAAAATCAACGTTGCAATTTTGGTAAGTTTTACGAACTCAATGAGCTAACCATCATTGATGGTTCCCTCTATTCATGCAACTCATCACACATATAACATATAATTCACATCTTTGCATTTTGCATAAATTATCACATATCACATTCTCACTTAAGGGTAAGACAATTTTGCATTTCAAATAATCAAACATACTTATTAAAATGTATATGAAATGCTCATGTGACTTTTTTTTAATTATTACGTTGTTGTGACTGAGTGCCTGAACTGTCCTGTATCTATTGTAGATACTGGGCTCATTTATACTGTCCCTTATCTGTTGGGGATACAGGCTCATTTTACATAGTGAGCCTTTGGCTCTTAATCACATTTGGAGCTTTAAGCTGATCATAAATTCATATATGGAATGCATCTCTCATAATCAATCAATCATGTCAAGAAGTATTTAGTTCATCACATTCACATACAAGTAACACTCCAATATCACATTTATGTATCAAGCTCGGACCTTTATTGTTCGGCATCAACACAATCAAATCACATTCATATCATCATTCAAAACATATTCTAAAGCAAACAATTAATTGCATGAACCATCCAGGTTACTCACCTATTGCTCCTGAAGCTATTGCCTTAAAGTTTCGGTAACGTCTGGATGTTGACGTTACAATTACTCCTTTATATCAAGCAATATACACATATCACACTTTTGCATAATTATAAGTGTTTGTTAATATACATGTATGTATATGAAATATACACAATGCATATTCATAACAATCCCGGGTATATATCACTCTATTATTCTCATTATATAAACATTCATATTTCCAAACTCACATAACTATCAATTATACTTATGGTTTATACCTCAATAAAACCATTAAAATCGAAATTCATAACTCGTTTCGTTAATTCAGATTTTACCTGAAACATGCTTTTTAGTCTACTGTACATGATCAATCTGACAATGAAAATGAAGTAATTTGGTAATACTTTCTTTTAGAACAATGTTCTCCGTGTCTTAAATTTCTAATGACACAAGATCATTCAATTTGGTTTAGTATTCCAAAATTTATACTCCAAATAATTCGAACTATTCTTCAACTATAACAGTATTTTGTACCAAACTTCAAGTCAGATTCTAGAATTCTAAAGATAGAATTAAAATTCGATTTCTTCAGAAACATTGTAGCCCTATGTCTATAGTTTAATCTAAATTAAGAAACATTCCTTTTGGATAAACACATATCAATCTATTGCCAAAATACCGAAGCATATTTAATGAAAATACTCCATTCATAAATTTTCCAGAACTGCTCATCATTTTTATCCCAAATTTATCACTCAATTTCTCCCAAATGATTTCAGAAGATCATAATTTTTGGTGGAGATGTAGAACAATGTGTTTCGAATCTGTTAGTTCAAATCCCATTCAGCTCAACACATTCTTAAACAAATTAAAAACTATAATTAACACCAAATATCAAAAACTAGAAAATTCACCACGCATGTTCCTCATTTCTTGCACTTTCCTTCATTTTTCTGCATTTTGTTCATCTTCTTCTTTTATTTTTCTCAATCTAACATTTCTAATTTATATCTACCCCATTTTTTACTTTCATTTAACCCAAATCATCCACAAACAAAGCCAAAATCCCAACTTAAAACTCAAACATTAAAATAGAAAAATTCACGCATGTTCTTCACGTTTTCTACACTTTCATTTTTTCCGCCATATTTATTCCCTACACATTCTTCATTTTTCTTCTCAAACTTTCATTTTAAATCACTTTCCCATATCAGAACATCATCTTACACCTCTTCCTTAACTCTAAACCCATTTTAAAACATCTCTAAAACACACTCAAAGTAGAACATATCCTCATGCTCTCAAAACAAAACACAAAAATATACATTCATCTACCAATTTGCTGCACCTAGTTCTCAATTTCATGTTAAATTTTGAGACTCTTAAGGATAGAATTTAAATTTGATGTCTTTACGAAAAATGTAGCCTTATGTCTCTAGTTTACTCCAGATCAAGAATCATCTCATTTGGATAACTACAAATCAAGTTATTCATAAAACATAGATGCATAATCAATGAACATGTTAAGATCACTTTTCCTACTTCATTACTCTTCATTCTTAACTCCATTTCAACTCAATATCATTCACAAACCAATTCATGATCTATATTTGATCATTAACTCAAAATAGGACATGTGCATATACCATTCATTATCAATTTTATGCACTCATCCTACACCATTATGATGATCATCCTACCTCTAAAACATTTCTAAAACAATTTATGAATTATTAATCATTATACATATACAAAAGCAAGACATTTACATCAACTATTCATCACTTACATTCATCATACATAAAACACCATTTTATGCCATTTAACCTCTAACTATCATCATAAAAGCTTCATTTAACATTACCCATGAAGATTAACAAGCTATTTACTGGATTTAGCTCCAAATCTTCAAAAATAACACTTACCCCTAGCTCCCAAGCATCACATGTACAACATCATAGAGGTTGGAAGATTTAGGTTTTCTTATGGTAATGAAGAAGATAACATGAAGAAAATAGTAATTGAAAGATGAGAGAGTTGGTTCAACGTTGGTGGAGGTGAGAGTGAATGGAGAAAATGAAAATGGAGGAGAAGAAGAAAGCAAGCCACGAAGAAGATGAAGAAAGCATAAGAGAATCATGAGAAATAAGACAAGGGTGGTCTTTCAATTAAAAGAATAGTGATCTTAAGACATGGCTTGGCAAGTGACACTTGTCACTTGCCACATGTCCGATTCTTATAACTTTAAAATAGGTTCTTTCATTTAACTAGTTTATTTGTCTCCAATTTCTAATTCAATTGTCTCCCAATTTTCAATGACACTTGTAAATAACTCCCAAAGTCATTTATCGCAATTTCTATTGCCATTTGACAGTTTATTTATACTACCATTTATCATTTGTCTTGCTACTTAGCATTTTTTTAATGCAAAATTACTCAAAATTTCATAAATTTCCTAAGATTAACCAAAAGTTCTAAATCACAAATTCACTCTCCAAATCAATTCAACATATAAAAACCACATTTCTCAATATAATCACATTTATAAGTCAATTAGAAACTTTTCAATGAATGCATGTACAATTATTTTCTTGTGTAAAAATTCAATATTCACATGTATGTGCATATCATATAATGCACGAGCATGAAATGCATTTTCTAATCTCTCATATATATATTATTCTAGCCTCAACGTGGGTAATGGGATGTTACACACGTAATCGAATCACAATATAATAATCAAACCAATTACATTAATAAAAGAATCAAATCATATCAAAGTATAAACATAGTGTTCATCTAACCTAAATATTAATAAGATGTTTAGTTACATATTATCAAACACGAAATCAAATATACCCTGAAAGAAAAATGAATTGAAAACAATGGGTTCATAATTCTAAATCTCCCTGATTGTCTTACATCAATTATTTTTGCGATGTAGAGGTTTGATCTTGTATTCTGATAGATCTTTTGATGAATTCCTCATATTTTCCCTTTCTTGGACCAAAATCACCCCTTGAGAACAATCTCCACATCTAGAATCACCTATTGGAGTCTCCTCCTCTAATTTCCTTCAAACACGTCTTTTATGTTAATGTTTAGGGTTTTGCAAGGTAGAGGTTTGATCTATATTTTGATGGATTTGCCAGTGATTTCTTTGTATTTTTCACTTCTTTGAATCAAAATTTCCCCTTCTAAATGATCTCAGCCTCTTTAATCGCCTTTTAATGTCTGTTCCCTCTATTTTGCCTCAAAACAGGTCTTTTTTACAGTAAAATCTGAAAGATGCAAGGGTTAATGCTAGGTCATGCATTAAACCATGCATAACCAAAAATCTTTAGAATTCGCAAATCTGTACGGTCTAATAAAAGAAGTACAATGGCTAATGCATGTTGTGTATCTCTTATGTGCTTCAAATCTTTGTTTTGTGCTCTATTTTCATCTGAATTCTTCTCTTTTAAGTCCATGAAGGTAGCTATAACCTCTAAACACATTTGGAGCAAATTAAGTACCAAATATATAATAAATGTATATAAATATCAAACAAAAATACATCAAATATGGGGTATAAATATGATCAATTATGCATTTATCAAGACCCTATTAAATTTTATTTATTCTTAAAGCACAAAGTAGGATGTGTATGATCCTACTATTCAAGGAAACTAATCTCTTATCTTGAGATTCCCATTCTTCTTTTAATTTAGGTATCATTTTATTATCTACAATTTTTGTTGGAATAAAGGGACTGTTAGAAACTTCTTCCTATAAGTCTTCAATTTCGATAATTAAAAAGAATCTTATTCTAGTTTTTTAATAAAGATAATCATTGCCATCAAAGAAAGGTGATCTACTATTGCTTTGTCCCTTTTAGTTGAATGATGATAATAAAGCTCCGAAATATGCAATTATTGATCTTTACTAATAGACCTACTATGATACCACTTGTTAGTCCCTAATGGGTGATTACAAAATTCAAAAAATTTTCTAACCAATATACTCAATAACATTCAATATAAACAAGGATGAGAAAATTACTTAATATAAAGTAATCAAATAATTAGGCAGTAACTTAAAGAGGTAAGGAGGAGAGAGCACAAACTAATTTATAATGGTTCAACAAACAACCCTTGCCTTCATCCACTCCTAGGACTCTTTTTACAATTTAACTATAATTCCTTTTTCAAGGTGAATAATAATCTTTGTACAATCTTCTTCTCTAAAGAGGAACCCTACTTATAATATTCTTTTAAGGTGAAGAGGAATCTTAAATACCACTTGGATCACCACTAAGTACAATATTCAATACCTCTAATAAAGTATTACAATTGAAAAATATCTCACTTATCCACTTAATAATTATAAAATGGCTCACTTACACTGAGATATAAGGATGCTAAAATAATTTAAAAACTCTTTAAAATGTGAGTATACAATGCTCAAAACCTTCTTAATGTTAAAACTAAAGAGAAAACATCTATTTATAGTGTTTGAGACACAAAATAACTATTGGAGCTAAGAACTAGCCGTTGTAATGACTATATATAGTATATTGGTCGACCAGTATAGCATATTGATCGACCAACATGCATTTACAATACCAAATTCACTAACCGTTGGAACACTGGTTGACTAGTACATATATTAGTTGACCAATATATCAAACAATGTTGCTACAAACTCTCGGTATATCAAATTTAATAACTTTAACCTATATTGATTGACCACTAATCTATATAAGTCAACTAGGTACCCTAAAAATATGATTTAACACCTTCAAATGCTTAAAACTAATTTTTTAAATCTAAATATGATTAAAACACTTCCCAAAATGTTCCCTAAAGATTATTTGAAAGAATAAGAAGCTTTTGTGTTACAATCAAAAGCTTCAATGCCTCTTAATGAATGTAAAGACTCATGTAATAATTATACATAGTGAGCCTTTTGGAGCATCAAATTAACAAACTGAGCTTACAAATAACAACACAAGATGTGAAATGACCTTGCTAAGTCTTGATTGCCTTTTGTTCTTATTTCAAACTTCATTTCATCAATTACAAACTTCAACTTCTCTTTATCAACTTTATACACTATCTTCTTGAGTTAAGACTTCATTTGTTCTAATATTGCTTTTAACCAAAATAATAAACATATTAGTAGTAATTATATTTTGTTATCATCAAAATATCAATTGGAACCTTCCTTAATTCAACCAAGGTCTTATTATTCTTTTAGAGGATTATTAGTAGCAAGGTGACTTGGATAAGGTTTGGCTACGTGTTATGAGGTTTTTGAAGTGTAGTAAGTCACTGTGATGATCAACCAACTATTGGCCAACTGTTTTGGCTTCAATTATCAATTATTTCAAAAGATTGGTTAAGAGGAGTTGCAATTAAAGTTTTAACTACTTTAATCATAAGAACCATACATCTTTTCCCATTTTAATGACATGTCCTTTAAAACAAGTTCATTAATTATTATACTTAATTGTTACTAGTACATTGACTATATTTTTAAAATGCAATAATTCATTATTTTCATATAACAAATTAACCAATGGGGCAATTAGAAAACATACTTGCATTAGTTGGTAGTTATTACAAATGAGGTAGCCTAATAATAACAACAACAATAAGATGTACACGTTTCTGTCTAAAAGTCTATTCTTTGTTCACATACTTAACCTATTTCTTTAAAAATGCATTTTGTGTTTTTTTAAACAATTTTCTTCTTGTAGTTTTTAAAGACCATTAATTTCTGTTTTATTTTATTGATTTTGTTTAAATTGTATTTAATTATTAATTTCAATATTTTACATTTTTATTATTGATAATAATTAAATATTAAATGAAATTTATCTATTAATTAAGTAAATAATTTTATTTTCATATATATATTAGTAAATAATTTATTTTGAAAATTTCAGATTAAAAATATTTCAAAACATTAATATACTTATAAAATAATTATAAATTTTAAAAATGTCTTATTTTCAAAATAAAATTTAAATTTAGAATAATTATAACCTAAGAACAGCTAACAAGAGGGAGAAAATGATAATTTAACTAAATATCAAACATAATTTAAAAATATAGAGGTTAAAAAAGTAAAATACTATAAGAGCGAAGTTTATTTAACCCATTAATAAACCTCGCAGCCCTTTGATTTACAAATAATATAATAAAAGTAAACGTATGATATACGCCATTTAAGAAATGAAATGTAATATCGGTTATTTGAAAAATAAACAGCATTAAGGAAAAATATTACTAATTAGTCTTCGAGGGGTTTGTTTAAATTTTAAGTTTTGGTTTCTTTCGGTTTTAAAAAATTGTGATCCGTAAAAGTAAATTTTCCCTATTTTTATTTTTTGCATATTTATTATCATTTAATATATTATTTAAATGTTAATAAAAATATGAATAATTTACTTCAACATTTATATTTAATAAATTAAAATAAATTGTTTATTTTATTAAAATAACATAATTTTATTAATAGTTTGTTAATAAATATTATATAAGAGATTAAATAAATTTATTTAATTAAAAATAATTTATCATTAAATTTTATCTAATATTTAATTATTATTAATAAAAAAATATAACTATATTAATATTAACTATTAAACAAATTTTTAGTTTTACTTAAAAGAAAAAATAAAAACTAAAAAAATGTTACTCGGCCGTAAAACTTGGCTTCATTGAATTGGAATAAACTAACTCCCTGCTTTCAAAGTGAACGGTCCAGATTCAACGCTCTTTATTCCAACGGCCAACATCTAGGGACTTAAATCAAAGTACTTGCCATTTAAAAATTCAAAAAGAAAGAGAGGAGAGAAACAAACTCATGCCATGTACAGACACAGTCAGTCTACTGTAAGCCACTGCTCATAAGTCCTAAGTTGTAATACAAAAGCAAAAGCCCTTAAATTTTGCAATTTTTATTTTTTAAAGTTTCGCGGTTATAACCCCCAATTCCTCCTCACGCTCTTCTTCTTCGTTATCATCAAACCGGAGATACTGTATACATATGGATATATATTTCTTCTTCTTCACCGGGGAAAAGCTTTTCCGCAGATCGATTTTCCTTCACTTCCATCCCGTTCTTCTTCCGATCATGACCTAAACCCAACCCAATCCGGGAGTTTGATCGGTGAGTTTCACCTTTCGCATTTCTGTTCTTCTTCCCTTCTCTCTCTCCACTTCTTCTCTTCAATCTTAGGGCTTTTCTTTCTTCTAATCTCCAGCTGTTTTTTGGTCTACGTCGCGCCTTCCTTTGTTCCCCAGTAAAGGCAAAGCTTAAGCGAATTGTTGGATTTGGAGAAGTGAATCAGTCGGGTAATTGGTTCGCCGGTCGTTAGACTTGAAAATTTGCATGTCTACACCTGCTGTTGTCTTCAGCTTTGTCAAGGAGATAGGAAGACTTCTTCGTGGAGATTCAGCCAAATAGCTTGGGTTTAAGGTTCCTGGTTCCTGGGCTGTTTCTATTATGAATACGTTTTGATCGGTGAATGGTTCTTTCATCTATGCCTCTTCTGATATTTTTGTTAGTTACTGCTATTTAGCTTTGGATTTCAGGAAAGAGGAATCGTGTGAGACTTTTTATTTTTTATTTTCCACTGGAATTCGGTTCGATTGAACGAGCTCTGGCTCAGCTTCTGAGTTTATTTCTTTTCTCTCTCAAGTATTAATACGTCAATTTTTGTTTCTTGGAAATGACAACAAGGGAGAATTTGAATATGAACGCTTCTAATCCCAATTATGGGCAATTCTGTTTCTTGCTTTGTGTTTGCTTTTGGTGAACATGTGCTGTATTATATGCTTTGATGATGGAAAGAAAGCGACCGAGCACTTCATGTTTGTTGGTTTATGGATATACACCGGTTTTTGTCTCTCTAATTTTTTTTTTTCATCTTTGGTTTCTATGTTTCAGATAATTGAGGAAGCCGGTCATGCCTCCATCAAGAAAATCTAGAAGTGTCAATAGACGGTACTCATATATTAATGACGTTTCCCCTAATAAAAGTGGAGACAATGCTAGTAAAAGTAGGCTACGGGTGAGTTCTGGCTTTATCTGTTGGCCTTTTCAGTTGTTTTATTGTTTCAAATTCGGGTCTTGAATGTACCCTGTGTTTTTAATGGTATATTCTAGTTCCTTACCTTTGATGAGGTATTAATAGTGTAACAATGTGTTACACTTAATTAGCAAATGGTAATTCCAATTTTGGTAGCTTTATTAGATTATGATCTTTGTTGCAATTTGCAGAAGAGGAAGTTGTCTGATATGTTAGGACCACAATGGAACAAGGAGGAGCTTGAACGCTTTTACAAGGCATATCGAAAACATGGAACTGATTGGGAAAAGGTAGTTTTCAAATTTCTGATAATGTTTTGTACCTATTGTGGTTCTACTAATGCTCCCTAAATTAAGTTTTCTATTACTGGGTGCATATAAACTTAAACTTGGTAAATTCCCTGAGACAAGCTAACTTTTGATCCTTACTTTGTGTTCCTAGGTGGCTATTGCAGTGCGTAACCGATCTGAGGAAATGGTAGAGGCACTTTATACTATGAATAGGGTAAGATGATTTCTATTAACTGATTACTAACTCTGAACCATAAAGCTTCTAAGATATTTCTGTATAGAAGTTCATCTTGTGACCTTCACTCTCAACACCCATAAGTTCATTAATTGTGGCCCATGGTGTCACAAATGAGTTGGTTACAGTCATACTTGGCTTTGTGTGTAGAAGTTGATGGCAGAGCCTTCATGTTTTTTCAGGCATACTTATCTCTTCCCAAAGGCTATGCTTCTGCAGCTGGACTGATAGCAATGATGACAGATCATTATGCTAATATGGTGAGTTTAAGAGAAATCTTCCTTAGATAGCTATATCTGAAATTATTCTTGATAGTACCTACTATTGGTGATTTTTCATTCCAAGAAGTTTAAAATTTATTGCAACTCCTTCCACAAGGTTGGTGCAAGGAATGGAAGCCATCAGAACTGTTATTGTAATGGACGATCATTTTCAATAGAAGGCCTTTTAGCTTACACTTGCACAATTGTCAGTAAAATTGTATACTAAATAGAGAGTTCAATAGTCTACACCAATCTTCTTAACCTTATCTTTTGATTTTAATCTATAGAAGGTTTTTGTATCAGTCCTTTTCTTTTGGTTGTTGGGTGGGCTGTGGAAGGGATGGAGCATATGAGTGGTTCATTGAGAGAAAAAAGCCTGCGAAATACAACTTTGGGCCATCGAGTTAGACACTCATATCAATAATGCAGTTTGAGTTGGATGGTGTCTTATTAATTGATTGTATTATTGGAAAATATCTTATCAATAAATTGCTTAGTGCGTTAAATTAGCTTCTATCTTCCCATGAAAGGAATTTAGGGAAAATGGACATGGCAACTAGGTTTTAGGTACTTTTTTTAATGTTAGTTATATGACGTTTTCTTAGGAGGATGATAGTGAAAGTGAACAAGAAGCTGATAAGAACATAGGTGTCTCTGAAAGGCCTCAAAAGCGTGCTAGAGGAATGAAAGGATTAGATAGCCGACCAGTTCCAGATCTTTTGCAATCCCACTCTACTGAATCAAGTTATGGTTGCTTGTCATTGCTGAAGAAAAGGCGCTCAGGTAGAATATCATTTCTCTTTCTTGCCCTTTTCTATTTGTTTCAAGTATATGTAATTGTGTGCTTTTCAGATGCATGTGTATTTACAATTTGCTCAAGTATTATATGTGCTTGCATCATATGTCAAATTGTATGCTTATTCGTTTCTATGCTTGTCTTGCTACTTTTTATTTTTAGGTTTTGTCGGATTGACTTTTTTCTAAGAATCGACATAGAAGATATTTTCCTTTCCTTTCTCCTGTTATCATAATCTTTTCACCCAAAAATCCTTCTCCACAAAATAAAAGTGTACACAAAAGAAATAGAAGAAAGAAGGCACCTATAGTTAAGGAGTTTACGATCCTATGTCCTTTATTAAATTTTTTGAGAGTTAACTAAGTTCATTGTCATGGAACTTCTTTCAGTTAGCAGGCCTTGGGCTGTTGGGAAAAGGACACCTCGTGTTCCTATTTCATTTGCCTGTGATAAAGATAATGGGGGGAAATATCTTTCGCCAATACGACACAATATGAAAGTGAAGGATGCACTTGATGATGATGTCACTCATAAGTTAGCTTTAGCATTGACAGAGGCTTCAAAAGGAGGTGTTTCTCCTCAAGCTTCCCTAATACACAAGTGGAAAATGGAGACACCATCTCCTATTCAAAATGGTGAACGAATGGTAAGATCTGATCATATCTATTGCTTTTTTTGTTATTTTAGAATTATGAACTAATTATTCTATTTTTCAGCATGCTGAATCAGTGATGACTAGTGCCAAACTTCGTGGTGGTTTAATGGACGATGGTGGTTGTGAATTAAGTTTGGGAAGTACGGAAGCTGATATTGGAGATTACTCGAGAGACAGGAGTTTGTTGAAGGGGAGGAAATACAATGGAAAGAAGCCAGAAATAGAAGAGAGTATAACAAATGATCTGGATGAAATAAAAGAAGCATGTAGTGGGACAGAGGAAGGTCAGAAGTTGGGTGTGGTCAAAGGAAAATTTGACATAGAAGTTGAGCGTAAAAAAATTGCTAGAACCTCTAACAAGGGACCAAGGAAGAGAAGTAAAAAGGTTCTATTTGGAGAAGGTATGCTAGCAAATTTTTTTAGGCCATGGCCTGCGTATTAAGTAATACTTGAATAATAGCAAATAACTCCAAGAGTGGGATTTGCTTCCCTTTATTTTTTATTTTGTGATGCAAATTCTTATTTGTAAATGGGTATGTAACTTTGAATTAGTGCACCCCTAGTGTTTTCCCAATTAATATTTCAGAAGTTACTTAATTAATTGATTAGTATACTAATAGGAAGCTAATAAGCTAGCAAGGCACCGTTACTAAGTAAACTAAGAATACTTGCACTAAAATCTTGCCCTTTGTGTAATATTAGATGATTTAACATGGAGTTGAACCCTATACTTCTTACTTTTCATATTGATCTTCATGACATCCAATGTCTGTTAAATGTCTCATAGTAGCAATGTGTTAAGGCTTATAATGATAGAAAGTTGATAATTCTAGCTAGAGCTAGACTTTTATAATAGAGTTTCAGGTTTTGAATATCATGATTTCATTGAAGCATGTTTATTTCTTTTGTAGGTGAAGATGCCACTTTTGATGCCTTGCAAACTCTAGCAGATTTATCCTTGAGGTTACCAGAAACACCCATTGATACTGGTACAAAATTTCTGTCTTGACCAACTAGCCATCTTAATTTTATCTTTTAGGGGATGATACAAAAGGTTTCAATTGGTATGGTACTGACTATTCTATGTTTATTCTTTTAAGGTGCTTATTGGAGTAATATCTATAACCTTGACAGAAAAAATAGTAGATTTGACATTGCACTTGTATTTATGGTGTATTGTAAACAATGATACCAAAGCGATACATTACATGTAAAGTTACCATTTTAGTTTAATAAACCGATTCATTAAATGTAAAGTTACCACTTTAGTTAGAAAGATACACAGAGTCCAATAGTTTTTTTTTAATTAGTTCTCTACTTGATGAATCTATATGGTCTACCAAATATAGGTCATAATTGAAGAAAATGATGATCATCTCTTAAACTGCAATAGATATTAATCGCCACTGCATTTGAATGATGATCTTTTATACTTTAGGATGTTTTGTCATTTTTAGACTCTTATTTTAGTATCTTTTGTGATCTTCTCCTTTTTATTTACATATTTTTTATGTTTCCCATATTTTAGGTATCTGTTGTTTTTCCTTCCTGACAATATTCCAATTGATAGTAGTGGAATTATGGTTACTTTAATTATATGCATTCATTGTTTAAAGTGTGGGAGCCAAAAGCTTGCTAGCAATTTGATGTGTAGAGTCTTAAGCCTGCTGAAATTTTCCTTTGTATTAGGAGACAGCTAAATTTTGGCTGTCATACCAAATTTACATAAGATTTTCTAAATTGCTTTTGATGTTTCTTTCTTATTGTAGTGTGAGTAAGAGTTTGCATCCTAATGACAATGTTATTTTCTTTTCACTTTTGTATTTTGAATAAAAAATGATGCTTGCCTTATTTTATTTTTTCGTCTCACTATTTTTACCATGGAGATCAATTATATCGCTTACCAATATAGTGTGATAACCATTTCATTCTTTCATTTTCACCAGTGGTACTAAACTAATATGCATCCAAAATTTTGTATTGTGTGTCTATTAGAGTCCTCTGTGCATGTTGAGGAAGAAAATGTTGGAATTGTTGCCAAAGCTAAGTATAAAGGACGTCACTCATCTTCTGGAGCTAAGGTAACCCCAGTGAAGAAATGCAAACAGGGAAAGGCTTTACCTAGTGGTGTTGTTACTGCTCCTGAAAAAAAGGATGGAATGCATAAGGTTAATGTTGTCATCCATAAAGGAAAGAAGTCTTTGCCATCTAAAGTAAGTGTTGGATACTTAAAGCTATGCCAATTAATTCTTTTTTCTTTATCTTACTTTTCATCTTACTCTATGCATGATGTGACCATACATGAGTTGCTTGCAAGTTGCAGATTCCAGAAAATGCCAACTCCACAAGTAATCATCCAGATGAGATTGGGAAAATCGAGGTATGTTGATATTTTTTTGCTTCTTTTGAATTGTTCTATGTAATATTGAGTAACTTAATATTTGATATGCTTGACTAGAGTACAATGTTTAAGCAAATAAGTAAACTCAAATGCAACGTATATATTGCCTAAGTAGTTAATTTTTAAGTAATTTCCCAATTACATCTACACACTTTTGGAGTCCTAACGTGCTAGAGCAATTTTCTTTGACAACCAATCTATCACTCTTGAATATTATAGTTTCAACAATGTTGGAGGAGTTGATTGTTGAAGACATCTTAAAGTTTTGTTCCATTGGTAAAAGCTTTTCCCTTTGCCTTAACAATATATTTGCTTCTCACGTTATGTCTACGACCTTGAACCATGAAATGTTGGGAGCTATCATTGATCTTATTGGGCTTTCAACTATTTATAACTACCCTTGTTATTATATTCCTTGGTTTTGTGTATCATTACATGACTCTGTACTTGGAAGGCCCCTAGTAGCCTTGCTTCCACTTTTGAAAGACTTCCTCCCTTATCTACTGTTGTAAATGTCTGTTACATGTGAACATAAATCAGGAATAATGGTTAGAATCCCTAGAATTAGCTCCTTAGAATC
>JAOSBN010000178.1:23118984-23129378 GCA_027563595.1 Erythroxylum suave | reverse complement strand
CAATTATCCTTCCTCGGACTTCATCAAATTCCAGATTGAGTCCTGCAAGAAACCTAAAGGTTCTTTCTCCTTCAACATCTACCTATATTGTTAAATAGAAACGAATAAAGCTTGTTGAAAGAGAACTCTGGATATCAATACGTAGTTTGTTTTGGGTGAATAAAGTAAGTCTTATTACTTTCCTACATTCCCATATCAAGAATGCAAGAAACAATCTTGAAACAAAATTTACTAACAAACTAATAGAATCTAATCCTATCTAGATGCCGAACAAAATCTACTAACAACTAATAGACTTTTTTATAGGAACTTAAAACAATACTATTTAGACACCAATTGCAAATTCATCCAAACTTCCTTCCAACTCTTCCTATAGGTAAAACATCTGTAAATATGGTCAAAGGCACTGCTTCCCTGAATTAGGTTCAGAATATGGACTTGATCTTGTTGCCTAGTTGTAACATTTCCCACCTCATCAAGAAGGGGCTTGTCATTGGGCACAAATTAGGGATTGTGTTGGAGCATAATAAAGGCTAGCTCCCATAAAACATTTGTGGGAGAGAGACCATTCCAATGGAGAAGGATAGCTCCCATAAAACATTTGTGGGAGAGAGACCATTCCAATGGAGAAGGACTTGACGTGCTTGCATTGGTAGACAATCCAAATTTTCCCTTAAAAGGGGTTGGACTTCACCTTTGTAGACAATTGGTAGGCGCAAGTGAGTAGAAGGGGGTTGAACTACACCTTTGTGGGACAATTGGCAGTTGCAAATTAGTAGGTTGGTGACCTAGAAAAATCTGGAAGCTGCAAATCAGGAGATTCATTAATCTTTCTCTTGATTTCTTCAAAGGCTTTAGTTACTATCTTTGACAAGTAAACTATCCTTTCTCATACAATCAGTTTTGGGTGCCATTATGGTAATGAAATTATGAATAAATCCCGTGTAGATATAGGCCATATAAGTTCCATATCCTGTGCATATCCTTTGGAATAGGCCAAACAAGGATAACCTTAATTTTTCTTCTTAGTAGGATACAATAAAACCAAAAAATCCAATAGTTGGCTGCATGAAAGAACACTTCTTTAAATTGATTTAAAGTTTCTCTTGCCTTTAAACTCCCAAGGCTTGTTAAAGTTGTAGTAGGTGGTCTTCTGTAGTCTTGCTATATGTGAATATATCATCAAAATATACAACCAAAAGTCTTCCCATCAGTGTTTGAGATATTTAATTCATCGCTCTTATAAAAGTGTTAGGTGCATTTGGGAGTCCAAATGGCTTCACCAATCGTTCATAAAGCTTCTTTTTAGTCTTGAAAGCCATTTTGCATTCGTCCTGGGTTTGGCTCTGATTTGATGTTACCCACCTTGTAAGTTTATTTCTGTAAAGATAGTACGTCCAATGAACATGTTCAGCATTTTATCAAGGTGAGGGATTGAAAACTTACGCCTTACTGCGATCTTGTTTATCATCCAACAATCAACGCACATTTACCAACTTTAGTCCTTTTGAGGAGTCAATAATGTTGGACCTAATGTTGGAACTGTTCACGGACTAGGACTCTCTTGAATAACTCTTTTTTCAGCAATTCCTCCACTTGTCTTTTCAATTCTTCATTCTAAGTGATAAGCTAGAGATTTAGTTGAGTAGATCCATGTACTAAGTCAATAGCAAGTCGAATATTTCATAAGGGAGGTAATTCATTTGATAAATCATCTAGTTTAAGGTTTGAAACTAGCAGTTCACCCACCTTTTTTTTTTTTTTGGGATAATGCAGGGATTGTTTTTGGTGTTGTTTCTATTAATTTCCTCACTGCTG
The DNA here is from genome assembly GCA_027563595.1 of Erythroxylum suave. Lineage (NCBI taxonomy): Eukaryota > Viridiplantae > Streptophyta > Magnoliopsida > Malpighiales > Erythroxylaceae > Erythroxylum > Erythroxylum suave. Next base: position 23,127,560 of record JAOSBN010000178.1, on the reverse strand, counting down.
TTGCAAATACAATTCCCTTCTCCTCGCTGACAGCTTCAAACTCTTTTTTAAGAATATTAGGAGGCCTTTTTTGGCATTTATAGATGCCTTGTTATTTTTTCTTTGTTGTTCTATCTTTTCCAACCATTATAGCTTAAAAATTATCATCTTTCCATGAAACATAAATTGATAGGTATTAGCTCTTCCAAAATGTTGCACATCACAATCATAAAACTATGTTAGACCAAGTGAAATATGGGGTAATTTCATAGGAATGTCAGAACACCAAATAGAATCCTTATATATTTCTAATTTAAAAGACACCAAGCACCTTTGAGCATTCAGTATAATGCTATCATCTACCCAATCAACTTTGTGTGGATGTGGATGTTTTTCTGGAAGTAAATTTAATCACTTCACCATGTTCTTTGATACCACGTTCATGCCACTTCCTCTATCAATGATAAACTTATATACTTTGTCTTGACATCTAGCTTGAGTACAGAAAATAGCATTATGAAGCCATTCTTGTTCTTCCATCTTAGTGGTTGTAAGTGTGCGTCATTAAGATTTGTAAAACTAACTTGTTCATTACTAGAGCCTCCTTCCAACTTCTCTTTAGCTTCATGTTCAGACACATATTCATTGGATTCTTTCTCTTCATCCATCATGTGCAAACCTCTGTGATATATTTTGTTGTGTAGTATCTAGTCACAAGACGACTCAAAAAAAAAAAACTCTTTTCCCTTAATGGAGTTTTTGTCCCTTTCTAAGCCTTATGGTTACTGTTAGAAAATTTGTATTTGACAAGCTTCTGTCAACTATTTTTATGAAAAATTTGGGCTACTTTCTTATTCATCACTATGGCCTTTAAAATAGGCTTATGAAAATAATAAACTTTTTAAATAAGATTACTACTGCCTAAATGAAACAACATTGCAATTACTCCCTAATCAAGTTGATCTTCTTGTATGTTTTTTTCCTTAAGAATGCATTTTGCATGTCATTACTCCCCTGGACAAAGCTTGTTCTCAAGCTCAAACTCGGGATAACTCCATATATCCTGGCCTTCTTTCATCCCCATCCTTCCTCTTTGGATATTCTACTAATGAAGGTCTCCACCTCCTACTCTTCTTTAGTTGGGTAAGGGAGCTAGTATGAGCAACTAACTACTCCAAATGCTTCTAGTACTCCTCCATAGTCCCACTTTTCATTATTTTGATAATTCTCCTAGCATGTTTCTACGAATTGTCTGTCCAAAACATAAGTTACACTTGGTTTTGTATTCTTCCCATGTCAATTGCTGCCTGTCTTTCTCTGACTTGATGAACCATACTTGTGCGTCCCTTTCCACTTGGAAATAAGCCAATCCCACCTTGTCTGCATCTGGAGTTTGCTGATGGCAGAAGAAGTGCTCATATCAACTTAGCCAAGGGGTTTAGAAGTGCTGTTGTATTAAGGGAAATCCAACTTTTTGTATTTGGATATGAAATTCCCTCCTTGGCTATTCTTTACCCTATGCATTTTCCTTCCTCTTTGATTATTAGCTTCTCTATGATTTCCTTTGTTTGCTGCCTATTTCTTTTTTGGTGATTTCAGTTAGTCTAACTGTCATCTCCTCTTTTCTTTTTCCCTTTCAACTTTATCCTTGCTCAGTCCTCCTGATACATTGCCATGAAAGCCTCAATCTGTTGCTGAGTGATTCGAGAGTCCTACATCGCCAACTGCTTTGATACCAAATTGTTATGGTCCCTGGTTCTGAATTTGGTTAAAGGTATCTGTAGTTCAAACTCCCTTAGTAGCTCTACCTGCACGAGCTTGGAAGACTTCATCCCTTGTCTGCCTATCTCGTTAAGTAGAAAAGAATAGGGCTTGTTGAGAGAGAACTCCAAATCTCAATAAGTAGACTGTTTTGAGTAAAATATAGTCTGTCTTATTACTTTATTGCCTTGTCTTATGCAGAACACAAAATACTATCTTCAAGCAAAATCTACTAACAAACTAACAGACTCTTTGTTATAGAAACGGAAAAATAATCCTTTCTAGATCCCAAAGAAAATCTGCCAATAAACTGACTCTTTACTATAGAATTAAGAAAATAATCTATCTAAATACCAACTGCAAATACATTCAAACTTCTTTCCTACTCTTCTGATGAGTAGAATGTTTGTAAACATGGTGAAAATGCATTACCTTCACTGAATTTGGTACTTGATCCTGCTGCCCAGCAGTAACAATCACCTTAGGTTTTTTTTTAAAAAAACTTTAATGAGTCTAAAAAGGAAGATTTTGACCTTGTTCGGCAGTATTTAGTTATTGGGTGACTACTTTATTTTTAGTTCTACTTTGATTATACCTTGCTTAGGATATGTTTATCAATATATTACAGAAGAATATTTGCTTCATTATCTTGTTTTTTTCCTTTGCTTCTTGATTGGATTGGTGTCCTCAAATTCTTTTACATTGGTTCAGTAAGCTAGAGAAACTCTGGATCTTATTTCACCTAATATCGATCCCTGTTATCTTACATTTCCTCCAGTTGCCTGATTTTGTGGGTACTACTATTTTCTAGATAAAAGTTTTATATTATTTCTGTTGGCATGATCTATGTTTTGAATAAATTTGACAGTAAATGCTAACATTCTCATGTTTGTGAATACCTATAACAGGGGAAAGTAGTGAAACCTCCTGAATGTACTTCTTCTAGTTCTGATCATGGAAGAGAGTCAAATGATTCGGTCCCATCTGCTGCAAAGGTTTTATCTTCAAGTCAATTCAATTTGCCTACCAAAGTGAGGAGTAGGCGCAAACTAAATACACCTAAATCATTTGTTGAGAAAGATGTGAAGTCCATGAAGAATATTACTGAAGGACAGTCTGCTGATGTTTTGCCTCCATTCCATAATAGAGCACTGAATCTTAAGGTTAGATATGCTAGATATATATGGAGTTCAGTTTTTACGAAATCTGGTAAGTTTTGATGTTTATATTTCAAGTTACAGGAAAAGCTTTCTAATTGCCTATCATGGTACCAAGTACGGAGATGGTGTGTGTTCGAATGGTTTTACAGTGCAATTGATTACCCATGGTTTGCAAAAAGGGAGTTTGTGGAATACCTGGACCATGTTAGATTGGGTCATATTCCACGATTAACTCGTATTGAATGGGGTGTAATAAGGAGGTTTGTGGCTTTTGATCATTTCTCATGTGGCCAACTTATATTACCCTCATGATTTATTCTCAGCATTTTGTCCACATAACACTTCTCTGCAATTATCTACATCTGCAGTTCCCTTGGCAGACCTCGAAGATTTTCTGAACAATTTCTGAAGGAAGAGAAAGAGAAACTTAATCGGTACCGAGAATCTGTTCGAAACCATTATGCGGAACTTCGTGCTGGTACCAAGGATGGACTTCCAGCCGATTTAGCTCGACCTTTATCAGTGGGACAGCAAATAATTGCCATTCATCCGAAGACAAGAGAGATTCATGATGGAATTATATTAACTGTTGATCATAATAGGTGCCTGGTACAGTTTGACCAACCTGAGATAGGGGTTGAATTTGTCATGGTATTTCATCTTTCTTTGTTCAAAATTTACATAATTATTTTATTAATTTCTTGACTGAAAATATTTAATAAACATTCCATTCCCGTTGTCCAGTTACCGTTTTCTGTGTTCAATTGTCAACAATTTTTTACCACTATTTTACTGCAGGATGTTGATTGCATGCCTTTAAATCCGGTGGAAAATATGCCTGCAACACTGACGCAACAAAATATTGTTCTCAATAAATTCATTGATAACTTCAAAGAGCTCAAAATGACGGGAAAATCAGTAGACGGGAAGATGGACAGTTACACAAATCTGGCCCCATGTGAGCACCTGGAGAATGCCCATGGTCCCCAGCATACTTTCCCTTCAACTTTACATAAGGTCAGCAGTTGGAATTTAATTATATTTTCTTGTCACTTGGCCAACCTTGAACTCATCAGAAGTTTTATTTATGAATCATTCAAAAATCATTCTTTGTTGTTGCCCAGTTGCTTAAGCTGTTGGGTTACTTAAGCCTTTGTGAGAGAAGCTGTTGTATAGTATTTTCTTCTGTAAATTTTACAGTGTTTAGATGTTAATATTGCTTGTCTTGTGGGAAGATATTAGATGTTAGTTGATTAACATCTTCAGCTTTTGAGAGGGTGTGTTTTCTGCCTAAAGTATACTGTTGAGTCTTGAAATTGAGAAGTATTGAATTAAACATTCATCTATAAATCAGACTAACGCTACTAGGGATTGCTAACCTTCATCTCAAAAATTCCATAGCCTTGTTTGCCACAACTGTAGTTTGGCATTTCAAGCTGGTTGTCTACTTTTTATCTGAGTGAGTTTTTTGTTTTGGCCAGGGTGATGCTGTAATTTCTAATGCGCAAATCGGCCATGGCTTGGGAAAAGTTGTTGACATCCAACAGGCAGTCAAATTTCAGCCTTCTATTCTTGCACAAGTCCAAGCAAAGGAAGCTGATATCCATGCACTTTCAGAATTAACTCGTGCTCTTGACAAAAAGGTATTATTACTTGTTAATTAGTATTTCCCAGGACCTTGATGTTTCCTAGTGTCCTAATAGTTTCCTGATTGCGGTTGAGGTGTATCTCTTTTTATCTTTACCCAATTTTTTCCCTTCAGAAAGTCTATGAAAAATAATGCAAAATTTGAAAACTGATATGTGCGGTGTTGAATCTCAACTTTGCTGTTTATGTCATTAGCTTTGTTACGTGTTTATGTACTCGCAGCTGCCACTGGAATAGCTTCTATTTGCATGTGCTGTAATACCTGTGTCATATGCTAATTGCTTTCATCATAGCCCTTGATGAGGATTTGCATTGGCAGGAGGCTGTTGTGTCTGAATTAAGGCATTTGAATGAGGAGGTTTTGGAAAACCGTAATGATGGAGAAAACTCTTTCAAGGATTCAGAGCTTTTTAAGAAGCAGTATGCTGCGGTACTTTTACAGTTGAATGAAATCAATGAGCAGGCATGACTAATAGTACAAAATTGAGATACTTTTGAAATTTTCTGCTCTCATTATTACAGCAACTTATGACTTGATAACTTGTGCAGGTTGCTTCTGCCCTCTTTTGCTTGAGGCAGCGCAACACATATCAAGGGATCCCATTTATGCCATTGAAGCCTATGGAAAGTGTAGTTGAGCAAGTTGGTCACCGTAGCTCCTGTGATCATTCTGGAGATGACATCAAAGAATCAGGATGTCATGTGGTTGACATTGTTGAGACATCGAGAGTAAATGCCCGAACAATGGTTGATGTGGCTATGCAGGTAAGACAAGCTGTTCTCTTCTTATCTTGGTGTCTACCATGCAGAAATTTGGTGTATACGATGCATGTTAGGAACTAGTCTTCTATACCTAACTAGTTTGGGGTTTAATGTGTTCACCTTCAAATATAAGCACGTTTATCTTGTAGGAAGTATATTTTGGAAAGTAATTATTTTAACAAGCAATGGTAGAACAGGTGGATCTGCCTCAGTTTAGCTAAATTATTGTCTCGTTAGTGGGATGTTTGTCTTTTCATTAGATAATTTTTCATAGTTGGGGAGTGTTGCATCTTGGTGAAAATTCCAGCACTGCAAAAGCGGTCAATTATGATCTGTTGGCTAGGGAGAGAATCCAGGGGAGGAGAAGAGTGAAGAGGGTGGAAATAGAGTTGTAAGAAAATATCTAAAGCTTTATTTCTTGGGAGAATCTATGAGTTAATGAACAGAATATCTAGTTGGATAGTGTATAAACAAGCAGCTGGCGTATTTACTTCATCAGTTCCAATCTGTCTTAATTATTCAGGCAGTATCACTTTTCAAAAAGGAAGAAAGTGGGTTGGAGAATGTGGAAGAGGTTATAGACTATGTGAATAATCAGCTTTCAGCACGTGACTTGAGCATGCCAGCCATGACATCTTCAACTCCTGCTAGGTCAGTTCGCAGTACTTGGGCATCTGAAGATCAGTTGAGTTCTTCCACAATCAATCACAATGCTCATGACCAAAATAAAGCAAAGATCCCTTCAGATCTGATTGCTCAATGTGTAGCTACTTTACTCGTGATTCAGGTAAGTAGTTGTTTCGTGGGATACCAATTGATCTGTATCTGCAGAGAAAAAATGATGACCTTGTTGATTGCAGAAATGTACGGAACGGCAGTTTCCACCAAGTGATGTAGCCAGGGTACTAGATTCCGCTGTTACAAGTTTGAAGCCTTGTTCTTCACAAAACCTTCCAATTTATGCCGAGATACAGAAATGCATGGGAATAATCAGGAATCAGATATTAGCACTCATACCTACTTAGCTTTTTTATTATTTTTTATCTTAAGATCTTTTCTTTTTTTCTACCATTGGGAAATTAAGTGTACACTACACGCTTCATCATATAATCACAAATGTAACCTTTCGAATACATCATGATAAGTCCGTCACGTACCACTATCCTGCTTAACAGGAGTCAAAATGAGTCCCACGTCGTTAACCATAAAAAATACGGTACTCCTGGATATTCCCGTCACCAAATTTACATTCTGCTTTTTACTTTGTCAGCATTTTGTATCATATCATTCAAAACTTGCAGATCCATCAAACCTATAGTAGAAGAGTACATAGGCAAACCTTTTGTTTCTTGTGTTTCCTCCGCGTAGGAATCTCCAACTTATCTTCTTCAAAACAGCCCTGCAGATTATGCTTATGACCAAACAGAAAGTGCTCAATGAAAGCGTATCAACGACTAAAGATTCGTGGAACCCGTCCAGTTTCGTTAGAGGAATCTCGTGATGAACTCTTCCAAAATTTGAAATGTCAAAATCGTAAAAATCAGTCCCAATTTCCACATGATGGCTTCTTATAACAGCCAATGTAACCATCTTCTTGCATCTCAAAAGCACGTCATAAAAGCATGCAAACCTAAACAATGTAGCTTATTACCGGTATGCTGACCCACCAAATCAGTATTTTTCATTAAAATGCAAGGCATTGAGGATTTGAGGTCGCTGACAAGGAAAAAGTCATGAATTTACTGTTATGCTGAGGAGTCTTTACTAGAGATATGATTCTATAGAACCAGAGGAATTTCTTTTAAAACAAAGTCTAGAGAGATAATGAATCACATCACACAACCACCAAATTACAGTCCATCATAGACGATGGGATGGAATTACCTTAAACGCGGTGAGAATTTAGATCATCTTGTGAAAAGACAGCGCTGCAGAACTTGCCAAAGTGCGATGCTCCAACACAAATTTAACATGTTTAGAGATCATAACAGGCTTGCTAAAAGAAAATGTGGATGAAATGTAAACAGGAGTTACAAAGGTATTGCATATGTTTTTATTGATGGTTGCAATGGAGCAATCATTTTGAGAATTCCTCGAATTAATATGTCTGACACCTGCAGCATAATGAATATCATAAACAAATTTTCAGAAACGACATGAATATGGCATAGAAGATTTAGCATGAATCGTGGAGATTGATCATTCAACCACAAATCACTTGAAATGATATTCAAATCCTACAGTCCATTGGCAACGCGAGTCCTATATCGTCAACTAATCAGTGAACCGACTTGACCAAGCTTCCAACAATATTGAATCACATTTGAAAAACTTGAATTGATTATCGTGCTCGTCCCAGCACTCCAAATCCGAAGACTCCACGTCTTTTTGCTCCTACTTGAACAAATATTCAAGACATGAATCCAACAACGAAATGTGAAACTGGGAATTGATATCAGAAGATGAAGAAACAGTGTCTTTAGCGTTACGGACTGTCAATTCAAGAAGTTGGGGGGTGGGGTGTGGGGTTGTTCAATGCATGCCAAACCACTGGGGTCTTGAAGCTCCCTCTCAAAAAGTTTAGCCAAAGCTGCTGCTTTGTTGGCCTTTAATGATCCACAGGAGCAAGCCAACCTTCACATGACGTTTTACGCACTTACAACGACAAAGTGGGGCGTATACAGATGAAACCCATTGATGGTGAGCCAAAGAGATACATACATACAAGAGGAAAAAACCAAAAAAAGAAGAATAGAAATAAAAGGTTTATAAGACAGAAACAGAATAAAACTTCATTCTTGGGAATGTGAAGAAGAGGAAGGACGCCGATGAGCGAATTTACTCTCTCTCGAGTGCTCTTCTTGCTTCTTCGCTTAGTCTTTCCATTTGAACACGGAGAGCCCACATTTACGGGATATCTATATCATGAGCTTGGTAATGAACAATATTCATTAGCTTTTGCTCCTTACTTTAACCTAAAATTTAAAAAGATTAGATTTGTAAGTCATGTCTACTTATATCTTTTACTAATTTCATATCTTTTTAAAGTCAGACTTATCATCCCAACATCTCCAACCTCTATTTGCCTTTCTTTACCTGTTTTTGGCCCTGTTTGGCAGTTAGCTGATTCTATCAGCTGTTAGCTGATAGCTGATTTGACCAGTGGATTGCATTAGCTTTTTGGTTAGAAATGTTTGATAAAATTAGCTGTTTAGTAATAGCTGTTTATGTGTAAAATGACTTAAGTGGACATTACTAGAAAAATTA
>JAOSBN010000178.1:23086754-23097581 GCA_027563595.1 Erythroxylum suave | reverse complement strand
ATTATTATTATTATTATTATTATTATTATTATTATTATTATTATTATTATTATTATTATTATCATTATTATTATTATCATTATTATATACATGATATTTTTATCATTGGTAATGATGCCACAAGGATCTCATCTTTGAAAACATTCCTTCATGGTCATTTTTAAACAAAGGATTTAAGAGTTTTAAAATACCTATTGGGAATTAAGGTGAAAAGGAATATGATTGGCATCTTCTTATATCAACGAAAATATATGCTTGATTTGTTATATGAAATTGGAAAATTAGAGGGTAAACCATGTAATGATACTGAGTCACTTGAGGTGCAACTCACAAAAGATGGAGATTTATTTAAAGATCCTAATAAGTATGGAAGAATGGTTGAACCATGAATGGGGGCTAATGCCTACCCTATGCCGAAAGGTCAAGAAAACATGATTCTTTCTACAACTTACTCTTATATCACCCTGAAAGCCCATTCATTGGTTTTTTTCTTTAATTATGAGAAACAATAAATAAATACTTGCTTGTCAGAAATAAAAGAATTTCACTAATTGTGAGCCCATATATGTTCACAAAAGTTCATCACCCAACTATTTTGAAACAAATCTTATGTTACTTAAAGGAAGCACCAAGACGAGGTATATTCTGTAAAAATCATGGTCACACTTGTATAGAATGCTTCTTAGATGTAGATTAGACAAGGTCTAAGATTGATAAAAAAATCCACCACAGGCTATTATGTCTTTGTTGGGGGAATTTGATTTCATAGAAAAGTAAGAAATAAAATGTTGTATCTTGCTCGAGTGTCTAATCAAAGTACAGAGCTATGAAACAATTTGTATGTGAAATAATATGAATGTATGTTGATAGTAAAACCTATCTACTTGTTTTACACTCAAAAATCGCAAGTGAACGGGTCCTGACTTGTAGTTAAATAGAGCGGATATCAGTCCCACAGGGGTTGATACCTAGATAGTGCTTAATTTAGACACAACTTTGTTTACGAAATGAAATTATTTAATGAAAATAATATGGAAATTAAATTAAAAATAAAAGACTAACACAAAATAATAGACAATACCAAAATGTAGAAAAATCATAATTCAAGAATCTTAAGACGAGATATTACTTTTTTCCTATTTTGTCTCCCTCCTATTTTATCAATTGAATTATGTATCACCCTAAATTTTTGAATGTACTAATTACCCTCTCTCAAGAAGTAACTATTTGTCCCTAATTGAATTAATGGGAATCAATTGGACAATCTCTTAACCTACCCATTGACTCGACCGATTCAACTAGTTATTAAACTATCTTATGAGTGATCAATTGACTAGCTGAGATCTCTCTTCTAACTATTCAATTAACATGACAATTGTACGTCTATAGGTTGCCAACTCTCATTGTACAATCCTACATATATTTCATCTCACTCACTTTCTCGATTTGTTGTAAGATAACAATTAAAAACAACAATCATCAAAGAACACTTCATTCAATTCAATAAAATAGGAGTTTTACAAAATAGTTCAAAAGCAATCCTTACAATGAAATGAGCCTAGCCTGGTCTCCATAACGTCATCAACATTCAAATAACCATCTTTACAAATACTAGAAGAAATCAAAGTGACAGAAAATTGAATATAAGACTCCATCTCTTCTTTGCCAAAATCTGGAATTTTGGTGTTGATATGCTATTTTGCCCAATCTTAATGATTATCCTTGTCTTCAATCCTTCTTCAAAGCTCCAAATATGTGTTCTTCACTCAAGGATGGTGTTTCTATAGATGAGTGTTGTCTCACTTGAAAATGGACGCTTAATGATGCTTAAATAGTCCAAAAATGTTAAGTTTAATAATGCCTTGCATTAAGTCTCGGATTATAATTCCCACGTCGGTGGGAATTTGCATAATTTCCACGATCATAGGAATTGGCCTCAACTTCACTCCTCTTTTTTTCTCCCCTTTGATCTTTAGTTCACCCTTCAAGTTGCTTCCTCTTTCTTCTTACATAAAAATAATCAATTCTTACCCTCAATTCACATCAAACACACAAGAAAAACAATGAAAATCAAACTTAATGAAAACATATAAAATGAATCATAAACTAGAAATAAACAACAATTATGCTAGAAAACATATGTCAATTACCTATAAAAACATGTACTAATGCACACTTATCAATGTACCAACTTTTGATCGAAATTGGACTTAAGATTGATACGCCAACAACATTATGTTGTGATAACTAAGCTGCTCTTCATATAGCCTCTAATCTTACGTTTCATGAGAGAATTAAGCATATTGAAATTAATTGTCACCTTATTCGTGAAAAGAGATAACAAAATCTTATATCTATAAGACATGTGAAGAGTGGAGAACAACTAAGGGATCTCTTTACAAAAGCTCTAAATGAAACCTAGGTTGAATATTTATGTAACAAGCTGGGCATAATAAACATACATGCTCTAGCTTAAGGGGGAGCATTATTGTTACAAAGATTATAAATAAATGTAAAGATATAGCTTGATTCTAAGAACCTTGATTCTAAGAAGCTTGATTTTAGGGATTAACAATAACTCCCTGCCATATTTAGGTACAAATATGTATATAAATAATGTTGTATGGTGAATAAAAAAATAAGTATTCATAATTCATAACAAAGAGTATCAAAATGAGAAATAAAAAAGGAAAAAAATTGAACTATGAAATTGGTAGTGAAATTCTTTATATGGTGTTCAGGATGAAGCTAGCAATGTTGAAAGTGATGTTCCTATCTAACAAGAAGGGATTATTTCAATTGATGCGGGGAAGAGAAGAAGATAGGTGTCTAACCTTTTTGCTTAACGAATAACTCTTACAATTTAACCTTCAATTTGTAGTGCCTTCTAATCTAAAGAAACAACTTTTAATGTAGACTCGACAATGGCTAAGTGGTGGTATGATGCAAGTGTATCATTTAACGTGATCAATCTTACTATTATCAACCTATAGTAGATATTATTGCCTGTTATGGTCTATGATATAAAGCTCCTTCAATTAATGACTACAGATGTAATCTTTTGAGCAACTCTGACTATTAAATAAAAGTTATTTAAATGAAATAAAAATGAATTGGGCAACTTATAAGCGTTCAATTTTGTGTGATAGTTGGACAAATAGAAGATATAAGCCCATTATCAATTTTTTTAGTTTATATTACTAAGGGAATGATGTTTTAAAAGTATATTAATGATTAGGCCTTATAAGAAATGCTCATTTCTGCTTGAGATTTGATAAATTTGTGAATGAAGTTAATACTAGAAATCTTCTCCATTTTATCATGACACTGTTATTGCTTATAGAACATCTAGAAAAAGGTTATAAAAATGTATATTTTTTTATTAGACTTCTTACGTTGCACATTGCATTAAATTGAGGTTGAAAAATATAAATGATATTAGAGAACATTTTATCATGACACTGTTATTGCTTATAGAACATCTAGAAAAAGGTTATAAAAATGTATATTTTTTTATTAGACTTCTTACGTTGCACATTGCATTAAATTGAGGTTGAAAAATATAAATGATATTAGATACTTTCTATCAATGATAAAAATGTACAGAAATAAAAAAAGTGACCGAGTTTATTTATAATTGTGCACGGGTTCTAAATTTAATGAAAAAGATTTCACGTAGTAAGAATTTGTGGTTTCCTACCATTACTAATTTGCAATTAATTTTTTATCACTTTGATATTTTGTTTAAATAAAGCACGAGTTGACAAATATTTATAAGTGATATGCGAGTTGCATCTTATCATACTTGGTCCCTTATTAAGATGGAGGTTTCCAAAATTATACTTAAAGATTATGAATTTTAGCCTCAATGTCAATTTGTCATCCAAGTTTGTGAGCATTTGGTGAGAGTACCTCGTTTGCCTGATAGTGATTAGAAGGAAATTATGCATTATTTATATGAAGTCAAAAAGAAGGTAAAGGAAGCAATCAAGACCAATATGAAAAATAAGTCTTCTTTATATACACCTTTTTGTAGTCATCAATGAAAGATAAAGGCAATTTTACTCTTTGTTATTTGCTACTAGGCATTTTTTAATCGTAATGTCTATTTTAGATAAGATTTTATAAAGAATGCTAAAGTTAATAGGGAATGTTGTTAACTACTATAATAATTGTTTCACATGAGATGATATAAGATCTTCTTAGTTTATAAATGGAGATATACAAGGATGCATACAATAATTTTAGGATGCTCATTGTAATTTGTCAAAGCCCACCTGACTTTGGACTTATGCAAAATTTTGAAATTAGAGAAAGCTTTATTGTACAAAAACCTAAAGAAGAGTCCAAACTACTGGACTACTTTCAAGATGCCCAAGATCCCTGACTCCCAGTAATTCTAGGATAATTCATTTCATTAAGGAAATAGGAAAAAAAGGATTATGATGTGTCATTATTTGATGATGACAGTAAACCTTACTATTTGTCCGCACCTCTTTGTTGATGATAGATTCTCTCTTATCTTCTAAGAATATTATTGAAACCCAGTAATTCTTATAATTCTTACTTTCATTATTTACTTTTGTATTTTAGTTTGAATTATTGCACTACGTGGGAATTTTTTTTAAAGTTGTTTGTCTTATTTCCCCTAACTTAGTCTATAAAAGCAAGGATTCTCTTCTGTTCCAGATCATCAAGAATTCAATAAAATGAAGTATGCCTTTTTATCTTATGGCTTCTTTTTAAGTTTTTCTCTCTCTTAAAAGCTTGATTGTAGAATAATGTAGCAACAGTCATAAAGAAAAACAAGTATATTTTACACTTTCCTCTTTATGAAGATCCTATGTATCACAAAATCTTGGACTATAAATCCTATTTGAGGTTTAAGTTATACAAGAAAAGATTGGTCAGTTTAGATTTCTAAAGATAGGCCTTGAGGATTGTTGCCCAAAAAAGAAAAGAAGGGCTTTGTATCTCAACTAGTATATCTGAAATTTAAGCTACAATCAATCTTTGTTTATCTTTATCCTTTAATGGGAATCTAAACAACTTGACTAGTATATAAGTTGAAAAACCTATGATGCAGCTCCTTTGAGACTTATCGGTGAAATATTCTATGAGCCTAGGAGTCATAGCAAGAAGGGCCTTTTTCGATTCATGTGGTTTAGCAATACCACGTACCCTAAGTTTTTGTTAACCTCGTATACCCTTTAACCAAAGGTTGCCTGGATCACATTATTTTCTTTAAAAGATTACCTTTTTTTTGTTTTATAGTTATTTGGTGGGATTAATTTGAAAGTGATGTTCTAGAATTGCAGAACTTTGTAATTCAAAATTTGAGTCTATATGAGTGCGATTGAGTATGAAAGGAATTAAAGTACATTTAAATTTATCCATTCCAAAAAATAAATATATTGGAACATAAAAGGTTGAATGATTTGTTCCTTGTTTGATATAACTTAAAACTTCAAGAAAAATATGTTATTATCATTAATATAATAGTATAATTTCTTAAAATAATTTAATTTTATATGTTTATTAGGGTTCTTAATAGAAGAAGTAGTTCTATAGATTTAATTTGCCTTGACCATATTGATCTTTTAGTATATTGAGTTTATGAGGAGCCAAGTTTTATAGATGAGAGTGACTTAAAAGATAATCTTAGTGATAAGTTACCAAATAAAAATTATAGTCAGTGCAATTGGAGTGGATATGTCATTGAATGAAATTGTAGGTTTTTCATTTTTCTTAAAATTTTCTTGTATTTAATTTATATGTTAAAATTTATATATGCGATATATAAAACTTTTAACTACAAGTGCTTTTTTTCAAGTTTCACTTATACTTTCAAATGTTTTTGAGCATGAACTCTCGTTATAATACTAATATACCTATATTATTTTTACTATATAGTATTTTGACGTAACTATTCTTTACTATATGATGTAAATTGTGACATTTTAAGTATTTTATATTATTCTTTATTTTATATCTTAATGAGAATTAAAAGATTTTTATATTAATTGTGATTATTATTTATAAGAGAAATATGTAAAAGGTAACATTGATAGAAATAAAGAGACAGATGTTATATAATTTATAAAATTAAGGTACTATTTTATAATTTTAAAAAATTGTTGGAAATGACTCTTTATATTAATCAATACTAGACCAAATATGGTGTTTAGTGAGGTATGATATTCGTAACGTTATTTTTTATGAATATCTTTGTAATTTTATAAAAAGATCACATTTTAATAGATGTTAAAATTTTAAAGCATACTAGAAAATAGAAACTAAAGCCAAATGAGCGGAAGCTGAATTTTGTCAAAGAATAGACGATAGATAATTTATTTAAATATCAATACTTTCATTTCAAACCAAATATGTTACAAAATGGGCTAACACTAATAAATGATTGTTGTAGATGACGGTATTAATTTAAAACCATTAGTAAAACAAATAAAAGAAAAACAATAGGATTTTTCATTTCTGTACTTTCTCGGAAGAGATATAAGTGAACTAAGGAAAAAAAAAAGAAAAGAAAATAAAGATACGAACTTTCCTTCAGGCCGTCGGTGTCGCCTTTTTCTGTCTCTCTCGATCTTAAGTCTTAACCCCTCGTTATTTGATTATTCCTTTTTGTGGTTCCATTTTCAAGTTCAACCTCTAACTATTTGTCAAGCTTGATCAATAGTATAGCTTCGATTTCTTTTCTTCTAGGGTTTTTGATTCCCCCAATTTCTGATTGAATTGGGAAAAGTCCCAAACTTCAAGCTTCAATTTTTATCCAGCCTTTTAGTCTTTGGGGCTTATTGTCGCTTGAACGCGTGACTGGGTGTGAGAATTTTGGGATTGCTAACTGATTGAATAATTTAGAGGCCAAAAATTGTAACAAAGTTGGTTTCTTGGAAGGTGTTTGTTGAGGGTTTGGAGTGGTGGGGAAAGTGGAGTGCCGTAGTTTGGTTAGGGCATGGATTCGGCGAGAGATGATAATGGTGGAGTTGCTGGGACGTTGTTAATGCGGTTTGTTTGGCCTCATGGTGGCCTAAGTGTGTTTCTAAGTGGTTCTTTCAACAGGTTTTTTGTTTCTTAATTTTTTGGTGTCACTGAATGCAAATTTCATTATTTGATTAATTGACAATTGAGGGATTATTTTTATTTTTGTGTTCCTTTTCTTTGTTTTGAAGATGGGCTGAGCTTGTCCCCATGTCTCCAGTTGAAGGTTGTCCCAGAGTATTTCAGGCCATTCGCTGGATAACGCCGGGTTACCACCAGGTAGGCTGGATTTACTCTGATTTTGCCGTTTGGAGTGATCATCTTTATGACTTGATGAGAAATGTTGTTGACAGCTGTAGGAAGCTTGGCTGTTGTTGAGGATTTTATGAAATGCCAAATTGTATTTGTTTACTAGAATTAGTTCCTTGTCCCCAGATAAGTAATATCTCGCCAATGGGGCTAAAGGCAAAAAAGGAAATTAATAGGTAGGATTTTCTTGGAACATCCGTACTTTGACTGTCCCAAATGTATGATTAATGCTTGAATTTTCTGCGGAATGATATGACATTTAGCTAGATAAATTTCTGTCCTCTATAACATTTCCCTATTGTTTGGCCTTGGTGGTGAATTTGCCAAGCAGTATAAATTTCTGGTAGATGGGGACTGGCGGTACGACGAACAGCAACCTTGTGCACCCAGTGAATATGGTGTAGTTAACACAGTCTACTTTACTATGGAAACCAATTGCAATCCAGCAGGAAATCCTGATATGCCTATGGAGTTGGACAATGAGGCCTTTAGACGTTTGGTGAGAACCAGTTTCACCTTGGTAGTTGTCTTGACCATTGCTAGAACTGAATTTGCCCCTCTACATTTGGATTAGTCTTCTACTCAAGAACATTTGTAGTTTCTCAGTGATAGAACTCAGAGCATAAGTTTAAGCTGTTCATTACCCTATATCTGGAAACTTCAGGCACGTCCTATTTAGATGTGAAATTTTCAAGGTTAACTAGGTTATTAGTTGTATTTTTATAATACTTTGACATTGTTTTACCTTGGTTTCAAACCGCATCTTATGTTTCATTCATGTCTGCTCCCTTTGTTTTGTCTTCCGTACTGGACTTGGTTGTGATTTGCACAGCAGGTCTCTGTATCAGATGGTACATTTGCCAGGATAATGCCAAACCTACCAGAGTCTGATTTACATGTCTCACGTCAACGTATTTCTGTATTTCTGTCCACACACACTGCCTATGAGTTACTTCCAAAGTCAGGCAAGGTCTGGACCTTTATTACTTGCCTTAATCATGAATTCCTTTTTTTGGTTAGTTCTAAACTATCTTTTGATTTACTTGCTTATTCTGCTAATATAGTACTTGTAGTTTACAGGTAGTAGCATTGGATGTTGATACACCGGTAAAGCAAGCATTTCACATTTTGTATGAACAGGTCCGTATTTCACTAAGCTTTTCTTCTTATTTGGATGTGATGAAGTATGTAACTGGAATATGCTTGTTTGAAATTTATCATTGTATGAAAATTTTCTTTTTCATATATATACACAAAATTTTTTTTGATGGATGCAGCTTGGTCGTAAAATGTCTTAACAGTTAACATCAGTTCGTGTGGTCTTACTAGATTGCATGATCCCACCCAGTTTTGCCTTTGAATGCTCCTTATAATTGTGGCTATAACTTGAACTCTGTTACTTAGATGTTTACTTAGCTTTATGCACCTCTTACCTTTCCTTTGTCAGTGATATTATGCATTTTTACTGATAGAGTTGGGTATTCATCTCTTCTGTGTTATTTTCAGGGAATCCCTATGGCTCCACTGTGGGATGTCACCAAGGGCCGGTTTGTGGGAGTGCTAAGTGCATTGGATTTCATATTAATTTTGAGAGAGGTAGCAGTCAGATATCTGTTTGACCAATGAACCAGTTGCAAAATATTTATAAAATGAATTTCTGCCCCACATTTTGTTTGTTCTTCTCTGTAATTTCTTTCACTCTTGAAGTTGAATTTGCAAAATAATTCAAATTCAAGGGCAGTTTTTAGGTTAGTGATCATTGGAAGCATTCCTACTGGCGTGATTGTGCTGACGTATTTTTATTGTGAACGTACTTCCAGCTTGGAAATCATGGTTCAAATTTGACAGAAGAAGAGCTCGATACCCACACTATATCTGCTTGGAAGGAGGGAAAAGCATATATGAATAAACAAATTGATGGGAATAGGAGGGCATTTCCTAAACCTCTCATCCATGTGAGTGATTAAATTGTTCGAGTGCAAGGAACCATTTTAAATTTCTCAACACTTCAGAACATGTATTTTATAATTCAGTATTTTGATGATTTATCCAATATAGATTTGCCATGATAAAATTTTTTGTGTGGGTTTGCAACTATATACTGAGAAGGTATTTGCTGATGTGCAGGCTGGGCCATTTGATAACTTGAAAGAGGTAGCTTTGAGGATATTGCAAAATGGGGTGGCTACAGTTCCCATAATCTATTCATCTTATGATGATGGTTCATTTCCTCAGCTACTCCATCTTGCTTCACTTTGTGGAATACTAAAATGTAAGCTTCTTGGCTAGCTTTCTAAGTAGTTGCACCTGGTATATTACTAATATATGGTTCTTAATTTCCAGGTATTTGCAGGTTCTTTAAACATTGTACTGGCACCGTACCTATACTTCAATTGCCAATTTGTGCAATCCCCGTGGGCATGTGGGTTCCAAAGATTGGAGAGTCCAGTAGATGCCCTTTAGCAATGTTGAGACCAAGTGCTTCTCTTAGTTCGGCTTTGAGCCTATTAATTCAAGGTACACTTTCTGATGGCTACCAGGAAGAACAGTGCATAAGTTGGGAAGGGAAAGGGTCACTTTGATATTCATAGAATCAGTGATTTGAGCCGCCAAGCTTTTGCCATGTACATAGATCTCTTTTAATTAATACAAGTAACTCTTGGGATTGACACAAAATTTAGTGAGAGTCGATGCAAGCAATCTTTATTTGATTAACATGCTTCATTTGTAATAGCATATGTGGTGCCATTCTGAAAATGACGTCAAAAGCATATGGATCCTTTTGCTCTTGAATTTGTGCAATATTGTGTTGATAGGCTGTAATTAGTTGGTTCAGTTATTCCTCGACAAATTGGCTAGTTATAAGCTGTGATGTTGGTTCTTTTTATCTATTTCTCTTTTGATTGAGGTATCATCAGCACTAGGGAGGAATTTAGTCCATGAATATGACGTTTATTACTTCAGGAAAGAGATCAATTGGTCATGGAGAAGCATGAGGGAAGATTGTGCCAAGGAAATTGATCATGAAATTATTGTTGACTGTAATGAAATGTGCATTAATTTTATGAATGTTTCATATGTCCGTGTTGGGCATTTGAATAGAGAAGATTTTGGTCTTTTTTTAGGTGGAGCTCCTTGTTCCCTTAGCTTTTCTTTCTCCATTGGCTGAATTTCAGAAAAAATTGGAAAGTTATAGTAATGTAGGGTAAAAATGGTGTAAAGGGGATCCCAATAGATGGGTTGGGATTTATATCTGATAGGCTCAAAGTATATTTCTTTAGTTTAAACCTCAGCGTTGGCATCACTAGCAGAAAGCTTATCCCTGCATCAGGGGTTCATTTTCTGGCTATAGAGTTGAGGTTGATTCTTCATAGAGACTTTTTGTGATTTATGTCTTTAAATCCTAATAATCTGTACAAGCAGAACTGGTGGTTACTTGATGATATAACGGATAGATAAGATTAGTTGCATCAGTTTATTTGGTCTTCATCCACCATAGGATGTCTCAAATATCATTTA
>JAOSBN010000178.1:23075108-23086654 GCA_027563595.1 Erythroxylum suave | reverse complement strand
ATGAGATTCTTAGGATTTATGTCTTTAAATCCTAAGAATCTGTACCAGCAGAACTGGTGGTTGCTTGATGATATAACGAATAGATAAAATTAGTTTCATCAGTTTATTTGGTCTTCATCCACCGTAGGATGTCTCAAATATCATTTAATGAGATTCTTAGGATTTATGTCTTTAAATCCTAAGAATCTGTACCAGCAGAACTGGTGGTTGCTTGATGATATAACAGATAGATAAAATTAGTTTCATCAGTTTATTTGGTCTTCATCCACCATAGGATGTCTCAAATATCATTTAATGTGTTTTATTCCCGTCTTTGCAGCTCAAGTAAGTTGCATCCCTATTGTTGATGATAATGACTCGTTGATAGATATATATTGCCGGAGGTAAGTTGTTATTATTAATGTGATTTCACCATTGAATGATGAGTTTTTCCAACTCTCCTTGTATTTTGAGCACGTCTGGTTTTATGCTTGAGCAGTGACATAACAGCACTTGCTAAGGACAAAGTTTATACGCATATAAATCTCAATGAAATGACTGTTTATCAGGTAGCTGTTCCTTCTTTATACGCTTTCTTAAATTGCCTGCATAACAGCAAACAACCCATTAATTTGCATATTAAAGTAAACAAAGAGACAATTAAAAATGGCTTTCAACTTGCAGACATGCTTAGTCTTATGAGCGAGAGGCCATCCCTAACATTTTCTATGAACTGGTTGTTGACTTGAGCATAAGTATTTCTGGTGGCAAGATCAAGATTTGAGGAGAGGATTCTATTTAAGAAATTTAATACCAGCAGAAGGATGTGGTCAATGTTTTTTCACATTAATCATGTTGAGTTGTAAGATAAGGTATATATTTAAGGGTGGAAGTGTTTTAGATATAAGTATGTGCTAAAGCAAACAACTCACTGATTTGAATCAGAGAATTAAATATGACTTTTACTTGCGGACCTGCTTAGACCTATCAGCGAAAATTGGACAAGTTAACACCAGTAGAATTTTGGACAATTTTTTTTCACTTTAATTATTTCTGGTTAGAGGATAAGGTATATGTTTAAGGTTGAATTGTTTTAGATTTAAGTACATTGGATAAGCTGTAAATAGGATATGAATTGAAACCATTATGTAGTTAAAAAAGTGCCCCTGGAATAGCCTTTCTCACCTAAATTACCATGGGTTTTGAGATCTCACACTATTGAGGTATTGCAATATGCTAAGAAATTGTCATACTTCTCTATCATTTGACTGATAGTTTCAAAAAATAAATCTTCATAAAGTTTCGAGTATTTTAGCATCCTCGCTTATAGTATACATATACCTAACAATCCTATTGATGCTTAATATAAGCTGCTTAGTTTGTCAGTATTAAGCAGTTAATCTTAGAGTCCTTTGTAATCTCTACAAGGTTTGAGTGTTTCTTAAGTTGGTAGATCAATGATGTTTGAGTTTTAGTAATATTGTTGTGGCCATTTTATTAAGTGATTATTGCTATGAAGGTGGTTTTAAAAGATATGATATACAGAAAGGAGATAAGCATTTGGTAGGCGGTAGTTGAAGGTTGTGATAGAATGCTCAGCATAGAGTTTACATTTTGTCCCTTTTATTAGGGCAAAGACGAGTGTTATATGTTGATTTTTTGTCTGTATGCGAAACCTATCATGATGCTTAAATGGTATGGCACTTTGTTTTCATTTTCCATGAATTGTTTTCATCCCAAATGCTGGAAATCTGTGGTGTTGGTTTTATTGATCTTGGTATTCTGATATGTGTATTGTTTATTGGATTAGGCTTTGCAGTTGGGACAAAACTCATTTTCATCACATGAGCTGAAAAGTCAAAGGTGCCAAATGTGTTTGCGCTCTGATACAATACTTAAAGTGATGGAGCGACTGGCTGAGCCAGGTAATATTATGGTCATTCTTTTGTGTTCATTTCTTTAAGTAACATTTATTGCATTGAGCAAATTTTGTTGATTGGAAGAGACATTACTGGTCTTCTACTTATGATCTTACATATTGCAGTTTCTTTGACTGTCCTAGAATCAACCACAATCTACCCTGCCATATTTTCTCTGTTGTTTCTAAGTTGCTAATTTCCCAATTTGGTTGGACTATTTATATTAAAACATCCCATAAAATGGAAGTACAAGGAGTTGAAAGTTTTCGCTGCAATTTAAAGGTTGTGCGTGGACCATTCTGCTGTAGCATGGCTTGTCTTCCCTGAGTTTGTGTACCGTTGTGAAGAGCGATTTGTATGCAACTGTATTGGTTTCAGGTGTTAGACGGCTTATTGTTGTGGAGGCTGGCAGCAGACGAGTTGAAGGCATTATTACACTCCGCGACATTTTCAAATTCGTGCTTGGTTAGTCCAAAGCAAGAATAATAGGGAAAAAAAGAAGAAGAAGCTGTGCACTAGAAATTGATAATGCAGTAGTGTCAGACTCGGTGCATATTATATTCTATTGCAGCAACTCCTACTCTGCCCTGCCCTGCCCTGTTGTTCCATACTGTTCTTCATTGCTTTCCATGGTCACTTGACCCGCGCAGTGTTGTAACCAAAGTCCTCGCCTCTTTTTAGAAATTTAAGGCTGAAAGAGAGCCGTGCAATTCGAGAGGTTGAATTTTGCACAGTTCCCACATTTGTTCATCACCTCAGTCTGTATTAACATGAACCATTTAGAGGTCGCTGATATAGAAGATTTGGACCTGTAATGTATCAGTTCTGTGCTTAGCTGCCATAACATACCATGGTGGAGGTGGAGGTGGAGGTGGAGGTGGAGGTGGAGTTGGGGATTATTCGCATCTGTAGTTAACTAACCAATGATGTATACATTGGAATTGAATTACTTGTGATGGGAACGGAAGAAAGCTTCTTTAGAATCTCGTCTGTATGTAACAATGAGCTAGCTACACTTAGGTGACTACTTACCTTTTCCTTTTCTTCCATTTCCATCGATCATAAACTAATTTAATTAGTCAGCTGTTAACTAATGCATGTTGTGACTCAAACCTTTCACTATTCGCACCCGACTCTGGCTAGTAAAATTATTTTTATATTTTTACAGCAAGAATTAAGTTTTTGAAAAATCTTATGTATGTATAACAAATAATATAAAGTAAAAGTTATCAGTACAATATATGAAAGGATGGGGTGCTTTTAGGGACGGGAATCCAGCCTGAGCCAACTTGGCCGGGCCCTTGAATTCAATTGGTGATGTCAAGGTTGACCGGGCCTTGGACTTGATTTTTTGGGTTTGAGCAGTCTGGTCAGTTAAACCAAAACGATGTTTTGTTAAAAAAGACACTGAAAATTATTATAAAAAACACTAAAGTAGGGCTGATAAAGCTTGCCTTGAGCTTGGGCTTGGGCCAATCAGCCCTAGCCTGATTAGGCCTCCAATTAGGCAGTCCCAACTTGATTGGTGGGCAAGCAAGGGTTGGGCCAACCAGGCCTAAGCGAGCTCAAGTCTGGGTTCGGCCCATTGCCACCCTAGTTGCTTCTAGGATGTTTTTAAAGAGATTTTAAAGTCCTTACCCTAATGCAAGTATAATCTTATAGACGATGAGGTGATGAACATACTCTAACATACAAGTGTCAAGGAGGAAATTGTTTTAAATGAATAAAATGTGGCTTACAACTAAAAGCTTTTGGTTTTTTAGTGTGAACTTCCTCATCACATGTAATACTTAAAAGGTACAAACTTAGAAAATAAAGCTTAAAGTGAAAAAGGAAAATGAAGAAAACATGAGAAGAATAGGTGATCTAGAAGTTATATGAAACCATGACTGTATTTATTTTGTTGAATGCATTGTGGTTTACTATCCCTAAAATGATAAATGAGAACAAAAGATTAATTTTAGACAAAAATTGTGTCTAACTATATGATTGATTTAACATATTTCATTTTTCGAGTCATGTTACCTTTGATGATTCTATTGGGGTGTATTTGTTTTGTATTTTTGAAGGATGAGAGAATTCAAAACCCTTTGGGCAAGTATAAGAAGGATTCTGAAGGTGACCCTTCTATGGAGGATTTGGATAAGTGACCCATGATAGTTAAAGCACAGGTGGAAAGTAGTTATGATCCTTATGATTTGAAATGATTTGTTTTTGCAAAGGCAAAGAGTGGTCAATGTAGCTCTTTCCTACTTGCATATGATGTGTGCGCTCTAGTGTCCCATGTTTAGAGACTCCAAAGGAATGCTTTAGCCAACCAAGTTTGCCTCCTTATATATGTGAAATATGGTTTTATCAGTTATTTTACTTTGAAGTAATTTGACATGTAGAATTTTCTGGTTGATTTCTTGTGAAATTAGGTTGATTTATTTCTCTCAAGTGCTATAGTTATATTACCATACAAGGTGTGATCTAGAGTTCAGAAATTACAAACAATGTCCCGCCATCTATAAAGCTTGTAACCTCCTCGTATGTTACCATTAACTTGGGGTTGGCATCTGGAGATGTTTCAACCAAACGTTTCTCATCCCCTTTTCCTCCCTAAAACTCTAATATGAAAGATAACCATGTTCACATAACAAAAAATATGCCAGACAAAAGAACGCCTAAATTCAGGTTAAAAGTTGATCCTGACAAAATAGTGCAACAAAATGTTGCTATTTACATTGACTTTAGACTTGATAATTCTTCATCATCATCATCTGGAAACAGTAACAAGGAAAGGGATCAAATATTTTCTATATCACAATGCACTGCAAATGATCTCCCTCTAACATTCTCCAAGTAGAGTTTCTCTCTCTTTTTATTGTTTTTGTTAAATCGGAGTGGATTATTGGAGGTAATTGGCCCTTTGTTGGTGCCTTTTTTTTTTAATTTATTGAATCCAGTATTGTTGGTTAGGTTATGGCATCCATCCTTGCCCTTAGAAAGTCCTTTTGTCACCTTTGCATGAAAGTTTGCTATGCTTAACAACTAATAAAAAGAATGCAAGAACAATAATTCTATGCCTATCATCAAGATTCATAAAAAATGATCCGCCTTCTTAGTGAACACACATAATATTGATAATAAGAAAATATAGTCAAAGAAGAGGGAGGTGAAATTGCTTGGAAGCGATGAAATGACAATGGTGTTGAAGCATAAAGTTAATGGCTAGAATGACATAAAAACTGAAAATCCAACCTTAGAGAACAAGGATGATTTATCTAATAGCTTGGAAGGCTTTTCATTATTAAATTCAAAATGTGTTGATGGCCTTATAAAGAAGCTAATGGGTGCAGTGGAGTTATATATGAAGATGGAGGTGAGAAAAGGATATATCTTCTCTGAACTAGTGAAGGAGGACTCATTGGAGTCAACACCTGGACTTAACAATGGCAACAGTGAAAGAAATGCTTGAAGTGGTTTATGTGAAAAGGAAATGTTTTAAAAACTGGACCGAAAATTAAACGGATAATATAAAATGTTTAAAGTTTAGAAGGTTCAACCGACATTAGACTGTCATAAAATTGACTAAAGATTGAATAAAATTAAAGAATTTAAACTATAATTGAAAGAGATTGTCTTTAATCATCAAAGAATTTGAAGTTTAATTGAAGAAAAATATTACTAAATAAAAGTTAATTGATTTATTTAGTTTACAAAAAATTAATAATTTAAAAAAATTGATTGATTAATTAATAAACTGATTAGTTTTTAATAACAAGAATTATTGAAGAAAATTAAATTGGAAAGTTAAAAATTGAACTAAAAATTTGGACAGTTTCAAGTTTTTACAGTGGAATTGGTTGATCTTATTAAGTTTTTTAATCATTGTAAAAAGTTCTTGAAACCAATAATAATAAGGGTTGGTGGTAAAATCAAGAGCATAAAAGTTTTCTACTCCTAAAGTTTATGCTCATATAAGCAAAAGCAAAGAGAGTGATAAAGCTAAATTGATGGCTCTAATATTAAAGGTTGGTGAAAACTCAAGTTTAACATGGAGGATGTAACTAGCAAGCATTTTAAGAAAGCTAGGCTGTCACAAGAGGGCAAGAAGTCATTAACAATAGAAAGTAGCAAAAAAGAAAATGTTGTTTTAGTAGAGGGATTGGTAATTGGTGCGGATGCAATGTCTAGAGAAACAACCAGTGGTACTAATGATGCTGCTATAAGTAAAGAGAAAATGTACAAGCTGAAGTTACATAAACATATAATCAAGATCATAGAGAATTGCAGAAATGCTTCTAGTTAACCTACTTATGTAAGTGGTTCAATGAGGGGCCTTTTGGTGAGTTGTTGAAGGACTTGAGATGTAATCATCGATGGTTACAATTTAACTTACCTTTGGTTAAGATGAAGGGAGAATCTAGAAGCATAAAAGTGCATGGTAAATCATTCTTTGGCACATTTATCAAAGATGGTATACCTTTAGGTCCTTGTATTATAAAAGGTGCCATTGGTTTACTAGTGCCTACTTTATTGCATCTTGTAAATCAAAACAACTGGGTGTGTTATGACATTTGTCAAAATGGAGGCTATTGCCATTTGGCACAAAATTGGAGCATCTTCCTGAGAAGTGGCTTTGTATAATGCTAGATAGGTAGTAAGTTTGATGCATATATTTGGCTCCTATCAGAGCATTAGACATTAAATAATGTGTAAGTTGGTTAGAACTTGTCGTAATAATTTTTATTATCTGATCATCATTTAACATAGATTAGCTAAATTCTACTCAGTTAAGTCTTTATCTTAGCTTATGGGGAAAGTACATCAATGTTTTCTCATGCTCATGATCTTTCTACTTCTATTATTAGAAGATTAGCATTTGAGTGGTAAAGGGTCTAAGATTTTTTTTAAACTTTTTCCAAGGTCATATCCCCTATGCTCTTAGTTGACACAACTCTTTTAAGTTTAGTTCTTATCATGTCTGAGAGGAAAATGATTCATTTGGAATGATAATTGCCTATTTATGGAAACATAATAGGTAAGGCATACATTTAATTATATTATTCATATTTATTTTCATGGCATTACATTATAGGTTTGAAATGAACCGATGTGGCATTAGCGAGGAGAGGGCAACAACGACCATGAATGTTCACAATCAACTTCCTGGTATTATGGACCAAAAGATTATGCAAAGCCTCCTGTTGAGTTTCTAGCCCTATTTTGAGACTTTTTGGTCATCTTAGATATTGTTATGGTTTGTAGGGATGACGAACAAGTGAAGACAAGATGGATGAAGAGATATAATTACTTAAATGGACATGCATATGATCTTGTAAGGTGTAAAAAACCTATTTCATGATATAAAAGAGAAAAATATGTCAGTTTTGTATGAGAGTGTAGCTATAACATCCAAAAGCAAGGAAAAATAGAGATAAGACTTTCTCATCTTTTTTTTTAATTGTTTTTATATTGGTTTAAAGTTTGTTGATTATTATATCAACTTTGGTTTCAATCCTAAAACTTTATCAGAAAAATTGTTATTGTGGGATGGGAGATCAAACTTTGTAAATCCTTATTTGAGTTTAGTGGATTTGCTTATCGATTTGACTCGTGATTTTTCCATCTACACTCAAGGGTTTTCCACATAAATCTTGTTGTTCGTTTCATTATTAAGTTTCTTATTCTTATACCGATTCGTTGGTTGAAGTCAAAGTGTACTTTTATTGTTGATATTTGATTGATCTTTTAGAAAGTTATTTTATTATCTCCTAATAACTAGTATCAGAGCCATTATGATGGACATGTGAAAACAACTATATGGTTAACATAAAAAACCTACTCTATTTAGAGGCCCATGATGGAGGACCTTCTATATTATAAGGATCTCTTTGATCCTACTAATGTGGAAAGAGTTGTGAAGGATGATATTCCTTTAAAACTTATAAGCAGAAAAATTTGAGCACGATTAGATAATGGATTGATATCAACATATTTAACCATATGTAACAAGAAACAAATCCTTTGTTAAGCTGTGAAAAAAGTTAAAAAGACTTTATGAAAGGAAGACTGCTCATAACAAGGCCTCTATGGTTAAAAGGCTTGTGAACTTGAAGCTGAAAGCTAGGAAATCTGTGATGGAGAATCTGAGTGACTTCTAGGATATAATCAACAAGCTTATTTCAATAAAGATCATTTTTGATGACAAGCTTCAAGCTTTGATCCTGTTAAGCTTGCTATGAGATAGCTGTGAAACACTGATAGTAACAATTAGCAATTTAGCTTTTGAAGATGTGCTCTCTTTGGATGTAATCAAAGAGAGTATGTTTAATGACGAAATCAAAAGAAAAGAGCTGAAAGTTGACAACATGTAGGTTTTCATGGTAGAAAGCAGGGGAAAGAACAAGAGCACAGATCCTAGAGGGCATGACAAGTTTAAGAATTGATCAAAGTTCAAAGATGATAAAGATGTGAAGACATGCCATTATTGCAACAAGTTATGAAACATTAAGAGGTTCTCCTATAAGTGGAAAAGGGATTAGAAAAAGAAAGATCATCAGAATGATTGAGATGATAAGAATACAACTGTAATAACTTCAAGGTCCTTTGGCAACATCATAGTGTTGAAGAGGTAACTTGAGAACTCGAATCGATGATGAGAACTTGGTACTACCAACTATTTAATGCAGGTATGAATTTCAAGGACAAAACTTTTTTAAGGGGGAGAGAAATGTAAGGTCCCAACATATACCTTGCATGTTTAGGGTGTATTAAGAAGTGAACATAAAGAATCAAATGCCTTTAAGGATAGTATGAGACATAATAGAGCTTAATGTAAAAGGCATGAGTAAATTGGTAATTTGTTCATTTCGACATCGACATACATACTTAGAATTGCAATATGGATGGGAATGAAATTGATGAGATTATATGCCAATGTGGGAATTAAATAAAAAAGAAGGAATAAATGTGCAATTTTCCTAAAGTCAATCCATGAACAAATAGGATTAAAGCATGTGTGACCAATATGATTAAAGCATGTGTGTCCAATAGGATTGAATCATGTGTATCATGAAATGGGCATAAAAGAGGAGAGAAGGATGTGTATTTAAGATTTTAAATGCCAAATTTTCCTTTTCTCATTTTCTCTCCATTTTATCTTCTTCATCACACCATTTTGCATGTAAGGATTAAAGCTAATCCTAGCTAGAAATAAAGGTAAAAGTTAGTGGTTTTAGAGCAACTTGTGATGTTTATTGCATATCTTATGCTTTAGAAGTTCAAATGGCCTAATTTTGATGATATGGAAACTAAAGACATAGGCGAACAAATGTTTAGAAGATTTCCAAACCTAATTTGAACATTTTCTATGTGAAACTTTTGGAACAGTTAGAGGTATGAATTCTGGGCAGACGAAACGAAGAGAAGAAACATTTATATAGATGATTTATATGCATATTTATTGCTTATATGTGTCTAGTATGATTATACAAGTGTGATTTTGGTAGCCTTCTAATTGTGGTAAGTTATGACTTGCATGTATGAACTCAAATACAGTTTATATGATTTCAAATAAATATCATATAATTTGTCAACATTTGAATTATGAAATTAGCAAATGGTTAAAGAAAAATGTTACAATGCCTGCTTTATTGTCTTAGTGGTAGATAGATAGGCATGCCTATAAGTATATAGTGTAGCTGCTACAGTTTGACACCAATGGTGCATTCATTTTGAGACTATAGTTTCTCTACAGTTTGATGCCTTCAGATATCTATAGTTTGATACTTTTGAGTATCAACAATTTGATATCTTCAGATATCTACAGTTCTTGTCATGCACACCCATAAGAATATGAGAACATGAATAATTGGCAAGAAATATAACATGAAAATATTAATACAAGTCTCAGTCGAAGCTTTCGGGCTAATGAACATACAATACTAGTGATTTTTGAGTGCTTACTTACAAAAGAGATTTTTGTAGTACGATACTGAGAGAGCTATTATTACAGTAATATCTTTTTCTAGTGAGAGAAAGAGAAGGAAGATAGCCTAAAGAGGCTAAGATAGCTGAAAGAATACTTGGTGTAAGAGACTTGAAGAGGCTCTAGAAGAGAAAAGAATACTTGTAACTGTTTGGAGTATAGTGAAACACTCAGACGAACTCTGAGGACTGGACGTAGCCTATGGTTTGGGGAACCAGCATAAAAATCGCAATGTCAACTTTCTATCCCTTACTTCAGTTTATTTTATTGTTAAACTACATTATAGAAGTTATTTTGCGATTTCATTACATAATAACTTTCTTATAATCTGAGAGATCTTTTTAACAAGAAAAAGAAGTTTGTAACAAGATTTTCATATTCTCGAAAAGGGATACACCATTCAACCCCACCTTCTGTGTATCGAGTTTATTGTTCGTAAAGTCTATACTAACGTGTGATTTACTTCAATTGGTATCAGAGCTCAGTTTTCAAGAACCACCTTTACAAAGTGAGGACAAAGATCCATGACAGATTCACATGTTTTTATAGCTGAAGGTGCCTTCGTCACAAGACCTCCTGCATTCAATGGTGAAGATTATCATTATTGGAAAGACAGGATGCGCCTCTTCATGGAATCCACACACATTGATCTTTGGAATATCATTGAGAATGGACCATACGAACTAGTAGATGATGAAGGAAATGCCATTCCTCAGAACAGATGGTCAGCTAATCACAAAGCCAGATTTCAACTAAATTCAAAGGCCAAGTTCTTCCTGAGTTGTGTGTTGAGCAGAAGTGAATATGATAAAGTTCATGGATGCGAGACTGCGAAGGAGATGTGGGACACTCTATCCATCGCACATGAAGGCACAAACCAGGTGAAAGAGTCCAAGATCAGCATTTTTGTACATCAGTATGAGTTGTTTAAAATGCAGGAAAATGAGTCTGTTGGTCAGATGTTTGGACAATTTCAAACTATCGTTAATGGACTTAAAGCTCTTGGGAGAATCTATAATAATCAAGACCACATGAGGAAGATTCTCAGAAGTCTGTCAAGAAGATGGAGACCCAAAGTCATTGTTATACAAGAAGTCAAGGACTTGAGCAAATTAAAGCTAGATGAATTGCTTGGTTTCTTGAAGATACACGAAGTAGAGCTGGATGCTGAAGATAAATTGAAGAGAGACAAATCAATAACATTAAAAGCTGGTCAAAAAATCACAAAACTCAAAGAAATAGAAGTTCTTCGTCAAAAGCATTAAAGATCGAAGAAATCAAGAAAGATGATACCAGTGAATCTGATTGTGATTCAAGTGAAGATGATGATGAATTATCTTTCATCTCAAGGAAGATCAGAAGGATGTGGAAAAAGAAAGCAAGAATTTTTCTTTAAAAGAAAAATAGCAAAGAAGACGTCAAGAGCGAGAAGACTTCTATCATTTGCTACGAGTGCAACAAACCAGGACATTGCAAGTCTGAATGTGCATTGTTGAGAAGAGAATCGAAGAAAAATAAAGGAAAAAAAACAGTATGATGGCAACCTAGGAAGATTTAGATTCATCCGAATCTAATTCTAATTCGTAAGCATTAGACCAAGAAAATATATGCTTGGTAGCTAAAAAAGAAGGTGACGAGGAGGTAACTTCTAACTTTAATGAACTTCAAGATGC
>JAOSBN010000178.1:23059660-23073429 GCA_027563595.1 Erythroxylum suave | reverse complement strand
AAGGGGGAGATTGTTAAGTCAAGAGGACTTTATGATGATCAATTTTGATGACAATCAAATAATAATAATGTTAGAAAATGAACGTTTTGGCAAGTGTGTAAGTGTGCAGAAAAAGTACAGGACACAAACACAAGTCAACATAGACGCAAAGACATAGATGCAAAGATATAGACGCAAAAAATAGATGCAAAGAGATAGACGCAAAAATATAGACGCAAAGAAGTAGACGCAAGTCAAGATAGATGCAAAGACATAGACGCAAGTCAAGATAGATGCAAAGATATAGACGCAAAAAATAGACGCAAAGAGATAGATGTAAAAAGATAGATGCAAAGAAGTAGATGCAAGTTAAGATAGACACAAAGACATAGACGCAAAGCCATAGACGCAAAGACATAGACGCAAATATACAGAAGCAAGATGATACAGTAGCACGTCGGATGGTTACTTAGTTGGAGTTAGTTATAGAACTCAACTAAACGACTTATCAAGAATCAAGAATCAGTTATCAAAGATCAAGAAGTAGTTAGAGAATGAGGCTATAAATACAAGTCTCAGTCGAAGCTTTCGGGCTAATGAACATACGATACTAGTGATCTTTGAGTGTTTACTTACAAAAGAGATTTTTGTAGTATGATACTGAGAGAGCTATTATTACTGTAATATCCTTTTCTAGTGAGAGAAAGAGAAGGCAGATAGCCTGGAGAGGCTAAGATAGCTAAAAGAATACTTGGTGTAAGAGACCTAAAGAGGCTTTGGATGAGAAAAGAATACTTGTAACTGTTTGGAGTATAGTGAAACACTCAGACGAACTCTGAGGACTAGACGTAGCCCACGGTTTGTGTTGAACCAGTATAAAAATCGCAGTGTCAACTTTCTATCCCTTACTTCAGTTTACTTTGTTGTTAAACTACAATATAGAGGTTATTTTGCGATTTCATTACATAATAACTTTCTTATAATATGAGAGATATCTTCTTAACAAGAAAAAGAAGTTCGTAACAAGATTTTCGTATTCTCGAAAAGGGATACACCATTCAACCCCCTTTTGTGTATCGAGTTTATTATTCGTAAAGTCTGTACTAATATGTGATTTACTTCAGTGAGTCTATAGCTCGTGACAAAAATGACACCATAGAAGTTATAGTTGGTGTTTCCTCTCTCTATAATCTTGATATGCATATATATCACCCTGATTCCACTCATTCCTACATTTGCACTAGGGGAGTGTGTGATAGAATTTTATCAGTAGATTGATTAGCCTATGATATACATGTGACTAGTCTATTAGGCCATAAGGTATATGTGAATAGATTGGTTGTCCAAATACCAAGCTATAGGTTGTCGGTTAAAAATAATTATGCTCAAAGATTCTGATGGTTCATAAATAGTAATGCATGGAATTCGGTCTAGTCCTTTGACTAATGTAATATCAGCCATGCAAGCAAGACAATTATTTAGAAAAGTTTGTGAGGTGTATTTGACTTTAATACTTGATTTAAAAAGGGACAAGGTGAGCTTTAAGACGTATAGGTAGCAAATGAGTTTCTTTACGTGTTTCTAGAATAGTTACCAAGTTTGCCACCCAAAAGGGAGGTAGACTTGTTACTACTCCTATTTTAAGAGCACCTTATAGAATGGCTCCTATAGAGATAAAAGAGTTAAAGATTCAATTACATGAGCTTTTAGGCAATGGTTTTATCCAGCTTAATGTGCCATCATGGGAAGTGCCAGTCCTTTTTATCAAGAAGAAGTATGGCACCCTATAAATGTATATAGAATATAGATAGTTGAACAAGGTGACTGTAAAGAAAAAATATCTATTGCTTAGAATAGAAGATTTATTTAATCAGTTAAAAGGTGCTAGAGTGTTCTCTAAGATTGATTTACGGTCAGGTTATTATCAGCTTTAGGTAAAAGATGTAGATGTTCTAACGATTGCATTCAAGACTCAATATGGCCATTATGGGTTCTTATTGATGCCTTTTGGCTAACTAATGCATTGGTTTATGGATTTGATGAATAGGGTATTTCAACCCTACTTAGACTAATTGGTTGTCATGTTTATAAATGATATATTGGTCTATTCGAGGAATGAAGAGGAATATGCTCAACATTTGAGAATTGTGCTATAGACTTTGAAAAAGAAGCAATTATTTTCCAAATTACACAAATGTGATTTTTGGCTAAAGGAAGTTTCTTTTCTTAGGCATATCATCTGTTCAGAAGGTATCAGGGTGGATCTCAGTAAAATTGAGGGGACTGTCAATTGAAAGTTGCCTCAGAATGTAACATAATTAAGAAGTTTTCTTAGCTTAGTTGGTTATTATCAGTAGTTTGTCAAAGGATTCTCAATAATTGCTTCTCCAATCACAAAGCTACTTCAGAAAGGCATAACATTTGAATGGAATGATAGATGCCAAGCTAATTTTGAGCAGTTAAAGAAGATGTTCATTGAAGGTCCAATGTTGACATAGCCAACTCTAGGCAAAGAGTATGCCACATATAGTGATAAGTATAGGAATGGTCTAGATTGTGAATTGATGCAAGATGGGAAAGTAGTAGCTTATGCTTTAAGGCAGTTAAAGCCACATGAACATAACTACCCTATATATGATTTAGAATTGGCAACGAAGATGTTTGCCTTGAAAATCTAGTAGCACTACTTATATGGGGAAAGATGTAGGATAGACATGGACTACAAGAGTCTCAAGTACCTGCTCATATAGATAAGCTAAGGCAACAACGCTGTTAGAATTGTTTAAAGACTATGATTGCATAGTTGGCTATGTTCTAAAGAAAGCTAATATGGTAGCAGATGCTTTGAGTAGGAAGTCTATTTCAACTCTATCATTACAACATAGTAGATGGAGATTTGCACTAGAAGGAGCTTTGATAGCCCAGTTAAATGTGAGTCTTGACTTGGATGTACACTAAAAGATGATGCCAAGTTGCAAATTGTATAAGCGGTACAAGAAGGGAAACATAATGATTTTATGATGAAAGACGATTAAAGTTTTTACTTCAAAAGTAGACTATATGTATTGGGAGTAAAAGACTTGAAGAAGAAGTTATTACATAAAGCCCATAATACTGTGTTCACCATACATCCTGGGGATAACAAGATGTATTAAGACTTGAAACAACATTATTAGTGGCTAGGAATGAAGCATAATGTGGTTGACTATGTGTCCAAGTGCTTGTCTTGTGAATAGGTGAAAGTTGAACATTAAGTCCCTTCTGACCTATTAAATCCTAACCCAATTCCACATTAGAAATGAGATAATATTACCATGGACTTTTTTT
This sequence comes from Erythroxylum suave, assembly GCA_027563595.1. Lineage (NCBI taxonomy): Eukaryota > Viridiplantae > Streptophyta > Magnoliopsida > Malpighiales > Erythroxylaceae > Erythroxylum > Erythroxylum suave. The sequence continues at coordinate 23,070,123 of JAOSBN010000178.1, read as the reverse complement.
ATAGGCCTGCCTCTCATACACAGAAAGTATGACATGGTATGGGTTATAATGGACACGCTCTCCAAATTAGCTCACTTTATACCAGTCTGATCTCACTATCCTATGTGTTGGGCATGAGTTTCGGTTACAATATTTCAAGGTGACAATACACAAGGGTGACTTTAAAAGAAATAAAATAAGTCATAATTAAAATCTGATAAAAGAAGTCATGGTTGGGAGCAAAGATAAATAAATAAACCTTTAAAAATAAAAGAAGTCACAATTGTGACTTAAGTAGTCACGATCGTGACAAAGTGGTGCTTTAATAATAAATAAAAACCGTGACAAAGTAAGGTTCTTTAATAATAAATAAAAACAGGTCACAGTCATGACGCAACAAGTCACGACCGTTCAGAGGAAGAGAAGTCACGGTTATGACTCCTTAACTCATGACCATGCTTAAGAAGAAACAAGGGTGTGCGCATTCTTGCACAAGCACGATCGTGCTCCCTTAGTGAAAAACTAGGTCTGTCACGATAGTTCCTATGCACGATCATGCATTCTCATTAAAAATAAGGTTAGTCACGATCATGCATGTGCACCCCATTCAAGAGCCAGTGCATGATTGTGCTAGTGCATGATTTTTTTCATGGAAACGAGTAGCTAAAACAACAAGTGAGGTAATAAAAAAGTTACTAAATAAATAATTATTCTGCTGACCTTCGGGTTATGAATAAAGCTAGTAGCCAGTTGAGAATGTGATATAGCTGAGCAATCGGATCGATACGTATCAAAAATATGTGCTTTCGCATCAAAAAGCTATAATGACGTTCCAACCAAGCAGTTAATGAAAAATGACTTAGTCGAGTAACCAAATAGACATTCATCACCAATGTTTGCCTTCGAGTAAAAGCTAGGTCCTTGTTAAAAAAAGTATGTTTTATAATAAAAACCTACTGAACTCGTAATAGCTTGACTTTTTATGAAAACGTACTTAAGGCTAGTTCAGAGTTTGAATGACCAAAGAATTATTAATGTATGTGTGTAATTGAAAAAGGTAAATAAATTAACACTTGGATCTGGATTAATTTGTATATTTAGTTTAAAGCTATAAGTGTGAATTGTATCATTTTTTAGGGCATATTTTGTTATATACTAAGTGTTAATTTGATTGTTTGGTATGTGTTTGGGTTAGAATTGTGTTAGTTTGTATGTTTAAGTGTTTTAATGGGTTAGTTTAAGTCATTGAGCTTAAATATTATGTTTTTGAGGTATCTTGATGTGTTTGTTAGTGTTTCAAGGTTAACATCGAAGAACGGAGAAGTTTTGAAGACATTTGTGGGAGCCAGCCCACGATCGTGGCATGATCGTGATCGAAGGGTTGGACGTCGCCCATGATCGTGGAAAGCAAGGACATGATCATGGCTTGCATCAGGCAGATGCGCAAACAAGTGAAAACGTGAAGTATCAAGGGATTTTTTGGACCCTTTCGACTCGAAAAAACCCTAGGGCTGCCCACAACACAAAAGGCATTTAAAGAACAAGACAAAAGAGATTAGGGAGCTTTTGCATCAGGCTTTAATTTAGAAACCCTAGAGAGTTCATTAAGAGATTGTGGAAGAGAGGAAGGGAGAGAGACATGGAGAAGAAACCTACACGAAGTACTTACCGGAATAGGAGGTTTCCCACTGTTGCTACCTCTGTCATCCATTGCAATCTTTTTTTTCAATTTAGTTTCAATTTTATTATTGTATATAATTGAGAGAGTTATTAATGATAAGATTGTACAAATGTTAAGATTTTCTAAACTCACCTTCAAAATATTTTATTTTTGATTTAATGGAATTTGAGTGGTTATGATTTTATTGGATTTTTTGTGATTTAAATTCTGCAGTTGCATAATTCGATGGTAAACTGAGAGGGTGAGCTAAGGGAAAATCATTAAATTGGGCTAACGAGAGTTAGGTAATTTAATAGAATGAGAATTGAATCAAATTGATAATTTGTGCGAAGAGAGATCTTATATAGGATTCCCGATAGTTTTTGGATAACTTAAGATCTAATTAGGGTTTTCGATAGATTGTCAATCGAGAGATTGCAATTCCCGTAATCTAATTAGGATTTATAATTAGGGATAATAGTTATAATTTGAGAAAGAGTAATCAACCCTAGGACCATCTAGAACCAGTAATCTAGTAGTTCATAATCAATTAGGTTGGCATTAAAGATAGATAAAATTCCTCTCTCATTTAGTAGTTCCTTAGGTTGATTTTGAATTGGGTATTGCATTTGATATTTTGTTATTATTTTTGTAATTAATTCTTAGTTCTGAATTGCTTGATTGAGTTACTTTCTTGCTTTAGTTTTGTTATTTTTCAATTATTGTGAATTGTGTTAGCCTTAGATTTTAGGATTAGATTAACCCTCTTCGTAGGATCGACACCTTAGGTACTACACAAACGACCCATGTGCTTGCGGAATATCATATAGGAAACCTGCGATCATATGCCAATGTGGGAATTGAAGGAAGAAGAAGGGCCAAATATGTAATTTTCCTAACGTTAACACATTGACTAATAGGATTAAAGCATGTGTGACCAATAGAATTAAAGAAAGTGTGTCCAATAGGATTAAAGCATGTGTGTCATGAAATGGTCATGTAAAAGAGGAGAGAGGGATGTGTATTTAGGGTTTTGAATGCCAAATTTTCCTCTTCTCATCTCTCTTCATTTCATCTTCTTTATCACGCCATTTGGCATGTAAGGAATCAAGCTAATCCTAGGTGGAAATTAAGGTAAACGTTAGTGGTTTCTCTCTTCATCTTTATGTTTTCTTACTTTTCTCATAAAGAGTTGGAATTATAACGCTGTAATTAAGATTGAGATATGTGTTTGTGGTGTTTCTAGTTAGTGAATTAAGCAAAACTAAAGGAGAAGATAAGGAAAAGTACTAGAAGAGTTAGTTGCCCAATTTTAAGTTTTGTGACTAAATTTAGTTTAATTTCTAATTATGTTTGTTTTAATAGATACAAATATTGATTGGACATAGAACGGTTTTTGGAATGGTGTCTTGGTGTTATTTTTTATGGAATTAGTTGAATAAGACAATAGAGTAACGTATAGTGGAATTTTGTTTTAGGTTTATTTGAACTAGTCCCATTTTTTCATCATAACTTGAGCTATAATCCTCTAAATTAGATGATTTTAACTGGATATGAAACTTAAGATATAGATCTAAAAATCTCTAGAAGAGACTCTGACCTAATTTTGGATGAATGACATCAAAATTTGAGATCGGAAATGGTGAACTGATGCTACCCCTGTTTTGGAGAATTTTGTGATGTTTGCTATATATCTCATGCTTTAGAAGTCAGAATGGCCTAATTTTTAATGATATGGAAACTAGAGACATAGGGGAACAAATTTCTTCTCTAAACCTAATTTGAACATTTCCTATGTGAAACTTTCAGAACAATTTGAGGCATGAATTCTAGGAAGTGGGCATAATGGAAGGAAATTTACATGTATACAGATGATATATTTGTAAATTTATTTATTTGTATGTGTATAGCATGATTATACAAGTGTGATTTTGATACCCTTCTAATGGTGGTAAGTTATGACTTTCATGTTGAACTCCATTACATATTTTATGATTTAAAATGAATATTATATGATTTATTAATATATAAATTATGAAATTAGCAAATGGTTAAAGGAAAATGTTATAGTGCCTGCTTTATTGTCTTAGTGATGGATCGATAGGCATGCCTATAGGGTTACAATGTAAATGCTATAGTTTGACACCAAAGGTGTCTTCATTTCAATATTATAATGTCTCTATAGTTTGATGCCTTTAGGTATCCATAATTCAATACTTTTGGGTATCTACAGTTGGATATCTTTAGATGTCTACATTTCCCGTTGTCCACACTCACGAGAATGTACATGCCTAATACAAAAAGTAAATTAAACAATTATAAATAAGAAATACAATATGACAACATGAATAATTGGTGTTGATGAGCATTTATTCTGATTTCATTGATGATTTATAATAATGAGTAGTTGTATTGATAATTTTTGTTAGTGAGCATTGAATATCAATGTTTGCTTCTATGTGTGAATTTAAGGTATAAGAATAATACATTGAAGCATATTTGCATTATGTTACTTGCTTATTTATGTCAACACTATTTATACATTTTGTGATATTTATGAATGTGTGTGCTTGGCAAATGACTAATATGAGTGGTCATCCAAAATAAATGTTTCCCATTAAGCTTTCAAGCATAACATGAGTGTTAATCCGTGTAGGCCCAAGTAATATGAGTGAGGTACTAGGATCATCTGTAGGGACTAAGGCCAACTGTTAGTAATAAATATACCTTAGGATTGTATCTTTTAGGTTAGAGATGACTGTATCTGTAACAATTTATAATTAAGAATTTAAGTTATATGCAATATTTCTTTTATATTATCATGTAAATGCAAAGATGTAATATTACTCTTAGATGATAAAAGTGATATGAAATTTTGTAATATGTATATGTACATCATTGAATATGCAAATGTGTGATGACAGTCCTTATAAATGAACAGAAACGTATGCCATGATGGCTTATACAACAATTTGGTTGCCATGTATATTAGTGGTTGTCGGTTATGTATAGGAGGCTTTACAAATTCACTAGAAGATAAGAAATATTTTTTCACATTTATTGATGATGTTCGAGGAAGTCTTGGATGTACATGTTGAACTCAAAGAGTCAAATATTTGAAACTTTCCGAAAGTGTCATGTCATAGTAAAAAGGGAAGCTGAGAGGAAGTTGAAATGCCTATAAACAAATAATTTACGTGAGTATAGGATGTTTGAAGATTACTGTACATCATATAGTATAGGAAATGTAAAGATAGAACTAGGGACTTTATAGCATAATGGTGTTACTGAGAGGATGAACTGAACAACTGTGAAGAAGTTCCGTTACATGCTCATAATGTCTATATTGCCAAAGAAATTTTAGGGTGAAACAGTTCTAACTCTAGTCTACTTGATTAATAAAGCTCTCTTAGTTTCATTAGGTTTTTGAGATTTTTGAGAGAGCGTGGAATAGTAAAGATCCTGTATATCATCATCTGAGAGTTTTTAGTTATAAACTATCTAGACATGTACCTAAAGATCAAAGACGAAAGCTTGACTTAAAGGCAATACCTTGCATCTTTGTTAGATATGACGGCGATCTATTTGATTTTTGGATCTATAACCCAAAAAAGCAAAAATGTGGCCAGAAGCAGGGATGTGGTATTTTAAGAGTACGAGAGAGTTGTTGAGCTTATAAGAGGAGATAAGTCATCACACGATAACTAATCATATGACATTGTTAATTCTTCGTTATTTTCTTCCACTATTGAGTAATCTACATGTGAAGGAGAAGAAATGTGTGACCAACACATGTTGATGATGGTTAAAAACACCCTAGTAATGATCTATCACATAAACCACATCCAGCTAATGCTGAAGATGAAGTTACTAAGGATGTTTGTTGCTACTGAGGGGGAGCTTGAGAATGTGCAAGAGGTTGCATTTTGGCTCACAACTATGAATGAATAAATGAATTCTTTGAAGAAGAATGGTACATATGAACTTGTGAAGCTTCCAAAAGACAAAAAGCATTGAAGAATAAGTGGGTGTTTAAGATAAAGAAAGATGATTAAAAGCTAGTAAAGCATAAGGCAAGGCTACTGGTGAAAGGGTTCAGTCAAAAGAAGGATATAGATTTTGATAAAATCTCCTCATTAGTAGTCAATATGACCTCAATTTAAACAATTTTGGGTTTGATTGCTTGTTTAGATCTTAAACTCAAACAATTAGATGTTGAAATCACATCCTTGTAAGGAGATTTGGAAGAGGACAAATACATGGAGTAAACAAAAGGTTTTAAAGCTAAAGGCTAGGAAAATCTAGTCTGTAAGTAAAAAAAAAGCCTATATAGGTTAAAATAAGCTCAAGGCAATGGTATTGGAAGTTTAATTCTTTTATGACAGATCATGGTTACAAATGAACTTATACCAATGCTTGCGTGTATTTCAAGAAGTTCATAATTGGGAACTTTATCATTTTCTTCATATGTTGATGATATGCTGATTGTGGGTCAAGATGATGGAAGAATCCGAAAATTGAAGAAGGATTTATCTAAATATTTTGATATGAAATATTTGGGGCCTGCAAAGTAGATTTTAGGTATAGAGATAACTCAAAACAAGAAGAGAAGGAGATTGTGGTTATCTTAGGAGAAATATATTAATTGGGTGCTAGAAAGGTTCAATATGAAGCATGTTAAATAGTTAGCAAGCCACTAACACCTTACTTCAAGCCGAATAATCATGCATATCCCTCAACATAAAAGGAAAAAGATGAGTATATCCTTTATTTCATGCTCATTTACAGTAGGGTCTTTGATTCTTGTCAAATCTAAGGAAGCTCACTAAGAAGCAGTGAAATGGATTATAAGAAACTTAAGACGCATGTCAAAGTGAACTTTGTGTTTTGGTGATGGTGAGCTAACTCTAGAAGGTTTTACATATGCATATATGGTTAAAGTTCTTAATGAAAGAAAATCCACTTTAAGTTTTTGTTTAAGTTTGCACGAAGAGCAATCTTATGACAATCCAAGATATAAAAGTGTGTAACTTTATCTATTACGATTGAAGTAGAGTATGTAACTGCAGTAGAAGCTTGTAAGGAGATGCTCTGGCTAAAAAAGTTCCTTCAAGAGTTGGATATGATGCAAGAAGACTATATAGTATTTTATAATAGTCATAATGCTATTGACTTAAAAAAAATACTATATATCATTCCTACACAAAGCATATAGATGTCAGATATTATTGGTTGAGATCTGTGATTGAGGAACAACAATTGATATTGAATAAGATTCATAAAAATATGAATGGTGCTGATATATTCACTGAAGTTATTTCCTGAAGAAAATATGAGCTATTTAGTAAGCTTATCGGGATGCCTCTTAAATATATGTTGGAGATTAATGTGTCTTCCCCATAATTAGGCTAAAAGGGGAGATTGTTAAATGGTCAACCCTTTTTTATGACTTTTCATGATTGTAGATATGGTTATGGATTGTGGGATAATGAACAAGTGAAGAAAAGATGGATGAATCTCTTTTAGGGGGAGACACGACCGTGTAGGATGCTACAAGCTAATGTCCCTAACTTGTATGACTATGTATATCAACTGTGAAACAACAAGTCTGTCTAGAGTGACACACACCCATGTTCTTCATTTATGCAATCACGTGGACCAAACGTACAAGTCTCTAAAACTGTGTGAAGAAGGATGTGAAAAGTGAAACATATATGATTATATAAACATCTATGTTCATGGCATACATAACCATGTGTGACATTTGTGTATCTCTCTATGATTGTGTACATTTGTAAGTGAGGCAGTACTGAAGAGACAGTCATTTACATAGTTATATATATGACTGTGTATGGTGCAAAGAAACTTATTTCGTGACATAAAAAAGAAAAATATGCATCCAAAAGTGACGAAAAATAGAGAGAGGGCAAGCATTGTAATATTCTTATCCTTTTTTATTATTTTCGGGATTGGTTTTAGAGTTTGTTGATTGTTACATCAACTTTGGATTCAATTCTAAAACTTTGTGTACAACTTGCTGTTGTGGGGTGAGAGATCAATCTTTATAAATCCATATTTGAGTTTAGTGTATTTTCTTATTAGTTTAGCCTGTGGTTTTACCCTTTACACTAGAGGGTTTTCCACGTAAATCTTAATGTTTGTTTCGTTATTAAGTTTCTTATTCTTAAACAAATTTGATGGTTGAAGTTAAAGAATATTTTTGTTGTTGATATATATTTGGTTGATCCTTTAAAGAGTTTTGTTATCTCCCATCAACTTGCAAGTATAACTTCACCAAAATTAATTTTAGCACATACCATATTTATTGAACAAAGCTATCAGAATCTTAATCATGTCGTGCCTTCTTAAAGGAAGAAGAAACATGCCTTGAAAGAAATAGCAAGGAGAGTTAGCAACCAAGCCTGCTGTATGCATCACATTCAATAGAAAACCTTGTGCAAGAATATGCTAAGAAGATAAATTTGACTGATTCAATTGACCTTCCAACAAAGTGAAATCTAATATGATAAGAAGTTTTATTTATTTGAGCAAGTTTCATGATTTGGATGTGGGAAAAGAAAATAATCAAACAGGAAGAAAACCATATCAATGTATGTATACTATTATTTTTAGTTTGATGTTACAACTTTCAGTCTAAGGATATGCTTTTTAAGAGTTTTTTAATGTTCCATCTCATTTATTTGCTGGAAAAAAGAAGCATTCAAATGCAAAAACAAGAGGGACGTTAATGATTATGCTTTATAAAATCCTAAGAAAACTAAGATAGAATATATGCATGAAAGTGATCAACATCAGAACCCAAATATGGACATTAGAAAGGTAGGTCTCAAACCAAAAGGTGGTTTGATAATTCAATTGGAAACAATATGCAAGAATTAAAAGAGAATTCTTTTCCACTATCATGTGGTGTTTCCCTGGAGGAGAGGATGACTGATGGAAAGGATAAAAAGAGGAATACGAAGGAATCACTAATCAATCAAATTTTTCATGAAAGTTTGTAAGGAGGAAAGTAGTGAGAGTGGATTAAGGGAGGAAAAACTTAGGATTTCAAAGACTTTGATTAAGGAGTGCATCATAAACAATGAGAATAAGAGATTAAACAGAATAAGTGTCAATGCCTAAGCCTTATTAATAGGTAGTAGAGATCATCTAGTCCATGGTATTGAAGATATTGGACGTAATGGTAAGGAAAAACAACATAATGTTTGCAATTTAACAAATTGTTTATGGTTCACATTCATTCATAAATGCTTTTAGATCAAATCAAGTTTCAATGACAAACACTTCAAGCTCCTCAAATGTTTCCAAGTTCTTTAAAAAGTAGGGCAACTTTTGATGATGTAAAGGGCTCACCAATAGAATCAATTCCCTTCTTTCCTTTGAGGAGCTCGATTTCACAAAATTTTGTTTTATTGGAGGTGGCAATTCAAGGAAAGTTGATATTAGGAATGCTAGAATTCCTGTAAATGTTAAAATCAATGTTTTAAAATTTTGACCAAAATTTATACCATTAAAACAAAAGATTTGAAGTTTAGAAGGTTCAAGATATTAAACTACTATAAAAATTTAAAATATGAGTGAAAGAGATTGTCTTTATATATCAAAGAATTTGAAGTTTAATTGAAAAAAGATAGTTAAAAAACTAATTGATTTGTTTTATTTTATAAAAACTTAATAATTGGTGAAAATTAATCAATTAATTAATAAACGAATCAATGTTTAATAATATGAATCATTAAAGTAAATCAAATTAAAAGTTAAAAATTAAATTAAAAAATTAGACTATTTAAAATTTTTATTTTTAATCGTTGGATAACGTGATAAAAAATTGGAATGGTACCCGTGAGCCTGATAGAAATATGTTAGCCAGGACTCAGAAAGAATCCAGTGGTTATGATGTTGAAGCCCTTGAACTTCCGCTACCGGATGGCCAGGATGTAGAAAACCAGAAACTTAGTAGAAAGAGACATTTTTCTTCCGATTTATTTCAAAGTGATAATATAATCCCAGAACCTCAGTAGTGCTCAAATGGGGATAGGGAAGATGGTTACCAGCATGATAATCGGTTGTTTGCGTTGGAAATTAATGGGTCCTCCATACTATTGAAGGACGATGATAGACATTCAGCATCTGATTTCAACAGAGATCAGACGAAGGTGTCTGATGCATGTAGTGAACAAAGGGATCTATGTTCACTGACAAGCATAAAACACGAATGAGAGATTGACCCAAAATTGCTTGCATTGGATAATAAAAGAGTGAATATTGTTAAACGCAGAGTTCCTGATAAGTCTAAAAGTACATTGAACAAGGATGAGAGAAGTCACACCAAAAAAAAGTGGTTCTGTAGACCGAGAGGTTGTTGGAAAAATTACATAAGATCAAATCTAAGCGCAGCGGAATAATTTAAAATTTTTTCCATAGAATCAACTTTAACATAATTAAATCTGAAACATAAAAACAAGAAATTTAACAAAAATCACACCTGTTTCGATTTCTTATTGTGATTTTTCCTTTTCGGTTGAATCTGTCAATCTCATGAGCCGTTCAATCGTCCGGCCTCTAACAGTATCCACAGATCTCTTTGAAGAAAAACTCAAAACAAATTTGAGAGGAAAAATTGTAAGAAGTGCTAGCCTAAATTTTTAAAATTTTTCCTTTTTATATGAAAAATCTTATTTTTCATATCCTTGGATTTTATCAAAATTATAACTAAAGTCAAACTGTTGTCATAATTATGAATTAGTCCTTATAAGATCAAATATCACATATTGATCTTTAAAGTTTCTAAAACTTTTCAATT
>JAOSBN010000178.1:23038347-23050410 GCA_027563595.1 Erythroxylum suave | reverse complement strand
CTTTAAAAGGTGGAATCCAAGTTGGACTTCTATTCCATGTTGAATTTGATCTTTAAAAGGTGGAATCCAAGTTGGAGAAGGAAAAGGAGGTGGCGTAATCTTGCAGAGGTACGATTCCTAACACGAATAGGATTCCTAATCTTAGTAGGAGTAGGATTACTTGCCATCATATTTTTTGTCACCGATTCCATTTTTCTCCCCGAATTACCAAAACAGGAAATCCTTGTCAGAATAGGATTCCTTGTGCTACTAGGATTCCTAATCCTACTAGGATTAGGATTTAGGCAACTTCGACCATTCCTACTCATTTCGAGCTCCTCTTTCCAAATACGAACTCTGTTTCTTCAAATTCAATCTCCTTAAGCTCATTTTTTTCATCTACTGTCCAAATGTACCTAAAAAGCATAAAACAAGATAAGTGTAACATTTAAGACAAAAAATGTGAATAAATATAAGTATAGAGGAACTAAAAAGATAAGAAAATATCAGTGTATCAAAGCCATTTCAATTGACCTTTACTTACCCCTTTGAGCCCCCCACTTTCTTTCATTCCATTGTTTTTAAACAAGTATTTTGCATGAGTAACATTGTGTTCTTCATGATTAAATGTACATCATTGATGTTGCTATTTTTATCTTCTTAGGTTAGGTATGTCAATATTTAAAAGAAAAAAAAAGGCAAGAAAGAGAAGAAAATGTACAGAAAAAGAAAAGAAAGAATTTTGTAAAAAAAATAAAAAGAAAAGAAAGAGGAATAATTTCGCCCAAAAGACTAAGTTTGGGATAATGCATCCGTTGGTGGTTGAAGATTAAAGACTGGTTCTTTAAAGTTGACATTTGCACATTGGTGTTCATTTTATGGTTGCACTTTAGCTCACTTTTAGTGATTTCTTAACACTCATGCATTGCACTTCTCATTATTTCCATTCCATCCATTCATTAACCTTTCATCAGCATTACATCCCTACAAACTCACCTTAATCATAAATCTATGGTATGTTAATGGTGGAGATAGCACAATCTTTACAAGCTTATGTAGGTGCTAATCTAGGTGGATTGAGTTAAAATTTTCCCATTTGAGAGATGAGTGAGACACTTGTACCTTATGAGAGATCTATTATGTTTCTCTTCCTTCTTTCTTGCTATATCTCTTGTGTTACTTCTTTTCCCCGAAGCATTCCATGATTGTTGATTGATTAGGGACACAGGTTGCTTGAGTTGATCCCATATTCTTGCCTTGTCGGTTTTCTATTTGCTTGCATTGAGTTTAACTGTTGGATTTCTCTTTACTGTTATTTTGCCCAGGAGTGCAAAAGGCTAAGTATGAGAGAGTTGACTAACTCATTTATTTTTATATATATATATATATATTCATATCATTTGGATGAGTTATTGTCACTATAATTGGTCTTTAATGCAATATTTGATTATTATTTGAGTTATTGTGTCTTACATTTAATTTATGCTTATAGGGGCAAATTGATTTAACTAAGATTAATTGATTTTAGGACAATTGATGCTACATTATTTGTAATTTTTATTGCATGTTACTTGGGAGAAATTAAATTCAAAGATAAAAAAAATAGCAGCCCATATTGTATGATACTTGGGAGAAATTAAAATTCAAAGATATAGAAATAGCAGCCCAAAGCATTAAAATTCGGCTGGAATAAAAGACCACAAAATGACACAACATGGTGAGGCAAGAATGAACAAAATGATGTAGCAGAAGGAAAGATCAAACCAAGACAAAAAAAATGACAATAGTAGTAGGAAAAAGAAGGGCCAAAACGCAAACAAAAATTGAAGAAAACATAGACGTTAAAAGAGAGGAACAAAAATGGCAGCTGAAGTAAAAGTGGGAAACAAAGAAAAGAGTAGCAAAACAACAACACAGGAAAGAAGTAAAACGTAACAACATAAAGAGAAAGACATTGATGTTGGGAGCAAGGAGCCAAAATGCAGAAATGTATGCTAAAACGCAATGCACAAGTAGCTAGAAAGAAGAAGAAGCAAAATGCAAATGAAGAGGAACAAAAGGAAGACAGCAGGTGGCGTTGGTTTTAAATAAAGAAAAACGCAATAGTCACACATGTTGGAAGCAAGGGGAAAGAGACAATGTTGGAGGTAGACCAAGCCAAAAACGACATAGTAGAAGCAAGGTGGGAGAGAAAGAAAAACACGTAGACATAGCTAAGGGTTGGAGCGTGTGTTGATTTTGAGAAAGAGATTAAACGCAGAAACAAGAGAAAAGAAAGAAGAAGGTTTTGTCGGCAGTATTCTCTACCCATGGAGACTTAATTTTCATTTTTTTTCATCTCCCACAAATCGAAACCATCATTCTCATCTTCCATGGCTGATTTTTAGAGCTCATTGTTGGCAGTATTTTCTATGACTTTCCATGGCTAGTTTGTCTTGACAATAGTAAGAGCTTGGATTTTCATAGAGGAGTTTAAGCTACATTAATCTTCTACCCATTTAATTATTTAGTGATTCCTAGGTCTTAGGACAACTATTTAATTATTTGGAATTATGTATTGATTATATCTTTGTATTGGAAGATTTTTGTGGCTGGGTTATTCTTTAGCGACTGATATTGTGTTGAATATGACTTAATTCCATTACTTTGTTTTGGGTTAAGACTTTGAGATTTTTTTGAATATTTGGTGATTATTCAAGATGGCTTGAATTATTGGATCGTTATATCGATTATTGGCTTTAATTCTATTTTATTAATTATTGAGTATTAATTAAGCATTGGTTTTTTCGTATCCTAAGTTCTATTTTACTATTCTAGTGGCAGTTAGTAGATTGGGGCTTTGGAAAATATTTTTGTGGCAATTCGAGATGGCTCGATTGTTGGATTAAAAGCTTGATTATAACTCTTGGTTCATTGTTTTTAACTTCCATATCTATTTAAGTGATGATTTCTTGTGTTATTGAATTAGAGGTTGTTTTTATCATGTTAATCATTTGTGATTCTCATTCCATTCACTCACTATCATTTCATATCACTCATTTTAAATTTAAAATACCAAAAAAAGTCCTTCAAGTTTATTTTAATTCATTACAATTTTAGTGACAGTTAATCAATCAAACCCCATTTTATAGTTTAGGTTGCATTGCATTTAGTTACTTAAGAATTTAACTTCATTTTTGGCTCCTCAAAGAGAACGACCCGAGGTTGCATTATATGCATTCTTGGTTAAATTTTGAACCCCATGGCAACGTCAAACTTGGGTTGTTTCAATAGGAAAGGTCATAAAATTTTAGTTTAGAGTTATTGCACACAAATACAATGGTACATGGAGTTATTGATAGTCTACATAGGAGAACACATAATAAATGACGATTGTGTATTAGTTATTAAGTCCTATTCTTTCCTGAACTAAATGGCCTTTAGTTTTGTTTAATGTGAATCTATTTTCTCTTTAAAATCACAAAATCGCAAGAGAAATTATTCAATAAAAAAATTCACAACTAAAATGAAGGGTTTGGTTTTAGTTAGAAAACCAATACTGTAGAATCCATCTATATCAACTACTGCTTTCTACTTCGAATATTCCACTTGTGCTAGTTTAATAGTGCCAGAGTACTATTAACTTATGGAGCTCACATTTCCTTTGCTTGAAAACAATGATTTTGGTGCAGGACAGTAAAGGAAGTAGAAGTAGACAAGGGAAAAAGGTGTAATAGAGATAAAGAAGGGAGAGAAAAGTAGAACCCTCAAGGAGAAGACAAATAGGGTTTAGGGAAAGAAGTTACATAGAATCACAACAAAGGGAATTCTCAGTTACTTTTATGCCAAAAATTCCTAAATTCCTAGACTCTCAACATATTTACAATGGTATAAGGTGACCCTTAAATAAATAGGCCTAGCAAGTCTTAAGAAGATTAAAAAAATTTAATATAGGAAGTCCTAAATAGGTACTACATCTATATTTCTTCATACATTAGGTGTTGACGAAGGGAGTTGGAAAAGTGCTTTGTTAAATAAAGATTGGAATGTGTTCCAAGCAAGCTTGCAGAAAATTTCACAATAAGGGTAACAAAAACAATTGTATATTGAATTGAGGTATCTGTACATAAGATTCCTGTGGTATATATACAAGAGGCCTAGGACTAATGAAGAGATATTCTTAACTATCAAATCTCCCAATATTCTTAACTATCAAATCTCCTAATTATGGGGAGATATCTCTCAATTATAGGAAGAGATCACTACAGATATTAATTCATAAATATATACACATAAATAATCCAATCTAATAACTCTAGTCAATACTCTCCTTCAAGTTGGTGCATGGACATCACATATGCCCAACTTGCAAACAAGATTGTGAAACTGCTTGTTGTAGAGTCCTTTGGTGAAGACATATGATAATTATTCATTAGACCCCACTTGGGATAAGTGTAAAGAGTCATTCATAAGTTTCTCCTTTTCAAAGTGTCGGTCAATTTCTATGTGCTTTTTTTATCATGCTAAAAAGGAATGTGAACTATACTAATGGTAACTTTTTTGTCACAGTAGAGGGATAAGAAAGTGGGACATTTTTCATAATCAACATTTACTTCCTCCATCCATCAGTTATGACTCATTCATCAGCTTTCTCACTCACAAGAGCTCACACCCACCTTGAGCAATAGTTCTGTTTATGCTTCCATACTATATCTACCAACTACTTTATGTTTCTTGCTTCTCTAAGTGACTGAAGATCTAGTTTAATCAGCATCTATAAATGCTTCTATCTTAAGGTGACCATTGTGAGTGAAAAGAAGTCATTTTCTTGGCGCAGACTTTAGAAAGAGCAGGATGTGGAGTACAGGGTGTAAGAATGGTCCTCATGGATGATGCATATATTGACTCACCAGGCTAACTACAGATGTTATGCTTGCTCTGATGTGAGAGAGATAGATGAGTCTCCCAGCCAATCTTATTAATCTTCTCATATCTACTGATGTACTTGTTCCTACTTGAAGTTTATGGTTGCTCTCGATAGGAGATTCAACCGTTACAACCCATCCTTCTATTTTTTCTAACAAGTCTAGGACATATTTTCTTTGGGAGATAAAGATTCCTTTGCTTGATTTAGTGACTTCAACTCCCAAGAAGTATTACAACTTCCCTAAATCCTTAATTTCAAATTCATAAGCAAGGAGTTTCTTCAACGTAACCATCACCTCTGTTTCACTTCTTGTTTCCATAATGTCATCAATATAGACAATAAGAAGCATGATCTTACCTTATGAATGCTTGATAAATAGGGTATGGTCTGCATTATCCTAGTGATAACCAAAGGAAATCATGAACCGTCTAAACTTTTTAATCCTTGCTCTAGATGATTATTTTTCCTATACAAGGCCTTTTTAGCCTACAAACCTTCCCTTATGTCTTTTCATCTTTAAACAAGGAGAAACTCCTTATACACCTTCTCCTCCAGATCCCTATAAAGGAAAACATTTTTAACATCAAACTGCTATAAATCCCAATCTAAGTTAGCTACACAAGATAGCAGAATTATGATTGTATTCATATTAGTAGCAAGACTAAGGTTTTCTGGTAGTCCACTCTATATGTTTGAGTAAAGCATCTAGCCACCAATTTTGCTTTATATCTCTCAATAGATCAATCTGGCTTATGTTTCACTGTGAATACCCATTTGCAACCAACTGTCTTTTTTCCTTCTAAAGCGATGACAAGTTCCCAGATCTCATTTTTTTTCCAGGGCCTTCATCTCCTCAGCTATAGCTTCTTTCCAATAGACATTTTCCAGTTCTTCTGTCCAATCCTGGAGAATAGGCACAGAGGAAATAGACAAGAAAAAGGCTTTATAGAGAGGAGATACTGAGTCATAAAAAACAAAGTTAAAAATTGGGTGCTTAGTGTAAGTTCTAACACCTTTCTGAAGAGCAATGGGCTTATCTAAATCATGAGATAAATCATATTCTAACTCACCAGTGTTTTTAATGGAAGAGGATGGCATAGACCTCATGATATTTACCATCAGAATAATAACCATATAATTGCTTTATATAAATAGTTCACATCTAAATGAATCTAACTTAGTAGGCAAAGGAAAAGATATGTATCTCCCTTTCTTTGCTACTTCTCCTTTTTAAGATATTAAGAATGGTAGGAATATGGTTTTGGTACATACAAAAGGAAAATGCTATATTCTTAATCTTGAGCTAGTTCTCTCTTGGAATGAACTTTGGCACAAGGAAGAAGCATCTCATGGAATTAACATTATGCAATGTGGTTTCTTGAACTTTGAATATGGTTTTGGTACATACAAAGGGAAAATGCTATATTCTTAATCCTGAGCTAGTTCTCTCTTGGAATGAACTTTGACACAAGGCAGAAGCATCTCATGGCATTAACATTGTGCAATGTGTTTTCTTGAACTTTGGATATGATTGATTTAATGGCTAGTAATAGGAATGTGGTTTCTTGGAAAGTTGTTTTAAGTAGGATCAATGCTTACCTATGCAATATAATGGATATGATATAGTTTGAAGTTGTTATTGTTGACTTCACTTAATTATGATCCTTCCTTCCTGCACTTGAAAATCAGTCACACTCGTATCATATTCTAATAATAGACCATATTAATTTTGTCTCTACATTACTACAACATACATGTTTATAAAAATGAATTACAGGGAAAAGAACAGGTAAGATTCCCAAGTTCCAATATGTGGGTGAATTTTAAAAGAACTTTAACTCCTACAATCTAATATTGTTGCCCAATCTATGTAGGACAATGCCTAAGTCTGCTTCAAGTTAAATACAGCCATCACAATTCACAATTTTTATAAAGCACCAAGGAAAGGTTGACAATACTCTCTAGTTAATCACTTATGCATTTAATGTGTCGAATGGGCTATTTTCTAGTTTACAGTTACACATGAGTATCAGACACCTTTACTTTCAATTTACACACCACAACAACTGGTAGCAAAAACTAGAATGACCTCTTATCCTAGCATCAGTTGAGTCAGTCCAATAGCAGTAATTTTCCTATACATGTTTAACAAAAAAAGATAAAAATAAGAACTAAAGACTATCACTGATAAGATGCAGACGTTAATCAAAAGTCAAGTAATAGAATTCATCTCAAAATAGTGTGAAGATTATTTATTCTCTGTTGCATTACTTGATCAAAATAAACCACAAAACCAAGCTAATCAAGAAAGCTTTAAGCCCACAAAACTAGAAAAAGAATACACATTTTGATTCAAGAATAAAAGAAAAAAATATGAAACTCTACGATAATATTGAAGTGGTTACTCAAAGTCTCAGCGTATCTATAAAATAGAAGGTGCAGCTTCAGTTAATTAAGAAAATAGAAAAGTCAAGAAAAGCTCCACAAAAATAATCTCTCCATAAAAATGTATTCTTTTGATAGAAAATGGACTACTGATCCCCCTATCAACCTCATCAAAATGGTTGCCTCCTAAGTTCATGTTAACAAGTATTTTAATTCCTGTAGCGTAAAAAATGAGTTAAAATAACAAACAAAATGAAAAGACTTGTGCATGGCCTCTAAAGTAGCCTCTAAAAAGGATTTGTCCATCTTTCTAGCCCGACATACAAAATGAATCATGCTTTGCCCTTAGCCAACAAGTGAACAAGCTAAATATTCAAAAATAGATCACAAGATCAATATATAAATCTCACTTTGTACAAATGTACATAGAGGTACAAGTTATTGGTGACCTACAGCTTAGCATGTTTTGCATAACACCTTTTCACCTTCTTTTTCTTGCTACGACCCATAATGGAAAATAAATGAGAAAAACACATGAAATGTACAGATTCAAGTTAACCTCCAGCACCATTGAGACCTAAAGGGAACTAAGCCTCTATGGCAAGATGAACCAAACATATGAACCCTTCAACATCTTGGTCGTTGAATTCAATGACTCTCATAATAGATGGAATAAACTCTTTATTTTATGCTTTTTCCAAACTTATTTAACAGTTAAGAAAGCAATCTGATATTTTTTATGCCTCCATTGCAAAATATGCGTTATATATCTACTAACTGATCAAAATACTACAATCTTAATATCTGGCACAACCCATACTCAAGAGAATGCACATAAAGCCATTACTAGTAAATATATTCTTTATTAAGCCATATGCCTAGAAGTGGAATCTAATATAAGCATTTTTTGGTTGAATTTTTGGAAATGAAATTATGTTCTCTAGACTTGGTAATCAAATTGCTACCTACCAGTATATTTTAAACAAAAAATCAATTTTAAAATGTCAAACCTCTAGTTAGACATTGTCATTCACCTCTCTGATATTTAAATCCAGACAAGTGGTACTGCGGAAACAAATTATAATTTCCATAGCTAGATCTAAAGATTTACATAAATTATTTAAGAATAAGGAGAAAGAAAACACGAATGAATTGAGTTACAAAGTCAAAAAGTTGAAGAAAACTTGTATAGTTTTGCTAAACATCAAAAATTTCTAGAAATTTGAGAAACTGAACCCTTGGATAAGCAAGTCTTTTATTGTTGCTTGGTTATTTAGGTTATCAACATCTAATGCAGAAAAGATGGTGATTCACTAAAGGAAAATCTAAGAAAGGCATCAGCATACTATATTTTAGCAAATTAAGCAATGTGTAAACACTCATTATAGAGGCATCAACAAAATTCTAGTCAATTTGCTCAAGACACATAAAAATATACAAATATAGGAACACTCCAAGGCGACCAAATGACAAGAATTTGTTAAATGTTTGCAACATCTCCTCAACGTCAAATGCCTTATATAACGATGGTCGATTCTTTTATTATAAAATAGAAACCTTTCACATTCTATTCTAAAGACTTAGGAGCTGAGCAGATATTAAAAAAAGTTTTATGCATCAAAAAATAGATACAAGACTACACATATTCTATCAAATTTTATCATAATCACTTAAGTTGCACCTCGCCTTAAGTTAGAGAAGTAACAAAATTAGCAAGAACTAAATCATAAGTAGAAGTAAAAGCCATAATAAAGTTTATCCCAAAGCTCAAACAACCGTTCATCAGGCCTATTAAGAAAATCATTCTTACTATAACAAAAGATTAAGACTTGACCACAAAAGCGTTTGAAACAATGCCCTCTATTGACTAAAGTTATTAGATTGGATTATTTTTGTGTATATATTTAGGAATTAATATCTGTAGTGATCTCTTCCTATAATTAAGAGATCTCTTCCTATAATTGAGAGATTTGATTGCTAAGAATATCTATTAGTTATTCTTAGACCTCTTATATATATACCATAGAAATTCGATGTATAGATGTTCAATATAGAATTGTTTTCTTCATTATTTTCTTTAAGGAGCCTTGTCTGATTTAAGGACCTATTCTTTAACTTAGAATTTTTTCCTTGGCTGTTTCTCTTTGTTTAGAACAGTGAATGATTGAGTTTGTACTTATGCAAAAACAACGTGCTTTTCCTCTCACCGCCTACCCAGCCTGTTTTAGACCTGACTGTTGACCCTATTTGTGACAAACTTGACATCACTGGTATAGCCATACTTCACCATACCCCACCATAGATCGCTAGCTTCTAACATCCATGAAGTTCATATTCCACCCTTTGGCCATCTTTTCATCTTGAGTCTTAAACCACCAGTGTCGTGAGCTCTTATTCATCCTCCCTAAGGTGTCTAACCTCTGATAGCTCATCAGAAAAAAAAAAAAAGGACAAAAGTCTCCGGTTATTTCTAAATCCTATTTGTTGCTATAGATTTTATTGTCCTGAGTGTTTCTTAAGAAGATAAATGGGAAAAAGATAAACCTTTCAAGTTTTAATAATCCTTCACTTCAAATCAGCCCCATGAAACTTAATGGGACCAATTGTCTTGCTTAATCAAGATCTTGTTTGTTGTTCATCAAAGCTATAGGCTTACAAGGTTACATTAATGGTGATAGTCAAAGACTTGATATCAATAATCTTGATTATAATCATTGGGAATCTAAGAATTCCTTTATGATGTCATGGCTTATCAATTCAATGCAACTGGAGATTGCTCAAACATATTTATTACTTGACATTATAACAAAAATATGGCAGGCTGCTTCTCTGACGTGCTCTCAAGTAGGTAATAAAGCGCAAATTTTTTATATTCCTAATAAAGTGCATAACACGAAACAAAGAGATACAACTGTATCATAGTAATTTGTGGAGCTGCGTGAATTGTGGCAGGAACTAGATTATTATTAGGATTTCAAGCAGAATGCTTAAAAGATGCCACTAAATTCCAAAAGTTGATAAAGGAGGATCAAGTATTTAATTTTTTTAGCGGGTCTTAACCCAAAATATGATCATATAAGAGGCATCATAGTTGGAAAAGAACCTTTCCCTTCAATAAAGCTTACACATTCTTTCGTTCAACAAAAAGAAAGTAGAAGAAATGTTATGCTACATACAGCCATTGTTGAGAAACTAGGGTTAATGGCTAGTTCTATTGAGAAGACAGAATCTGATAAGGATCCTTTGCACTGTGATTATTATGGAAAAAAAGGCATACTAAAGAAACCTACTAGAAACTGCATGGGTGGCCAAATTAGAGTCATGGAAAACATGACGGCTTAATGATAAGGGATCATGCTCACTTGGCTGAAGAGAATGAAGAATCTGAAGCACCGTCAACTGGAGTTTTATTTAATGAGGAACTTGAGAACTTAAGAAATCTTCTCTCAAAACTGGACTCTCCTTCCATAATTAGCACATCCAATATTGCAAAAGTAGGTATTGTGTACTCAAATCCTAAAGACAATCCTTGGATTATAAACTCTGGAGCTAACAGACATATGACAAGCTCTCAAAACCAATTTTTAACATATTCTCATGGGAAAAAAAGGGGATAAAGTTAGAATAGCATATGCATATTTTACCTCCGTATCTGGTACAAGTTCTATTAATTGTACTCCTAATATCACTTTATCATCAACTCTTCACGTACCTTGTTTTTCCTATCAATCTTCTTTATGTCAGTTCTATCACTAAGGATCTTAATTGCAAAGTTGAATTTTTTCTGACTATTGTATTCTTTAAAACCTCCATATAGGGCAGGGGATTGGAATTGGTAGACTATATGATGGCTTATATATCTTGGAAGAAAATCCCATGACAGCTGCTCATCAAGTGTCTCTTGGTATGATGTGATCAATAAGGAAATTCTACAATGGCATAGGAGGTTAGGACATCCCTCATTTTTTGCTCTAGAAAAATTATATCCAAGCTTGATTAAAGAACTTATTCAATTCTTTATTTTGTGAAGCATGTGAACTTGTCAAACATATGAGAAGTTCTTATCATTTATCTAATAATAAAAGTTTTGTTGCTTTTATGACAATTCACTTAGATGTTTAGGGTACTACTCAAAATCCCTCTCTTTCTGGCCATAGATGGTTTGTGATCTTTATTGATTGTTGCATAAGATTAACTTAGTTATATTTCATGAAAGCCAAGAATGATGTTTTTTGTGCTTTTAGGCTTTTCATAAAATGATTTGTACCTAATATGATGCTAAAGTTAAAATCCTGAGATCTAATAATGGACTAGAGTATATGGATGGAAAATTTAGTGCTTATCTAGATTCCTATGGAATAATACATCAAACCAGTTGTGCCTATATTAATGAACAGAACGGAGTTGTGGAAAAGAAGAACAGACATATTATGGAGGTAGCTCGATCACTCACATTCACCATCAATCTTCCAAAGGGATATTGGGGTGATGTCATCCTTTCAATTGTCTATTTGATCAATAGAATGCCACTTCGAATTCTGGACTTTAAAAGCTTTATAGAATTTTTGCAAGGTAAACATTCGTATGTCGTACGTCCAAGAATATTTGGGTGTATTTGCTTTGTTTGTGGTCAAAATTCAAGCAAGTTGGAGCCTAGAGCTTTGAAGTGTTTGTTTGTTAGATACTCTCCCACCATAAAAAGGATATAAATGTTATCTGGGGGGGGGGGGGGGGGGGGGGGGGGGGGGGGGGGGGGGGGGGGGGGGGGGGGGGGGGGGGGGGGGGGGGGGGGG
>JAOSBN010000178.1:23009430-23029647 GCA_027563595.1 Erythroxylum suave | reverse complement strand
TTTAATTGATTTCACCATAAATTTGATTATTGAAATTAAAGCTTTACTTATGAAATTATTTGGCTCATAATTATACCATTTATCTATCCTCTATATATAAAAAATTACAAACATACCAATCACTCTCATTCCGCTCTTCTATTCCTCTAGATTATGAGAGGAATGGAGGATTGCCCAAAACCAAGGAATGAAACTCCTATGTCTTCAATGATAGGTTTATACCAAACATCAAATATCATTCCACACCCATACTCTTTTTCCATACCCCCAAACAAGCACCCCTTAGAGTTTTGTTCCGATAACGATGAATGAAGGCATGTTTTACTTTCAATTCCCAAAACTCACCAAGAGAATTATGATAATTGGTAAATTCGTACGAAAGTCTTGCTTGGATCGCAAGATGTATGGGATGTTGTTGAGAAAGGAATTGCAACTTGAAAATGAAGATGATTTGACGCAAGTAAGTGGGATGTTTTGTGTAAGAAAGACCAATAAGCTTCGACTCTCATTCATATATGTTTGGACAAAAGCATGCTTTAAATAGTTTCTAGTGCTTCAACTGCCAAAGAAGTATCAGAAATTCTGCATAATTCTTTCAAAGGCAGTAAGGTAAAGTATGTCGTCAAACCTTGAGAGTTGAGTTTGAGTCTCTCAAGATGAAAAGCTCATAATCAATTTCTTCATATTTTTTAGAGTTCAATTAGTTGTTAACCAACTCAAAAGACATGAAAAAATTGTACAAAATTCTTGTGTTGTTGAAAAGTTTTGCAATATTTAAATCCAAAATCTAAGTATGTTGTTGTGGCAATTGAAAAATCAAAAGATTTAGATTCAATGTCTATTGATGAGTTGATGGGCTCATTACAAGCTCGTGAAGAATAAATGATAGAGAAGAAACCGCAATCTAATCAAATTCTTCTATCAAAATTTTCTTTAAAAGATAAGGAAGAAAATAAGGATT
The DNA here is from genome assembly GCA_027563595.1 of Erythroxylum suave. Taxonomy (NCBI): domain Eukaryota; kingdom Viridiplantae; phylum Streptophyta; class Magnoliopsida; order Malpighiales; family Erythroxylaceae; genus Erythroxylum; species Erythroxylum suave. The sequence continues at coordinate 23,028,686 of JAOSBN010000178.1, read as the reverse complement.
TCACTCAAAGAGAAAGAGGAAGAGGCCACTTTTGTAGTCATGGATGTAGAAATTATCAAGGTAGAGGAAGAGGATATTTTAATAGAAACTTTAATAACTTTGAAGATTCAAATCAGAGGCAGTCAGTAAGAGGGCGTGGCAGAGGAACTTGGTATAAAAGAGATGGTAAAAGAGCTGATGTACAGTGTTATACCTGTGGAGATTATGGTCATTATGTCTCTGAATGTAGAAATGGAGTAGAAAAAGAAGACAAAGCTTATTACGTAAAAGGAGAAAATGAAGAAGAATCAACCTTCTTCTTAATTTATAATAAAGAAAATAATCAAGAAGCATGGTTTTTGGGCAATGGTGCAAGCAACCACATGACAGGCAAGAAAAACTTATTTGTTTCTTTGAATGAATCTTTTAAAAGAACTATTTCTTCTGGAGATGACAATAATGTGAATGTTGAAGGGATAGGTAATATTTTGATTTTGGCTAAAAATGGATCTCATCAATTTATTTCCCAAGTATATTATCTGCCTTCGCTTAAAGCAAACATTTTGAGTTTAGGTCAACTTTTAAAGAAAGATTATGATATATTATTTGCCTTCGCTTAAAGCAAACATTTTGAGTTTAGGTCAACTTTTAAAGAAAGATTAAGATATTCAAGTGAAGGATGGTGGATTAATGATTAGAAATTGTGAAGATAAGTTGATTGCTAATGTTAAAAAGTATAATGTTTTCTCTTAAAATTCAAACTAAAAATGTGAAGTGTTTGAAGCTTGTCTGACCGATTCTTTTGGGTTTGGCATCAACGAATGAGACATTTGAATTTTAATAGTTTGAAGCGATTGGTGAAAGAAAAGATGGTGCATGGCTTTCCTCTTATTGATCATCCAAATCAGATTTGTGAAGGTTGTATTTATGGGAAGCATTTTAGAAATAGATTTCAAAAGGAGTCATTTTCAAGATCATAAAAAACACTCTAACTTGTACATGTTACTATATGTGGCTCAATTATTCATCTCACTTGGTAAGAACAAGTATTTCCTATTGTTTATTGATGATTTTTGTCAAAAAACTTGGGTTTATATTTCAAAGGAGAAATATAATGCTTTTGAGACCTTCCAAAAATTCAAAATGCTGGTGGAGAATGAAAGAGGCTATTTGATTAAAGTCTTAAGAACAAATAGAGGTGGTGAGTTCATTTCTAAACAATTTGATGATTTCTGCAAATCTTATGGAATTAGAAGATTCTTGACAATCCCAAGGTCATCACAACAAAATGACGTTGTGGAGAGGAAGAACAAAATCATTCTGGACATGACTAGAAGCATATTAAAGAGCAAACACATGCCTAAGAAACTGTATTTTTAACTGTATATTTGAGCAACAGATGTTTTACAAAAAGCTTATAGAAAATTAGTCCTCAAGAGGCATGGAATGATAAAAAACCTACTCTTTCTCATTTAACATTTTTTAGTTATGTTACGTATGCTCATGTTGTTAATGAAACAAGAGTAAAGCTAGATGATAAAAGTGAAAAGCTTGTGTTTATTGGCTATGATGCAAAGTCTAAGGGTTATAGACTTTATAATCCTAGAAGCAAGAAGATTGTTTTTAGTCGAGATGTCAAGTTTGATGAAGATGAATGTTAGAACTGGGAAAATCAAGAGGAAGATTATAACTTTCTTCCAATATTTGACGTTGATTTTACTTAAAATAAAAATGAATAGCCTATGTCTCCTAGAGTGTCTTTTCCAATAACAACTCACGCTGATTTGAGTCCTTCAAGCTCCTTCAAAAGGCCTAAAAAAATAGAAGTCTTCAAGACATTTATTGAGACACTAATGAAATCAACAATTCTGCTCTCTTTCGTTTGTTTTGCAGGTGCAGAATCATTAAACTTTGAAGATGTAGTAGAAGATCAAAAATGGAGAAAGGCCATAGATGAAGAAATAAATTCCATTCACAAAAATGATACATGGAGATTGGAATTCTTCTAAAAGACAAGTATGTTGTTGGTGTCAAATGAATTTACAAAATCAAGAAAAATGAAAGAGGACAAGTTCAAAGCTAGATTGGTTGCTAATGGTTATAGCCAACAACAAGCATTGATTATGACGAAGTCTTTGCTTCGATTGCTCATTTGGAAATAATCAAATTAATCATGGCATTGGTTGCACAAATCCAAATAGAGAATTTGTCAAATAGATGTCAAATCTATATTTTTGAATGGACACTTGAAGGAGGATGTTTATATTGAACAACCTCCTAAATATGTTGTCAAAGATCATGAAGATAAAGTGTTGAAGTTGAAGAAGACCTTATCTAAAAGCACCCATCCTGGAGTTTCCCTTTCAAAACCCAAGTGGAGCCCTCCCAACGACTCCACGGTAGTCCTTCAATCGATATCTAACTCAACAGAAGGGTTCCTATAAAGCCAACTTGTTCAACTATTAAAACCCTTTTATATATTAAAAGTTAAAAGCGTGGAAAATAACGGAAAGTTTTTATTAAAAATTTCGGAAGCATAACGATTGCATTTCGACATTCCCAAAATTGTTAAAATCCCTTTCAAATTTCAAAACACTTCTATATTCATATAAATTTCTCAACTACATATTTGGACTTCAAGTCCACTTACAAGAAACCCCAAACAAATAATTCTCAACAATCACTACAATAAACTTTTAAAAGATAAAACATATTCATGCATTTCGTTTAAAAGCCTTTATAAACATCCATTCTTTACACAAATGTACATATCAAAATGAAACAAGCACAACAGCACCTAACGATACAACTAATCCTGTGGCGGAGTCCTGATTACTGCAACACCTGTACGCATACCTGGAGTGGTTTGTTTAAAAACATAAAAATAAAAGTGAGCTAAACGAGCTCAGTTAGTATAATTAGTTTACAAGAAAATTGAAATTTTTATAACAATATAATAGGTATTCCATACAATCATAAAACTCATGGTAAAACATTTTCAATTACATTTTATTCGTGCATAATCAAATCTGGTAATAACATAACATTTGTAAAACTCAATTTCAATTTTTCTGAAATACTATTTCAAAACGCTTTTCGAAATTCAACTTATAATATAAAAGTTTTGATTTTCCATTTTCCTTAATCAATAAACAATGGTGGCAATAAGTTTTGTGAAAACTTTAATACTAAAAAAATAATAGTTAATCACTAGAATTGGTATCATACGATACCTCTCAAATCAGTTTTAAAGTAAATAGTGGCGATATTATTATTTTCATGAATTTTCTTACTCAGCTAGCCCACCACAAGTTTCTTTACCATATGGTATACTAGGCTTAAAGTCACATAACTGATTCTATCGCTTAATCATAATAGGTTAACCGCTATAAACCAATAGTTACGTAGCTAGTTCTACATTGCTTACCCATAACAAGTCACAGAATTAGTTTTATATTGCTTACCCATGATTGGTTAAGCTAATTACAGAGCTAATTCTACATCGCTCACCCGTAATAGGTTAACTACTATAAACCAGTATAATAATGTGTATAAAGCCTAACGGTGTACCATAGGTAAAAGCAACTCATACTTTTTCAAATCAGCTTATTTTCAAAATCAATTATGGGAAGATTCATAATAATTCAATTTAATGCATAATTTCAATGTAACTTCCAATCATACAAAATTTAACTTTCAAGTTAAAACTCATATATTGCTCAAGCATAATCATATGCTAGCAATAATCACTTCTAAAATATCATTTGCATAAAACTCAAAATAAATATTCATTTCATATTCAAATGAAAACCATTTGCATAAAATCTATTTAAAGAATACTCACATGTCATCAATTATTTTGTAAATAATTTAATCATATAAAATACTTAAAATACACTCACAACTTTTTACGTGGAATTGTCAAGGGGCAAGGGGCAAGGGGCAAGGGGCCGACATTTTCTGACTATTTTATGTGCCTACATTAGGAATATAAGCCAGGAATTTTGGTGATCGCAGAACCGAGGATAAGTGAACTTCGTGCAGAAGGCGTCATTAAAAAACTAAGCATGGACTACTCGTTCAGGGTTGAAGTAGACGGGTTCAGCAATTAATTCACTCGTTAGTTCGTTACGGAGAGCACACTTTCGAATTCACTGCAGTCTATGCCAGCTTGCAAAGGACCAACCAGAAATTTCTCTGGAACCTATTACGCGAGATCGGAGCATCTGTAATGAGGCCATGGCTAGTTGGGGGGGACTTCAATGCGAAATTATATCAAGAGGACAAACGGGGGGGATCACAACGCAGTTCGGTGGTGAATCAGGACTTCAACGATTGGGTCCAGCGGTGTGGCCTACAAGACCTGGGGTTTATTGGGTCACGTTATACTTGGCACCGAGGAAACATACAAGCTCGATTAGATCAGGCGTTCTGTTCACCGGTTTGGTGGGAGCTGTTCCCTCACACCGAGAATAAGCATTTATCATTTCTGGACTCGGACCACCGGCTAATCCTGGTAAATTTTAACTGTCAAAGAAGCTCTAAAGGCAATCCCCCACCTTTTTGGTTCCAATCGGCGTGGATTGCTCATGCAGATTTCCCCACGTTTGTTGCTGCTCAGTGGGCCCCGGATGACACGACATTGATGCATTCGTTAAGTCGATTGTCACATCACCTCACACATTGGAATCGGACTGTATTCGAAAACATTTTTCACCACAAGCGTCGGTTATTAGCACGATTGGAAGGTATCTAGAGGGCAATGCAACAGGGGGAGACTGATACCCTCTTGGCCCTAGAGGATCACCTAAGTGAGGAACTCATCCAGGTGTTATGTGAGGATGAATTATACTAGCACCAGCAAACTCGATGTGATTGGTTGCTCATGGGGATCAGAACACCACGTATTATCACAGACTCACTTTACATAAAAGAACGAAACTAAAGATTACACGTCTGATCGACGAACAGGGGCATACTATTGTAGATCAAGCAACTTTGAGTGCCATGGCCAGGAACTATTTTGCCCAATTGTACACAGCTGAGGATGATTTACCTCCATACCTCCAGTGCACCAAAACCTTCTCTCGGTTACCAGAGGAGGTACTCCTAGACATAGGACAACCGATTCATGCTTCCGAAATCAAAACAGCGTTGTTTGGCCTCCACCCCAATAAAGCGCCTAGGGTGGACGAGTATATGACCCTATTTTTCCAAAAGCACTGGGCAATCGTGGGACCGTCGATAGTGTCATACATATAGCGGGTGTTCTGCAATGAAATTTGGGAACAGGATGTGAATCGCACTATCCTAATCCTAATCCCTAACGTCCCATCTCCTACCTGTATTACTCAATTTCGCCCTATCAGCCTATGCTTCGTCCTTTACAAGATCATTTTGAAAGTGATCGTTAACCGGCTAAAACCGCACTTGGATAGAATAGTGGCTAACACACAATGTAGCTTCGTCCCTGGGCGTCATTTGATAGATAATGTTATTATCGCTCAAGAGATAATACATTCCATGCAGCAGAAGACTGGGAAGACTAGATATTTCACTCTTAAAGTGGATCTGGAAAAGGCATATGATCGATTGCACTAGACGTTCCTGTTTAAGACCCTCCAGGCCATCGGCCTTCCCCATCACCTTCTAAGCGTCATGATGAGATGCGTGGCTATGACATCTGTACAGGTGGTGTGGAATGGTAAGCTGTCTGACTCATTCCAGCCGACTAGGGGCATTCGCCAAGGCAACCCCATTTCACCTTACTTATTTGTGCTCTGCATGGAGAGGTTAGGGCACCTCATTGACCACGCAGTGGACCAAGACCTGTGGCAACCGTTTCGATGGAGACGCGCTGGACCGGCTATCTCGCATTTGTTTTTCACAGACGATCTCATCCTATTTGGCGAAGCCACTGACGTGCAGCTCGATACGATCTCGTGAATCTTGGAGCAATTCTGCCAAGCATTAGGACAACGGGTAAATCAAAGTAAGTCCTAGATCTTTTTCCTAAGAATGTCCCTATGGAACGGGCTCGGCGACTTGGCCAAGTGTTACAAGTACGGTGTACCGATAACCTGAGGAAATATTTAGGAGTGCCATTGATTCATGAACATACAGAACGACATACCTACCAGTACATTCTAGATCGCGCATAGCAAAAATTAGCAGGCTGGAAAGCGAAAGACTTATTTTTCGCAGGCCGAGTCACATTGACACAGTCTGTTCTAGCATCCATTTCTATATTTAAGATGTAAACTGTCCGGTTTCCACGACGATTCTGCAATGACTTGGAAAAAATTATGCGGTCATTCATCTGGGGTTGACCACTAGCCACAGCAAAGTACACCTTGTCCACTGGAATGCCGTTTGTATGCCTAAATAGTCGGGAGGACTAGGGATCAAACGAGTTTGGGCTACTAATGATGCACTATTAACTAAACTAGGTTGGGAGCTGATCAATCGACCATCAGCTTTATGGGTGCAAATTCTTCGAGAGAAATATCAACTCGATTTCACTCAGCTTCCAAACTGTCTGCAGAAATCTAGAGCATCGATCATATGACAGGGAATCTTTGCTACGTGGCATTACGTCTGCCAAGGACTGCGGTGGATAATTGGTAATGGTAAAAAGACCCGGTTCTGGCTCAATCACTAGCTCCTAGATTGGGGAACCCTAGCCATCCAAACAACGTCGCCTCTCCCAGAAGAGATGTTGCATACTCCTGTTCAAAAATATGTGAATGAGAGAGGAAATTGGAAATGGGACATGATGCAGCCTTATCTTCCTCCCTATGTGTGCGGGCTCATCGCTCCGTCTGCGGACATTATACAGCCCTTGGATGAACATAAGGGTGAGGATGTAATTGTCTGGGGGCTAGGACCTTCTGGAAAGTTTACGGTGGCCACAACCTATGACTTAATTGTCAATTCGGACACTATCCCACAGAATCCTATCTAGAAAGCGGTCTGGAAATAGGCCAGCCCACAACGCATTCGGAGCTTCCTGTGGCTTTAGGCCCAAAAGAAATTGCTGACTAATCAACAGCGATTCGATAGACATCTCACGATGGATACAAGTTGTAATCATTGTGGACAGATCGAGACTTTAATGCATGCACTACGAGATTGCCCTCGAGTGATGACATTCTGGTGCCATTTTCACCTTGAGGCGAAAGTGCCTAACTTTTTTCGGCAGGATGAGGCCACGTGGCTAGGATCAAATATTACTCAACATATTACAACCCCAGTGGGCGCCTGGCCGATAGTCTATGGCGTCGCTTGTTGGTTGCTTTAGCAATAGCAGAATCGCAATTTATTTGAACCAAGGTTCGTGTGGCCGAGGGAAGGACATCGCATTGTAATAGACTATGTTCAATGGATAGCAAAAGCCCAAGAAGTCTACGGTAGAGTTTCGCTGCCAATGGGATTGTCGGTCGGAGTTGAAGTATGTTGGCATCCACCGCAGGACAGATGGACCAAATTAAATATAGATGGAGTTGTGCATCAGAGTACTAGGAGGGGTACGGCTGGGGGATTACTTAGAAATGCTGCTAGGGCATGGTGCGGGGGATTTTTCACAAATATAGGCCACTGCTCATCTTTACAAGCCGAGCTAATGGGGGTACAGGAAAGCCTACAACTGGTGTGGAACTTGGGAATCTGACATGTCATCCTTGAGTCAGATTCGTTAGAGGTTATTAATATCCTATCTTCTTCAACCAGTTGTGTGACTAGGTTCATTTCTTGGTGCAGGCTATTCGGGAGTTGTTGGATTGTAATTGGGGCGTCCAGATTCAGCATATGTATCGTGAAGGGAACCAGAGCGCTGACCACCTGGCAGCTATGGTAGCGCAAGCCAGTCTCGGGCTGCACGTTCTGTCAGAGGTCCCACTAGCCCTTAGGTCGTGGATCCAACGGGACATCCTAGGCGAGTCTTATCGGCGAGGGAAACTTTAGTTTTGTCATTAGTTTTTCTTTCCTTTGTATACAAAAAAAAACACTCACAACTTTGCAAACTTATCGCCAAGTACACTCACGCATTCGGTGCCACTCCCCTACCACTTTTTCCTCCAATTTTTTGGGCATTTTATTCCTTCTAATCACCATCAAATTCTATAATAAAAATGACTATTCTCTTCTTCCTCTCTCCTTGGTTGATGTTCACCCTTGGCTTCTCTTCTTTTCCCTTTCTTTTTGGTTTTATGGTTACTCTCTCACCACTCTCAAGTTGTTGGTAAAAGAATGAAGCAAAATGTCTTAAGTTTTGCATTTTATAGTTGTTTACTGGATAACACATGTCACCTTCTTATTTGTCATCACTAATGACTCATCACACACATGTCAATTTCTCATCAGTCATCTCTAATGACTCATCACACACATTTCACTTTTTCATTAGTCATCTTTAATTACTCATCGATCCACTAATATCATGTAAAAAGACCAAACTGTCCTTTGATGTATTTAATTCACAAACTAAAGGAATTAAATCCCGAAATTATTCCACAATTGTCCTATCATCAAATTGACTATGAAATACTCTAACAATAATTGTTGATTGGATGCTTACAAAATTTTCAAATAGGTTTAAAATCCTCAATACCCATTATTTTCCAAAAAGGGTAGTTTAGTCCAATAATTTTGGATTACTCGAATTTTTTTTCAAACAACCTATGTTTTGACCCACTTCAATTCCTAGGGACTCCAATCTTAATTCTGAAGCTGTTCAAATATTTTGAAATTATTTGGTAACTTTTCAATTGCTTGGAATAATTTTCGGCTTAAATTTGAAATCACTAAATGTCACCAAAATAGTCCATATTTTATTCAAAAGCGTCACCTAAATCTCCAAAGCATATTTTGGGGCTTTTAAAGCTCATTCAGACTCATTTCGTAGCTTTTCAGAGTTTTTGAAAATTTCCAATAAATTTTTGGTTGAGTCTAAAACCGCCTTTGGTCTATCTGTGATCTTTGTTATAATCTCAATAATACATTTAAATGCTTAAATTACTCTAGTATACTATAAATAGAGCATACTCTATAAAATGCATATACAACACATTACACAGTACAATAATCTAACTAGGATATTACAATATATGGTTTAAAGCAAGCACCAAGAGTTTGGTACAACCGCATTGACAATTACTTTGCTCAAAAGGAATTCATTAAATGTCCACATGAATATGGTCTTTATGTGAAGAAAAAGGATATTGGTGATATGTTAATTGCTTGTTTGTATGTTGACGACTTGATTTTTATAGGAAACAATTCAGCATTATTTGATGAATTTTAAATGTAGATGATAGCATAATTTGAGATTGCTGATATAGGGCTTATGTCTAATTATCTTGGAATTGAAGTGAAGCAATAAGATGAAGGCATTTTTGTTTCAAAAAAGAATTATGCAATGAAGATTTTAAAAGACTTTAACATGGAAAATTGTCAACCGGTTTCTACACCAGTTGAATGTGGAGTAAAGCTACTAAGATTTGATGATGGTGAAAAGTGGATTTAACCATGTATAGAAAGCTTATTGGAAATTTAAGGTACTTGACTTATTATAGACCTAATATTCTTTATAGAGTTGGAATTATTAGTCGATATATAGTCTCCAACTATCACTCATTTTAAGGCTGGTAAAAGGATTTTGAGGTATCTTAAAGGAACTCTTGATTATGGCTTGTTTTATTCATGTTCCAAGAATTGCAATCTATTTGGGTACATGATAATGATTGGGGAGGTGATGTTGATAATAGAAGAAGTACTGCTGGTTTTTTGTTTAGATTTGGAGATGCTGTATTTACTTGGAGTTCAAGTAAGCGACCCAACGTTACTCTTTCAATATGTAAAGTAGAGTATGTGGCTACTACTGGTTGTGTTTGTCACGCTATGTGGTTGAGAAAATTATTAAAGATGATTTATATGTCACAAAAAGAAGCTACTAAGAGTTTTGTTGACAACAAATCATCAATTACATTAGAAAAAAATTCCTATTTTGCATGATAGGAGCAAGCACATAGATACAAGATGTCATTTTATACAAGAGTATATCAGCTAAAAGGAAGTGTAGCTTAAATATGTGAAATATCATGATCAAATTGCAGACATATGCACTAAGGCATTGAAGGTTAAAGAATTTGCAAGATTGTGCGCAAGACTTGACATAACCAGATTTTGAGATTACAAGAAAGTGTTGAAAAAATAAACTTAAAATAAATGTGCTATTATTTCTAGAACTCTCTTTAGTTTCTTAAGAAGTCTGTTTAGTTTCTTGAGAAAGCTAAGAGTTGTTTTGTATTTCTATATAACTATTATTCTATTTTAGTGAAATAAAGACAAACGTTTAAGACATCTTCTAGCTTCTCTTTGTTTTCTCCTATGGGTCTCTTCAATTCTATCTCTATTTTTCTAACAGCGCCAACCCCCAACAATCCCCAAGCCCATGGAAAACGGAACTTGGAGATGATAAAATGATAAATATATAAATTGCTTTGAAGTAAGAAGCAAATAAGTTGCACAATCAGGAAAGTTTATAGGGAAGCTTGCTGATAACTTGAGTTGAAAATAAAATAAATTTTTTCTTAATCATGATTTTAAGAACCTCTTAATTTTCCTGAAAACTGTGATTAAATAGGATGGCGGGAAAAATAAAAAATGAAAAGGATTTGTAATGTCATAAGAGACCATGAATTTAAAGTTGAATGTTAGAGACTATAGTTCTGGGCATTAAAAAGGACATAAAGTTTATTTACAACTTAAAATCTCCACAAATAATATCAGTAATTATTGGGATTTTGATTCATAATCATGGATGAAATTAACCAACACATGCTATTGTAATGAAAGGACGTGCACGTTAATCATATTTAAACTACAAAACTTTACCTAGGTAATATTTAGGTAATTAATAGAATACGTGTGACTCAAAACACAGGGAATGTAACTCTTTTAAGAAAAATGATTAACTTAAACCTCATAAGTCATCCCCACTTTTGCCTTGCATTTCGACTTACCCACTTTTATAGGTATCTTCATCCAAAGGGAACCTTTTGAACCCAATGTCTCACACTCACCCATTACGTATACAAACATAATCTTCCTTTAATGCATTATTAATGAATTCCAACTCTCCTTCAACTTCTTGTGTTACTTTATGCCATGCATTCATTCAATTAATTTATTCAAGTTGCATTCATGTATTATTTTTAAAATTTTCTTAGTTGTAGTTTCATCAAAACTGGATATTCATAAAATTGTAAAACTAGCACATGTTATGTTTCTTTCTTATAAAAAAAGTATTTGATCTGATAAATTAGAGTATGGAGATACTTAACAAACATGTGTGTGCTTATTAGAGAATAAGTTCGCTAAACTGATCCAATTATGAGGATTCCAAATAGAATATTACTTGTGTGTTTGTGGATTTTTTATTATGATAGTTATATAATTGATACTTAGACTTGAGATTACCAACGAATCTCATATGAGAATTATTGTGTTTTGATGTTACTTATGACCTATCCTATTTAAGGTAGCTCAGTAAATAGTATTTGTATACAGTATGAACTATATGGAGATAGTCGAGTAAGTCAATAAATGATTCATCATTATAAAGTAATTAGAGAGAATATTCCAATGTTTTTTATTAGTCCTAATTTAAGAAATTCTCTAGTTAGAGTGAATTGACATTTGAAAATATTTCTTCAAATATCAATTATAAATCAATTACTAATTAGCAAAAACGAGCATAATTGGAATTAAAAGGGTACACTATATCCATACCCTGTTTGATTGGAACAAAGGATGATAAAATAACAAAATTATACATCATAGCTATGCATGAACAAGTTAAGTCAAACTGCTTTGACATTCATAATGTTTGGGTGGTTATGACATGCTGCTAGACCTTAATCTTGATCTATGAATATAAATTATTTAATGAGAAAATTAAAGGTAAATAAAAATGAGTTTTAATTTGTCTAATTCTAATTATGAATTATAATTTATAATCATTATCAATATATTGGGAGCTTAATTGGTCACACATAAAGAGCAACTAAAAAGAGAAAAATAAATTTAAATTAATTTGGACTTAATTGTTAAGTTTGAGAAACTTTAGGGATCAAATATTAGATATTAGATATTTGATTTTATTAAAATTAAATTAAATTATTAAAAGATTTTGATTTTAATTATAATTGGAATATTTAATTTTAATAAAAATAAATCCCTTAAGTTTTTTTTATATATAGAAAATTAGTCGAAGGGAGCTAACACTCTTGTTTATTTCCTCTCACAGAGTTTTTTTTACTACTTTATGGATATCATTAAAGGCTAGATGCATGAACAACTTGTGGTTCACATCTTGAAAAGGTTTCAAAAACATTTTAACAGGAGTTTCGAATCAAGGATGTCTTTATTTTATGATTCATATTTTTCAAGCTATTCAATTATTGTGATTCGATCGAAAATTGTAAAATTTTAATTTTTTTTATTATGCTCGTGATTTGATCAAGGTTGGTTTCCCAATTGTGATATCAGAGCTACCTTTAGTTTTATTTAACTTGAATCAATTGCTTGTTTGCTATTGATTTAATAAAACTTAAGGCTGAAACCATACTGTAATGAATTAGAGTAGTTTATGATTTAATTAATTCTCAAATTTGTTTTCTGGAAAAAAAATTCACTTTGGCTCTGATATTTTTATTGTGCCGGTGGAATATCACGTTTCCCTCTTGTCCATTTGTTTCTAGAAATTGAAAACCACAACTGCCACATCTTTATTGGCAACTGAAAATTGGTTTTATATGTGCATTTGTTCTGGGGTGATTTTCTATTTATTGTGAAACCTAAAAAAAACACTTAAGATGCATGCTCCATTATTGCCTTTTTTGTTTTTATGCTTTGGTTTATTAATTTCTCGAAACCGATGGAGCTTTCCGGAAAAACAAATATGTATGCCACGCTAGCTTCAAATTAGGCTTTGATTTGTTTGTGAGAATGTAATTTTAGGTGCTTATGTTTGTGTGAATGTGTAGTAGATTATTACTGGTGGCTTGCACCGTCACTAGTGAATCACCCTCTGTCACAAAAGGTGACACTAGCGGTGATTGTCGACACTAGCAAGGGTGAGAAATGTCCTTGAGGAAGCGAAATTTGCCCAATAGTTGAATATAAGGCATTGGCATATGATGCAGTATAGATGAGACAGGAGCTATCAGAAACCTCGAATAGCTTCGACTGGAACAAACAAAAGTAACAGGAGTTGCTTTGATGCTTGCCGTATATGGGTCAGAAAGTCCTCACTCCTTTTTCATTTTATTTTTTATATATTTCTAAGCCTTATTTAAATTAAATTGGGACCAAAGTAGTTTAAATTATTAATAAATTTGAAAAGTTTATTTTCTAAATGCTTGAAAATTGTTTTCAAAGGATTATCTTTATTAGGAATATTTTGGAATTTAGCTTAATTTTTCAAATAGTTGAATCATTAAATTAAATTAATTATCAAATCAATAACTAGATTTAAGCAAAGGTTTTTAATGATTTCTTTCATAATTTGATTATGTTAGAAATATTAATATCATCATCATAACCTAGTCCGAAATCCCGCAATAAAGCGAGGTTTGGAAAGGTCTGATAGTACACACCCTTACCCCTACACAGTAGAGAGGCTGTTTTCGATAGGCCCACATGCAACAAATGAGACAATATATGAATGATGCAGGTTCAATATATGAATGATGCAAGTTATAAAGAAAAGGTAAAACTAGCACTGAAAAAAAATCTATGTAACTAAAATTTTAATAAATACATAAATAAATAGGATTAAAAGATAAAAAATGTAAAAAAAAGCTCTGCAAAAGTGACACGAAGATTTTAGAAAATAAATAGATAAATAAAAATGTGATAAAATAACTAGATACATAATAAATAAGTAGGATAAAGTAATAATAAATAAGTAAAATAGAATAATACACTTACAGAAAAGCTAACAAACTTCATGTAAGAGATGCAAGTTTAACAGACAAAATTTGTAAGAAAAAAGTAGAATAGATATACCTGACATGCTGCAAAATTTTTCCTTATATCTGATATGTTGCATAGCTTTTTTCAACACTTCTTGAGATGTGCGTGTCATCCTTAAGTAAGGCCCTGCTAATGTGCTCTGTAGCATTCCAATTTTATTGGTTATCCCCTAAAGAGACAACCAGTAGTTGTTGAATCCTAATAACTAAAGGCTAGTTTGCTACTTTAAGTTAAAAATTAACTAGCATCTCATGAAGAAAACAGATCCACAAATGCCCAAGTGCAACCAACAGTGGCAACATTAAGGAGAATTTTTTGAGATCCACAATTATAATCATCTTATTCTCTCCCCAAAATCGAACTTCTTTTTTTTTCCCTAGAAAACTCCGAATAATAAGAACAACAAACATATCGTTTAATCTAAGAACCTAATCACAGCTCAAACACAACCAAGCTTACATCATGACAACAAGCACATGACAAAGATGAATGCATTACAAAATGACCTTAAAAAACCAGAGATCACCGTCTTCACCACTCTAAAGGAACGTTTTATGGAAACAACTAGAAGTAACATTTCAAACACATTTTTGCAAATCTACCATATTCACCAAAATCTACAACCACAATCCTTAAAACCATGAGAGCAACAGATAAAATCTACCAACAAGTTTTTTTTTAAAACAGAGCAAAAAGAACTACAATAATAAAGCAAAGACATATGTACATATAAACCATTGCATAAAAATCATTAGTAATCTTGTAAACAAATATCACACTGCGTCACAAACTGAAAATTATTTAGTGACTGCCATTTGCAAGAACAGAGGTTCTCACTAAACAAAAAATATATCAAAGGCATAGATTGAGAATTCAAAAGTGCAGTTTCTATATTGCCGAAGAAAACAATCAGTTATGGATTTAATCGACTGATTACAAATGATGAAATGAATCATGAACAGAACAATGACAAGTCCCTTTTGTTAAAAAAAAAACTATGAATTGAAAAGCCATAATGGAACCCTTATCATTTAAATAAAGAAAACAGAGATGAGAATGAAAGGAAGACAAAGTAAAGCAAAACAACAGATTCACGAAAAGCCACAATGGAACCCTCATCATGTTTAGAAAAAGTGGAGATGAAAGTCAAAGAAAGAAAAAGTAAAGCAAAAGATCAGATTCACGAAAGCCACAAATGGAAGCCTTATCATGTTTCTCAAAAGAGTAAACAAAGATGAGAATCAATAAAAGAAAGAAGTAAAGAAAAGATCAGATTCAGTAAAACATAGAGTTCATAGTTCATACGCATGATTTTCAGCAACAAATCGAACTTGAGAGCAAATTCATACCTCTTCCATTTCGTTTTGAAGAGGGTGCTCCTTGTTTACTCCAAATCGTTCACCGAACATTTGAAGTATCTACGATCTGGGATTTCACTTAAAAAATGCAGGAAGACTCAAGAACAAAGGAGATCCTTTTGTTGCCTTGCCTCTTCATCGTTTTTCAAACCCCAACCCCAATCTAGGGTTTTGCATTTCTCCGGTCTATCTTTGGGCAGCGTTGTTACTGGAGAATGTAATAGAAATATTAATATAATGGGATTATATCATTTTTTATGAGATCAAAATTTTAAAATTTTAAATTCCTCAATTAAATAGTAAGTGTAAGTTAAAAATGTGATTGTTGCTTTCTATTATTTAAGAATAGAACCATATTTCTTTTTATTTTAGGGCTTGCTAAATGATTTAAGGCCCCTTTAATCTAAGTATATTTTATCTTAATTTAATGGGGTTCAATTTAATTAATTTTATATGATTTGGATGAGTAACTCATGATCATACAAATTTAGAGGCAATGTTAGGAATAATATATAATGTTAGGAATAATAGGATAGGGTCTCATGATCATAAGATATATTTTAGCAAAGAGTTGTCACCTAACGAATCTAAGAGTTATATAAGATATGATTGATAAACTTGTTATGTACCTAATTCAAATTGAGTTAGTTTGTTGAGTGATTTAAAATTCTCTTATTTGAATGAGACCTTAGCTCACTAGGAAATTATTTGATAATTTCCTGATTTAATACGTACTATTATTTTGCACAAAATAGTGTAAGTAATTAAATATTTATTAAAGTCCTCATTTTATTTAATTTTTGACATAAACTAATACTTACTCTTTTATGTCTTTCAGTTGTTAGAAGAAGATGAGTACTGGTTTATTACTAAGAAGCATCATAGATTCTAATAAGCTAGCTGGACCAAATTTCTCGAACTGATTTTGCAACTTAAGAATTATTCTCAAGCAAGAAAAGGAATTGTATGTTCTTGACACTACTGTTCCACCAAAGTCTAGTGTGGATGCAGATGATGAGGTTTAGGAGAGATATCAACGTTATATTGAAGACGAACAAGCTATATGTATGATGTTGGCTAGTATGTGTCTTGAGCTTCATAAGTAACATGAGAACATGGATGCTCCTGCTCTAATTGTGCATCTCAAGGAGTTGTTTGGTGCACAAAATACATTTCTCTAAAACATTACGATGCAGGATGGCAAAAGGATCTTCAGTGAGCTACATGTGTTAAAGATGATTGACTATATTAAAAAATTAGGTCAATTTGGTTTTGTCATGGACCATAAGTTAAGCATTGATATGATGCTATAGTCTCTTAGTTCGAGCTTTTCACTTTTTGTTGTGAACTTCCACATGAACCAAAAGGATTTTTCATTGTCTAAACTATTGAATATGCTAAAGACTGCAAAAGTGGTGCCTGAAGAAGGAACTCATTTATGTTCTTATTGTGGATTCTTCTAAAAACAAGAAAAAGGGTCTAAGAAGAATAATAACAAGAAACAGAAGGTTTCTGCTTAAGTAGCAAAGCCAAAAGGTGGTGTTAAGAAGAATACCAATTATAAGGGCATATGTTTTCATTATAGAGTTGATGGACACAAGTAGAGAAACTACAAAACTTTTGTTGCTAACCTAGTTGATAAGCTTAAAATAGCTCCATCTTTAGGTATGCTTATCATTGAGAGTAATATTTCTACTTTTGATCCACATTCTTGGTTATTAGATGCCAGATATAATTCTCATATTTGAAATAACATGCAAATGTTAATAAGAAGTAGATTGTTGAGGAAATGAAAAATGGACCTGTTAGTTAACAATAGAGCAGGAGTTATTGCATTAGCTATATGAACTTGTAGTGTAGCTTTGCCTTCTGGTCTTAAACTAGAACTTAATAATTGTTATTATGTTTCAATTGTTACTAAAAACATTATTTCTATTTATTATTTAGATTTGAATGTATTTGTCTTTGTTATTGAGAAAACAAGTTATTGTTTTTATAAAGATAATGTTTATTATCTATCTAGATTACTTACAAATGGTTTGTATGAATTAAATAGTGAAAGATCAATTATTAACATAAACAGTAAGAAAAGAAAGTTAAGCGACCAAAATCTATCTTATATCATTGTAAGTTAAGTTATATCAACAAAACTAGAATCGCAAATTTACATGAAAAAGGATATTTAGATCCTTTTGATTATGATTTATATGAAAATTATAAATCTTATTTATTAGGAAAGATGGTCAAATTAGTCTTTAAGGGAAAGGGAGAAAGTGCAAGTGAGTTACAAAAGCTTATACAATTAGATGTATGTGGTCTTATTTTCGCTGGTGCTAGACATGGATTCTTATATTTCACCATGTTTATAAATGATCATTTTATATATGTTTATATGTACTTAATAAAACATCAGTCTGAATCATTGAAAATTTCAAAAAATTTAGACCAAAAGTTAAGAGACAAATTACTAAAGGTATTAAGAAATTTACATACGATCCAGACAGTGAAAATTTGTACTATGAGTTTCTTAGTTAAAGCTCATTAACAATGTTTAGTTTTGTAAAAAAACAAGATTACTGTAAAAAAAAATCTTTTTCAAGATTTCACATTTTGTAACTAACGTCCAATGTCTAAAACTAAAAATCGGCTAAATTCTCAATTTGTTATCAAAAAAAATTTCCCTCCGTAATAGGGGAGAGAAAAAATAGGGTGTCCTGGATATAGGACACCCCGCCATAACTATTGGCAGGGTGGTGTACGTGGAGGGGAGAGAGGGCCACCCCGCCACTCTAAATGGCAGGATTGGGAGTGGGTAGGCCACTCCGCCATTGGAAATGGCGAGGTGGAGGGGCTGGGGCCACCCCGCCTCTGTCAATGGCAGGGTGGCAGCCACATCTATAGCTCCTCCCCCAGCCCACACACATGAATGTGCCAAATTTTGAGAGCATCCATGTTGCTGAACTATTTAGTCCCATGTCACACTTTCATTATAACATCCCATCACCGATGGGAAGGGTAAGATAGTAATTTGGAATGGGTTAGGAGTGTTTAAAATTGTTTAGCTATGTTCATGCATTCATATATGCACGTGAATAGTGAATTTTGCACATGTAATAATTGTACATGCATTCATGACATTTCTCGGTATATTTGTTGATAAATGTAATTGTTATGAAAAATATGATTTTTGTGCTTGAAAATTTAATTGGAGTCTGTCTTTGTGAGTTTCTTATTTTTGGAGAATTTTAAAAAATTTTCTGAAAATTTCGGGGTACTTTTTCGGACAAGGAAAAATATTAAATTTTGGACCAATAACATGATGACATGTGGACTAGTGAAATAGTGACAATTGGAAGACATGCTTTAGTCAGATGTAAAATTACAACTTTAAGACACGTACTTTGTTTGATAAGGAAAGTGACGGCAACTCCTTGTTTTGGTCTTCATTGAAAATCGCCATCTCCATCCTTGCTCTTCAACACCAAATTCTAACTTGCTCTTAAGTCATTGACGTTTTCTAAATATACCTTGTAAAGACTTCAACCCATATTTTTCTCTATTTTTCTCTATTATTGTCTTTTCTCCATCCACCGAAACCCTCATTTGCTCTCCTCATTTCTGGAATTTTTGCTGAAGGATTTGAAGTGTAAATCAAAGGCGCGTTTGGAACGTCAACCTACGGACGTTGCCGAGACTTCCAGGCATTAGCTTCAGAAGCTATTTGTGAGTGACCTAAACGGTTTTTTCAATTATTAATTGCTTATAATTTGTGGTGAATAATGGTGGATTGTGAACTGTGTCTGATTGTGGATTCCGGACAGAAGGTTCGATGACTGAGTAATGGGGAGCTATGACATAGAAGTGCTACTTGTATGTGAATTT
>JAOSBN010000178.1:22987058-23000145 GCA_027563595.1 Erythroxylum suave | reverse complement strand
AAAAACATTATGATTTTTATACTGATGTTTTATTATGATGCAATGTGAGGTGTTTGTAGTGATTGATCGTAGCTCACTCTTATCGTAGGATATATACTGAAATGACCTGCGGGCCTTTCGGTGTGTATTCTGCGATAAGGGGGTGCTATATTGATGTTCGTAAATGTATCTTTGCAGTTTAAAGTGAAATAGTAAATTGTTTTAAAAGCCAAATTTTAAGAGCATCCATGTTGCTGAACTATTTAGTCCCATGTCACACTTTCATGTTCATAAATGTGTCTTTGCAGTTTAAAGTGAAATAGTAAATTGTTTTAAAAGTTGGGGGAGGGGCTATGGCTCCTGCCACCCTGCCATTGACAGAGGCGGGGTGGCCCCAACCCCTCCCCCGGCATTTCCAATGGCGAGATGGCCCACTCACTCCCAACCCTGCCAATTAGAATGCCGGGTGACCCTCTCTCCCCTCCACGTAAATCACCCTGTCAATAGTTGAAGTGGCGAGGTATCCTATATTTAAGATACCCTATTTTTTCTCTCCCTTGCTATGGATGGAAAATTTTTTTGTAGTCACATGAACTGTACGCTCAAAGAGAAAACAAGAAAATCATCCCCCAAAATAATAATAGCAGTAGAAAACACGAGAAAGGGAAGAGAGTGAATAGAGGATCCAACTCCCGAAGCAAAAGCCATACCTTTGCTCTTCTTCAACAACTTCTTCCCGTCAGTCGTTGTCTCCTAGGTTTCCTCCTCCCTGGAGCAGGTGAGCCTCTCTGATTCCGCGCCGCACTATCGGTTTATCTGGCTTTTTGCTGGCTTTTCTTTATGTGTATGTGAACTTTCTAATTCGTAGTTATATCTCCCGATCTCTTTCTGCTGATCGTTTATGTTGTGCGGATTGATGGTTTTTTTGTATGTATTTGATAAACTCTGTTAAAATGTATTTTGTGCGAGCTTCGATTCCTGTTATTGACCCAAAAATCGATTACAATTAGGGCGAAAAAGGAAATTTAGATTCTTCAGGCAGAGTCTCGGAATCATTATGCGACAATCGGGTTTCCTGAGATCTCAATTGTATTAAGTGGCTTTGTTGCGATACAATGGTGGGTTAGCTCTTAGGACTTGCGAATTTGTTCTAGATTAGGGAATTATAGGGGCTATTCCAGTAGTTTGTTGACGGTGATTCTTTGGGTTAGTGTTTTTGTTATGTTGAGTGTAATTTGGCACTTCAACGCTTTGACAGCAGAATTCGTCCTGTTATGCTTTGGTAATTTTGGGACTGCAAATTTCATTTTGTTTTAAGTGCAATTATCGGTCATTTAACCTTGTTGAAATGAAGTTTTTACTATTTTCTGCATGATTTGAAGTGAGTTTATGATGCATAATCATCTTAATATCTTTTCTTAAGATATTACTTGATTTTCCTATCATCAATAGGCTTCTTTTAGGACTTATTTTTCCTATGATGGATTGAACTTCTTATAAGACTTGTATAAATAGTTGTTTTTCTGGAGAAATAGTGCGGCTTCTGTGCCAAATTTTTTAAAAATAAGGTTTTTGTTAAAATTCCTTATTTTTCCAGCCTAATCTACCCGATTCTAGCCCTACTTTGCTGAAAATTAGCTTCTGTAACTCCTCTTCCTGAATCAATTAATTCATTTATAGCCTTTGTATATCTGCAGATATTGGTACACTGAGGTTTTGTTGTCAACATGTCAATGAATGAACGAAGAACGATTGATTTAGAACTAGGATGGGGATTTATGCAGACGGGGATCACAAAGTTGAAGAACATCCTAGAAGGGTTACCTGAGTCACAGTTCAGCTCTGAGGACTACATGATGCTCTACACGTATTCATTCTTTTGACAAATCATGCTTTTGTATTGACAAATTCCTAAATTTTCACTTGTTAGTTGATGAGGGTGTTAAATGTTTTTTCTTTAATTTTGTTTACAGGACCATCTATAACATGTGTACACAGAAGCCTCCACATGATTACTCACAACAGCTGTATGACAAATACAGAGAGTCATTTGAAGAATATATCACATCAACGGTGAGAACAAACTGATCCAGTTTCTTCAATGTATGTCGTGGTCCATGCATGTGGTACTGTCTCTGCATTAAAGTTCTTTCTTCTGTGGAATAAACCTGCAAGGAGATGCTTGCATTATGTTGGATACTTCATAATGTTGAGATTGCCTCCTTTCTATGATTTTATGGGAATTAATGGATTATGATGATCTTGTAAACCTGTCCATGGACCGAGTATTGTTGCATTTAGGAAAGCAATTACTTTCAAGTTTTTCGTTGGTACTACAATTTGACACAGTCCTTGGCGCTGGTTGTTTCTTGTTGAATGATCTTGGGCTTCAGTTAATGCCAAATGCATCTGACAATTATTTGTTTCTTGCTGAAATTACATGAACTTCTATGATCTTGAAACTGAAAACTTGGCATTGTTCTAAACCAAACATCATCTAATATTCAATTTGCCTATCCTGGAGACTTGAAGAGTTGTGCCTTTTCTAAATCTATATAGTCATCACAATGATTTGGTAAGGAAGCTTCATACACGCTTCTCTCTTCTGTCCATTTCTTTTTCTGAAATTCCAGTTCAATTGCTCTTCACAGAAAGCTGAAGTTTCTTCTTAAACGTAGAACTACAAAGATTTTGTCATGCATGTTGTTTTCTGTTACAAGTTTACCACTCTTAACTTGCGGATTTTGTCTAATATCTGAAATTATTATATTGCAAATCTTTAGTTCTGCTTCTTTGTTGTTAAAGCTGTTCTCTTGTTTACAACTATGCTTGTAGACAATTAATCAATTCTATTATTTGTGACGATGAGTACCATGTCTAATTCCTCATTCAGGTATTGCCGTCATTGAGAGAGAAGCATGATGAGTTCATGTTGAGAGGGCTTGTCAAAAGGTGGGCAAACCATAAAGTTATGGTGAGGTGGCTGTCTCGCTTCTTCCATTACCTTGATCGCTACTTTATTGCTCGGAGGTCGCTTCCACCTCTCGGTGAAGTTGGATTAACTTGTTTTCGTGATCTGGTGGGTCAATGTTGAACCTTTGAATCCTGGTTTGCCAGATTGAAGTAGCACTAGAAAGAACATTTATCCTGTGCAAATATAACTAACTCTGACAAATTAGATGAATGTTAGATTGAAGTAGTACTAGAATGAATACTGAATAACTTATTTGAAACATCCTATACTCTGTTCTGCTTTATGATATTTTCCCCAACTTTTCATTTCAGGTTTATCAGCAGTTGAATGGAAAAGTGAGGGATGCTGTAATATCTCTTGTAAGCTTGTGAATTTTCTTTCTAAGTTCTTGGTGTAAAGTAGGTGGTAGTAAATTTCTTGGACAGTCTTGAATAACCACACCATCTTAAACAGATCGATCAAGATCGGGAGGGTGAACAGATTGATCGAGCTCTATTGAAGAATGTTTCAGATATATTTGTTGAAATTGGTATGGGCCAGATGGATCACTATGAAAATGACTTTGAGGCAGCCATGCTTACAGATACAGCTGCCTATTATTCGAGGAAGGCATCAAACTGGATTCTGGAAGATTCTTGTCCAGATTATATGTTGAAAGTGAGCCTATGATTTTTTTTTTCTCTACACTGGAGATCAGTCTGTCTAAGAGTTTGTCTAATTCTTTTATTTTTTAATCGTTCTAGGCTGAGGAGTGTCTGAAACGGGAGAAAGATAGGGTTTCTCACTACTTACATTCCAGTAGCGAGCCAAAATTGCTAGAGGTTTGTAGTTGCTTTTGTTCTGAGTTCAAATTTTTGGGGAGATCAGTGAAATTGCTATCTCAAGGCTGGAAGCTGTTATTTGAAATGGGCAATTTACTGCTCAAACCGCTCTATTTCTACTGAACTCCCCAGTTATAATAGTGTCTAGGTTCTATTCGTTCTAATGTTTTTGTTTTCCATTACTGGTTTTCACTACCTTTTGTAGAAAGTTCAAAATGAGTTGTTGTCTGTGTATGCAAATCAACTACTTGAGAAAGAGCACTCTGGATGCCATGCATTGCTCAGAGATGACAAGGTGCTTGGTGTTTCCATTTAATCCTTTCTATTCTTTTGCTGGTTTGAACGGTGGGAAGGAAAATGATGATTACTGTTCGTTGCTCTTTACAACACTTGTTTAGGTGGAAGATCTATCACGAATGTTCAGGCTATTCTCTAAAATACCACGGGGCTTGGATCCTGTTTCCAGCATCTTTAAACAGGTTGGCAAACAAACTTTCTTTTCTTTATGTCTCTCTTTGGTCACAACCAAGTGCAGAAATTTTTTTATTATTCCTTGTCTTCCCCTTTATTTTGATTTCTCTATCCTGTAATGTAGCATATAACTGCTGAAGGCACAGCCTTGGTTAAACACGCAGAAGATGTGGCCAGCAACAAGAAGGTTTTTGGTTATTATTATACTCACTTTATTCAATATTGTTCCTGCAAGATTTTATTTCCTTTTCTGCTGCTAATAATTTTCTTGACAAATTGATAAGTTGGGTTATTTCTTTCCCTTGAAATAGAACCATCTTTTAAGTGTAAAAAATCAACATCCTTCTATATAGGATTAACAAATGAACAGTACCATCTGGATTGAAGTTTCTCAAAGAATTGTGTCAATGTTCCTTATCTTGAAATGAATGCTACTAATTGTGGAATAATCTATACAATGTGAAGTCATCAAGGTTAGTGACATTTAACAGCTTCAATTTTTTCCTTGTATCACTTCATTCTGTGGTGGGTTTGCTATGTGTCTTTAATGGCCCTTGGTAGCAGCATCTTATTAGTCATAACAATCTAGTCTAAGAGCCTGACATATTGGTTTAAAAACCTTATAATTAATGCTTACATAGACTGATGTACCATGGGCAAAGGATATGAATATTTCAAGCATTAAGATGGAATATATTGATTGCCGGGATATATGCTATGGCCAAAGATGAGCTTCTATCATTGGTGTTCTTTTATTAAAATTTTCGGTTTTGTTGATTTTTCAATTTGTGTTTGCTTGCTGTGCTACTTCATATCGTTTTTGTTTAATTGTACATGCTATCATTCAAAAATCCAATCTTGCCATCAATTCTAATGCTAACATTTATTTCTATTTTATGTTATTTTCTTTTACAGGCAGATAAGAAGGATGTGGTTGGTTTACAGGAACAGGTAAAAGTGTTTTTGGTTTTCTCAACTACAGTTTGCTGGTCAACTTAAATTAGTTGAAATGGATTTTGTGTTCAGGTTTTTGTCAGGAAGGTTATTGAGCTGCATGACAAATACTTGACATATGTCAATGATTGTTTCCAGAACCACACTCTTTTTCACAAGGTTTGTTAGGCATAACATTTTAGTTAATTGATGGATCTCACTCTTAGTAATCCATTGTGTTTGAACTTTCTTTGCTTCAATCTAGGCACTCAAGGAAGCTTTTGAGGTCTTCTGCAACAAGGGGGTGGCCGGAAGTTCAAGTGCAGAATTACTAGCCACATTTTGTGATAATATTCTTAAGAAAGGTGGAAGTGAGAAACTGAGCGATGAAGCCATTGAGGAAACATTGGAAAAGGTTACACTTGTTGTTCTCCCATTATATGGAAACATTACATTTAGATCTTTGTTATAGAATTTGCTAGCAATATGCAGGTTGTAAAGCTGCTTGCTTATATCAGTGACAAAGATTTATTTGCAGAGTTTTACCGGTAAATAAATTAAAGTTTTCATGAATGGGTTGCTTAACCAATTGTCAACATGAAAATTTTTAACTATGATGATGAATATTGACTCAACAATTATTCTTAGGAAAAAGCTTGCTCGACGGCTTCTTTTTGATAAGAGTGCTAATGATGACCATGAAAGAAGTATTTTGACAAAGCTGAAGCAGCAATGTGGTGGCCAGTTCACATCAAAAATGGAGGGCATGGTGAGCTGTTATGGATGACTTCCTTTTCAATTAAATTCCTAACATTTTTGTAACTTGGTTACAAATTGAGTTTCTTCCCCAATAATGGTTCTCTCTCCTAGGTTACGGACTTGACCTTAGCAAGGGAGAATCAAAGTAGTTTTGAGGAGTATTTAAATAACAATCCAAATGCAAATCCAGGGATTGATTTGACAGTTACTGTTTTGACAACTGGCTTTTGGCCAAGTTACAAGTCTTTTGATTTGAATCTTCCCGCAGAGATGGTATGTTTGTTCTGGGTCAAGAGATTTAAAAATAACTTTGTGGATTTGATAAACATTTGCTGATCACATTTTTTACCTGTTATCCGTGAATTTAGGTCAAGTGTGTTGAGGTCTTCAGGGAATTTTACCAAACTAAGACAAAACACAGAAAACTTACATGGATATATTCATTGGGTACTTGTAATCTAATTGGGAAGTTTGATCCAAAAACTATGGAGTTGATTGTCACAACGTATCAGGTAATTTTAGTTAAATCTACTTATATTCATTTATCTTGATTAGAGTGTGGTGGTGTAGGTTATCGCAGATTTGCATCAGTAATGCAGGTTCTTTTTCTTGCCGATGTCACAGGCTTCCGCGCTGTTGCTTTTCAACTCATCAGATAGATTGAGTTATTCAGAGATAATGACTCAGTTAAACTTGACTGATGATGACGTGGTCAGACTCCTCCACTCTTTGTCGTGTGCTAAATATAAGATCCTAAGTAAAGAGCCAAACACAAGAACGATCTCTCCCACTGATTATTTTGAGTTTAACTCTAAGTTTACGGACAAAATGAGGAGGATCAAGGTAACTTGGACTTTGACAACGTAATTGCTTTTTTCAAATGATTTGATTGTAGAGGTGTTGTAGACTCAAGCCATTGTTCATCTTGTAGATTCCTCTACCCCCTGTGGATGAAAAGAAGAAAGTGATCGAAGATGTTGATAAAGATAGGCGTTATGCCATTGATGCCTCCATTGTTCGCATAATGAAAAGTCGCAAAGTTTTGGGTCACCAACAGTTAGTGATGGAATGTGTAGAGCAGTTGGGCCGCATGTTCAAGGTTTAAAATGATGCTCAGTTAATA
The DNA here is from genome assembly GCA_027563595.1 of Erythroxylum suave. NCBI lineage: Eukaryota > Viridiplantae > Streptophyta > Magnoliopsida > Malpighiales > Erythroxylaceae > Erythroxylum > Erythroxylum suave. The sequence continues at coordinate 22,993,085 of JAOSBN010000178.1, read as the reverse complement.
CAGATGATATCTGTTTCCCGTTTTAGTTATAAACCAGGTTGATTGAATTGTTCATTTTTCCAGCCTGATTTCAAGGCGATTAAGAAGCGCATTGAAGATCTAATTACCAGAGACTATCTGGAGAGAGATAAGGACAATCCCAATTTGTTCAGATACTTGGCATAATTCGGTCAAAACTAGAAGTGGTGTCCATGTCTGCTGCAAATTTTCCTACGGGTCACTGATGATGAAATTGTTGCCATGCTTGCGCCTTTTGCTGATTACTTGGAGATCAGAGCTCATAATTTCTTGTACATTTTGCCTTCAGAGCCAGCCAGGTATGAACAGCTATACTATATGTGGGTTGGGGAAATCTCTAAATCAAACCGCAACGATCGAGGTCCAAATTACGCTAAAACGGATCGCACCATAATGTATCACTCTCTTTTCGCCTCCGAGTCCATGGCATGACTTGATTGATACTAGTTTGTTAATTGTTTATTTGCTGGTTGCCTGGAAGGACAAGGAGAAGAAAAAATGTAATTAATTCTCGCTGGAATTTAGATGGTATTATCAGGTAATGGCTTGCCTTTCATTGTGTGTAATACTACATTTTTGTTTTGTGATGGTAATAAGCATTGTCAATTAATCATGTTGATATTTAATCGTTCATCTGGTTTGAACGTCAATCAATGGTACGGGAACACAATTCTTGACGCAATGCAGTGGGCATTGATGAGTTCCAAGTGTGGAGAATTAATAATGTGAAGAATTTATGGATTCCGCTTCCTCCTATAATATTTTTTCAAGTGTAATATTTATATTTAAATTTGGCAAGATTGTAATATGCATGCGTTCAAACTCACTCCTTACGCTTCAATATTTCATATGGCTAATTACTAATTTCACAACTTTTGTATAATTATGTTTTGCAAGATCATATGTAAGATCATCGCAACAAGATTGAAACACATCTTGAAATCATTAATCAATGCATCATAAGGTGCATTCATGTTATGTAGGTTGATTAGAGGAAATGTACTGCTTGTTCAAAAGCTCTTCCATGTTTATGGTAGAAAGAATTTCAATAAGGACTCTGTCGAGTTGATTTCAATAAAGCTTTTGACTCTATTCATTGGTACGTCAGATAATAATATATACTTTAAGCTTTAGGATTTCTCTTCACTATATGATTCTTGCAAGGCATCACAACTACTTTCCATAAGGTGTTGGGTAATGGAGAACTCACCAATTTGATCAAAGTGTGGAAAGGATTTCATCAAGGTGATCCATTATCCGTTTATTATTCATATTATATATGGAAGCTTTGTCTAGGATGATAGATCACTTATAGGGTGTTTGGAAACCTATGAATTGAATGCAATTTAGTAATTTTATGTATCGAATATTGGATACTAACAAAGGGGAATAGGGTATTTATAAGCTTGCTAAGGCACGTGCCAGAAAAAGTAAAGATATCGACACAGTTTGGCATATAAAAGGAGAAGATGGGCGAACACTTTTGAGAGATAAAGACATTAAAACCAGGTGAGAAGATTACTTCAACAACCTGTTTAACGAAGTGCGACATGCTGTCATTGGTATAGAGAGTAGAGACGAAGAATGGCCCCAGGGAATGCAGTAGGTACTAACCAGATACCTATTGAGGTGTAGAAGTGTCTAGGAGAAGTCGGGGTATAATGACTTACAACTTTTTTCAACGCTATCTTGCAAACGGGGCAAATGTCGAAGGAGTGGAATAGTGTAGTAGTCTCGATTTATAAGAACAAGGAAGACGCACAAAAATGTGGAAACTATCGAGGCATCAAACTCCTGAGCCATACTATGAAACTGTGGGAGCGAGTTATTGAACAACGATTGCGCAAAATAGTACGAGTGAAAGAGAATCAATTTGGATTCATGCCTAGGAGATCAACTATTGAAACAATTCATCTATTAAGACGACTGATGGAGAAATATAGAGAGCATAGGTGGAGCTTATATATGGTCTTTATTGACTTAGAGAAGACATATGATAGTGTGCCAAGGGAAGTCATTTGGAAATGTTTAGAAGCGAAGAACGTTCCTAGTACCTATGTCAGGACTATTAAGGATATGTACGAGGTTGCTAGAACCTGTGTGCGAACGCCAGTGAGAGATACAAAGTATTTTCCGGTAGATATAGGGTTGCATCAAGGTTCAACTTTAAGCCCGTTTCTTTTTGGGATAATAATAGATGTTATCACGCATGACATACAAGATGCGGTGCCGTGGTTTATGATGTTCGCAGATGACATTGTCTTGGTCGGAGAGACGAAAGAAGCAGTTAATAGGAAGCTAGAGATGTGGAGACAGACTTTGGAGTCAAACAGGTTGCAGTTAAGTAGATCGAATACTGAGTACATGACATGCAATTTTGCACAGAGTTTAGAGGACGACGGACAAGAAGTTCGGATTGGACCTCACGCGATAACCCAAAAGGATAGTTTTAAATATCTAGGCTCTATCATAAGAGAGGATGGAGATGTTGAGAGTGATGTAACTCATCGCATCCACGCTGGATGGGTGAAATGGAGAGCGGCAACTGAAGTCCTATGTGATAGGAAATTTCCACTAAGGCTGAAAGGAAAATTCTATAGGATGGCCATACGACTGGCTATGCTCTATGGCTCTGAATGTTGGCCTATGAGGGTAGCGCAAGTGCGAAAGTTTGAAGTAGCACAAATGAGGATGTTGAGACGGATGTGTGGTTGTACGATGTTAGCTGGAATACTAAATAAGGTGTACAGAGATAAGTTGGGCATTGCGAATATCGGCGACAAGCTGAGGGAGTGGAGATTGCGGTGGTTCGACACGTGTGCAGAAGTGTGACGGAACCAGTCTGGTGAGTTGAAGGGCTTCACGTCGAAGGACAGCGGGGTCGAGGGAGGCCAAGGAGGACATGGGAGGAGTAGATTAGCCTGGACCTACAGGCGCTAAATCTATCTGAGGATTTGACATCTGATAGGAACAGTTGGCGACGCAAAATTTCGATATTAGACATATAGGGCGAGCTAGGGTATGAGGGGTAAAGCGGGCTTCAGACTGCTCTACGAATATGACCTGTGATCTGCAGTGTGGGAGACAAAACTCTACCGCCCTTCACGGGGTCGACGGGCTACAAATTGATAGTAGACTCTTAGTTCGACGGATAGTTTGTCTGTCGGTCGACCGTACCTTCGAAAGTCTGCTGGCCCTCCTACTGAAGCCACATGAGGATACGACCTCTGTCTAGGATAAGTAGCAAACGTTTAGGGTGAAATTAGAGTCTCATACTAGAAATGTGTAGGTCCTACCTCTGCTATAATCGCTAACAGACGTTAGATCAGGAATAGGCCATATAGGCAGTGTATGTGTATATAAATATATAGGTCATTCTATATATTATGGATCTAGTATACTTTTATTCTATTGGAATTTATTGTATTGTATTGGTATTTTTATTATGTTAATTTCTTTTTTTTTTCCTTTTTATATATTTCTGTTTATGCCTACTCACCTACTTCCATCTTGATGCATTTATATATTTTCATTTGCATGCGCATTCTATAGGTGATAGTCTCCATACATATCCATATATTGCTATACATATACAATGATGTACTTGTATTGATCTGGTCTGTCTGTTTTTGTTTGTTTGGGTATGTTTTTGTTTTTGTGTTTGTGTTTGTTTGTTTGTGTTTGTTTGTATGTGTTTGTTTGCTGTTATTTGTTTTTGCTCTTACCTTAGTTGGGGGTCTATAATGAAACAGTCTCTGTATCTCTATCAGAGATGTGGGTATGACTGTATACATCTTACCCTTCCCATACCCTGCTTAGACGGGAATTTGATATGTTTGATTTGGTTTGGATCATTAATTTTATGTAATTAAATTCAATTCATGCGTTTGGAATGCTAAAAAAGAGATAACTTGAATTCAACCATGTAATTAAATCTCATTTTCTTTATGAATTCAATTTATATCTCAAATGATTCGATTTGGTGTGTGAATTAAAGAGCTACTTTTTAAAAAAACATTAAAAATTGTTTTTCCAAATATACATATCATATATGTACAAATTACTATAAAATACACACATTGATTACATACTATTTTTAGGTAAAGATAAAAAAGTCATATGAAGTAGTTGAATTCATTTTTATTATGTTCCAAACAATATAATTGAATTCAATCATAATACTTATAGATTTATTTCAAACATTGTTAATCGAATTTAATTTAATTCTATAAATATAATTGAATCAAAGGGTGAGGAACTAGCGTCTTTGGTCTTGCATTTGTATATAATCTATTGTTATTCTTCAAAGTTGTGGACACTTACAGCCTTCGTCCCGGTGAATGTCTTGAATAATTTTAACCTCTTGCCAGAACTTTCGATAAATCTTGACAAACGTTTTAATGATTGTGGCATTTAAAGCAAGAACTGTAACAGAGAGGCTTTTAACTATCATAGGCCTTCATCTTAAAGATTCCCCTGTCACTTACCTTGGCCTTTCCATCTTCACTAAAAAGCTTTAAATTAAAGATTGTATTCCACTATTAGAAAAAATCCAAAAGAGAATCAATTATTGGAGCCATAGGACCTTATCATTTAGCGGAAGAGTACAACTGATGAATTCCATTCTTAACTGCCATCATCACATATCTTTTTCTCCATGGGATTAACTGAAGTTATTGCCAGAATACTGAGATGCTTCCTATGGTTTGGCTAAGCTAATGGAAAATTCTTCGAAAAAGTTAAATAATCTGTGATTTGCTCACCAAAGAAATCAAGTGGTTGGGGAATTATCTTTGTCTCATTAACAAACAAAGCGTTCATGATAGACAAAACTTGGAGAATACCCATTAATAAGGAGGCTTTATGGGTCCAGTGGATCCATTACTACTTCCTCAAAGGTAAGTCACAGATGAAAACAGGTAATATATGGTTTATAAACTAACTTTGAAGTTGCGTGACTTAATAATAGACTGCTTTAGATTCAAAATTGGGAATGGAGAATCAACCTTCTTGTGGTATAATAATTGGAGCAAACAAGGGTCCCTATGCAAAATAAATTTATTCTCTACACATGCACACCTATTACCTGATAACTCAAAAAGGTTAAATCCTTAATCAATAGAAGTGAGCGAGACACCAAATCTCCCGGAGTTTAATGTTATCATCCTCGACAATAGATCAAGTCAAGATGAAAAGGATCATTATTAATGGCTCAAAAACGAGAATAAGAAATTCTCAAATTCCTCATGTAGAAGATTCTTGGTCCCTATTATGATAACTTTCATTTGACATAAAACAGTTTGATGTCAAAAATAATAATCTAAGGTGTCATTCATTATTTGGCTTGTGTGTATAGAGAAATTGGGTACATTAGACAAAATTAAGTTCATAGATATGAATTAACCATGTTGCCTCTGCAGTAAAGAGCCATAATCAGCTAATCATCTCTTCTTTATGTGTCATGATTCAATATTCATCTAGTTCGGAATCAAATCACTTCGTAAAATTCCTATTTGTTGTAAACTATTATTGAGATTTTCATACATCTCATAAGTGTTTGTTTCTAACACTTAAATACTCAATTACTAACCATCATGTTGGTTCACCAACCATCATGATGGTTCATTGTGGGAAGAGAAAGGAAAATGGGTCAAAGGAACCATCATGATGGTTCATTGTGGGAAGAGAAAGGAAAAGGGTCTTTGACCCATTTGAGATCCATTCATAATACCCAATAACCATTATCTCGGGTGCTTTTCATAGGACTCAAAACTATAAGTCATATGGGACATTAAATCTAACAATCTCCCACTTGGCCCATGTGACGACTTGGTGATCCAATAATAAAACTTTAAGTGCACACAATACATAGAATTGATCAAGTCATCCTTAATTGAATTAAGCTGATGGGATCATGACAGTCACAAGTTAGATAACCTGATTCCTTCCATGTATCACAGAATCAACTCAACTCAACAAACTTTAAGGGAGTAATTCGATTATTGTTAT